>BSBK01002952.1:3185000-3675000 GCA_027943335.1 Chamaecyparis obtusa | reverse complement strand
ATGTGCACTCATAAACTTCACATAAGTAATTAACTTTCAATTCACAATAGAAATCTCATTGTATCATAATCAAATCAAATCTCCATTTCCTAGCTACTTACGTAAGCATATAAAATCCATCACTTCATCACAACATTCATAAATCAAAGTAACCATAAATTAGAATTCATATTTATATCATAAAATAGTCATCAATAATTTATCACCTAACATTTAACCCTAAATGAAATACACATCTCAACCTAATTCATTTTTTTATTTTCATTTTCCTAACAACTCACATCGACATAAATTCCCTAATTGCAGATCTCACTATTTCAGCTAAATCAACCATCATAATGTATCATAAATTAAACATTGTGAGTATAGAAAGCATCATAAAATGTAATTTATTCTCATCAACTATAATCAAATCCTTGTCAAAAGGGTAGAATCTACTAAACTAATCAAAACATTAAGCCAATTACTACGTCTACCATAACGATAATGGAAAATCTATGACAGGTATAGGGTGAGGCCTCACATCATCCTAATCCTATTGCACATACTTCATGCATAATGGAGGGTATTCGGTGGACATTTGATTAAACCTAGCATAGGTGATATCTTATCAAATCCTTATCATTCTCTCTTATCTCATTTCCTATATAAGGAGGCCTATTATGTACATTTTAATCATGTCCATTATCAATAATATCATTATTTCATCTTAATGCAATTATCTTGCCCAATTCTTGTGGAAGTTATCTTGGTCTTGCATTCGATCTTGGGGGTATTGTAGAGTCACCTAAAACTCTAACAAAATTAACCCAAACTTGATTATGATTAAACTTACTCCACCCCCTAAGGTTGGAGAAATTTATAAATTGAAGGCAAAAATCAAGAGAAAAGGATCCCCATTATCATTTTAGAATTGTATCCTTATTATAGTCAATTTGATTTGCAAGCATAATTTTAGTATATTTCGAGCAATATAGGTTTTATTTGATCATTCTTATCATAATATTCTTATTTTAGAGTTGTCTCTAATGGAGGCTTGCTGAGAGCATTTCATTAACATCTTTAAATAGGGATCCATGAGATGTTTATTTAAGCTTTCAATTCATCATGTTTTAAATATTAAATTTGATCAATTTGAATTGATTTAAAGAAAACTAATTTCATGAAGGTATTTCTTATACACAAGATGACACCGATCATGGGGAATCTTGCCTCTAAAAGCTAAATTGTAAGTTTATTTGACTAAATTACATGAATTCTTGTTTTAATTCTTTGTCTAACAGGTGAAACAGCATGTAAAAGCACTGAAATAGTGTGTAATAAGAAAATTTTGACATGTTTACATGAACAAATAGTGTGTATATGATAAAGTTTGACATCTTTACGTAGGGTGTCAACACATATCAAATCCTTCTATCTTCTATCTTACTTTCTCTCAGCGCATATACCCTAACCCAATAATGTGTACACGCATTGTATCATCACTTACAATAATTTTCATGTTCTAAATGTTGCTTTCTAAGAATTATTTTGCAGCATTTAAATGATTTAGTAGCATGTATAAACATTTAAATAATGCTTACAATACATTTTGTAGTGCGTACACTAGTCAGAAAAGCGCTTACAATATTTTCTATAGCACGTACTACTGGTTTTATGAAATTTTAAATTTTGTTAGAAAATAATTAATTTTATGTGTTTTGTAGATGATAGAGCATAAGAAAGTCTGAAAGCTAGAGACCAGGTTTAACAGGGAGGACAAACAAATAAAGATAATGTTGAAAAAGTAAAAGATAGTTCACCTCAACAATTTCTTGGAGGATTCAAAGTAAGAAGGAGAAGCATATGAGAGGTACTTACAAATAATTCAGGCTAGCAAATCTAATTTTGTTTCTCTTAATTAGATTTTTGTTCCTTGAGATTTGTCAATTTTAATCATTTTTAAGGAAGGAGTAAAAACTTTATTTTCTTGAACTTCTTCACCTTTGCTTGAAATTTGTGTTGGACTAAAAATCTTAAGAAGATGATGCTAAGGAGCTGGAACAATCGTCACTAGATGAGTATCAAAATGCATAAATAAAATAAAAAATTTCCCTAGCCTTTGTTAGCTTTGAAAAAGGTATGCCTAAAATCTTATGCATTTGATTAAATTGTGGCCAGTTGATTTGAATCTAGGATAATTAGAAGACCTATTATTGTTTGTTGGATTTGGTAGCAAGCCTATGCTCTTCACTTCTTTTAGTGAATCAAAATTTCAAACCTATCAAGTCTTTCAATTATAATGAAGGTCAAAGGAATGAACAAACAATAAATTAAGCCTATTGTTTATGGAAGAGAGTATAAGGTGATTATGCTCTTCACCTTTTAGGTGAATCAAAAAGCTAGAAGTACTCAATTACCCTTATATTAAAAGAGGCTTGGGAATTGAATAATTTTTATTGTCTTTGGAACTGTAAACTAGTAGGGATATGCTCTCCACCTTTGGTGAATCAAATTCTCAAACCTACTCTTTCATTTCATTTCATTTCTTTTATGAACATGTTAGATATTTAATGGGCTTGCCTCCCGATAATATATCTTAACAAGGTTGGGGAGAGGGAAATCCCAAAGTGGGATATAATTGATTTTTATGCAATAATCTAACCCACTATAAAATAAAATGCATTCATCCTTAATGGGGTGAATGATAAAGGAATATCAAGAATCGAACTTCCTCGAGTAGTCCTTTCGGGATTGCACAGTAATCCAACATACCGGTGGTGGGAGGCCTCTATAATGGGGGCTCAAAATTGTTTTTAAAAAAAATAAAATCCATACTAGGACCTTGATAAATTATCAATCCTACCACATTAGATCCATTTTTTAAAAGAAAAATTTGACCTCAGGTAGATTGCTTGGAAGAAAGGAATAAATCATCCAACAAATCCTCATTAAGATCAATGTTTCCTTATCTCTACGATCATGATCCTTCATCTATGTCTTCATATTCTTCAAACAAAAAGAATACTCCAAAATCTCACATAAATTATATATTTTATCAAGAAGAAAATTATTAAAACCCTATCTTTGATCAAGAATATCTTAATGGTAACCCAATTTTTGATCATGAACCTATTTCAAAATATCAATATAATCTCATCTTTGATCAAGGAAATCAAGAGGAAATAGTCCTATCTCAACAATCTTCATCACATGACAACAAAAAATTGGATAATAAATATTTTTAATATCACATCTCTTTTAAACACACAAGTACATCTAAATATACATTGGATAGATCATTTACTCCTTTGGGATAATCATACAAATCAGCTTTGGAAAAACTCATTGAAAATGATCTCATCACATTTCCTAAAATCACTTCATGTGGTTTTATCTTTTTGAGAAACTAGTATGCATATCATAGACATAAAAAACATGAAACTTCATATTACATGGAGTTGAAGCATAAAATCTAAGAACTTATTGATGATGACTTAATTGGAATTGAAAATCCTACTGACTCATCTAATGAAGATACTACTCTCAAGAAAGATCAAACTTATGAACTTATGTATATAAATGGTCCTCCTATAGCCTCCACTTCTTCCAACATTCCTCCATCTCATAAAGAAGAAAAGCTATCCAATATTCCTCAATCAAACACATATCCAAACACTTTTCATGATAAATATGTATACCCTCAAGGGATACCCCTAAAATAGATCCAAGCTAACCTACATCTTGCTACAAACTTCTTCCATACTTTAAAGGTTGTAGACCCCAAGGCTTCATGTGCTACAATGCTTATCATTCATATTTTAAATGAACCTCCATTATCCCTTCAATAATCCCTCATACAGACCCACACTCCTATCTTGTCCTTAGAAGTGGCTCTATGTCAAGAGACTAATCCAAAGTGTAGAGAAACAAGTATTATTAAGGATCAAGATCAAGATAATATCTCTCCTTATCCTATAGTTGACCAAAGTTCCATACCTCAAGAGTCCCATGATGATCCCTTATACCCATCAATTTATTTCAATAAGATACCCTTCCATCTCAAACAACCCATATTCCTTCACCTCTTATATCCTACCCATTTCCTAAGAAAGAACAAGGTATTCCTTCTATCTCTAATAAACTTATTGAAAATCAAAAGAAAAGCATTCTTCCTAGGCTATCCAAAGATCCTTGTCAAGCTTGAAGTACCCCAACATCCACTTTTCATAAGCCTCCATATCTACCTCAAAATTCTCCCATTATTCCTAATCCTTGGCATAAGAATAAATCCCATCAAGCTTCGACTACACCTATCAAATTTAATCCTATGAAAGCTACTCATAAACCTATTGGTATAAATATAAATCTGAAAGATGAAAGGCTTGGCCATGCAGCTCACAAGAAAGATGTTGATATCCCTTCCACATCTAATTTACCTCCATTTTCACATAAGAATATTCTTTCTACATCCTCCAAATCCATCATTGGTCCGTATATCCCAAATGTGAAACCATCATATATTCTATCCATATTAGGCCCTTACATCCCTTTATCTCCTATGCATGTCACTCTTAGCCCACAGCCCACTTATTCAATCTCCTATAAAGATAAAAAAGACATACCTTCTTGAACCATCCATATCCACCCATCCATATGAATCATCCATATCAACTTCATTCATCTACCAGTCCCAAGTCTTTTGGAATCAATTTGGATGTGCAACATAAAAATCAGGAAGCCAAGAATCCACTTATGTATGAAGAGCACCATGTCCTATCTAATCAACATGTGAATACAAATAAAAAATAAATATTCAAGAGACCACAAAGGTCCACAAACAAAAAATAAAAATAAAAGAAAATGTGGGTTCCTAAATCCCTCATTAAAGAAATACATGTTAAATCATCCAACAAATAAAAAGAAAAATCAGAGAAAGTGTGGATTCCCAAGTCACTTTTGAAGGACTTGCACATGAAAGAGAAGTCAAAGTTGGAATTCAAGATTCCAAAGGCATCCACTCCACATTCTCCCGAACATATTCCATCTTATCCATATATTTTCATTTCTTGTGTCCCAATGTCCATAAATTCTCCTCCATCAAAATCTCAAGCTATTTTACCCTTTTTTCTTCCATTATTCCACTACCCTTCAAGGTGTGTTTTGATGTTGATCTTGATAATAATAATTCTTATCCTCATATTCATTATCTTTCCATTTCCATTCTCTCACCCACACATAGAAATACTTCTTATCTTCTCATTCATTATCCTTCTATTTCACTTATCCAATCTATTGCATAAATATTTAGCCACCCTCTACCTTATCCACCATATCACCTTTCCATCATCCTATCAACATCTTTGAGCATACCTTTTAGCAGCCTTGGCCCATCATATCATACCTTTTTAGGGAGTATCCAAAGAACATGAGGCTTGAGTTTCTCCAAAAGTAAAAAATACAAAGAAAAAATGAAAAATAGAAAAAGTGCCTTAGTGAAAAGTTGGTAAACAAGCACCTTGGTAGAAAAAAAAGAAAATAAAAGAAAATACAAAAAAAAAAAATCATCCTATGGTGAAAACCACTTCTTTTGGCACCATGGATAGGTACTAGATGAAAACTTGGTAAACATGTATCATGCGTAATTCCTCTCTCTTGCACTCTACACTTGGGGGCAAGTTCCATCCATCATATCCTCTATCTTTCTACCATTTATCATATCTATATTTCATTCTTCCATCTTTTATCTTGACAAGGTTGAAAATATCCATGAGCATTAGGTATCTTAACATCTGTTATCCTTTTCATCAACCTATTCACTTGTTTCATCCATGGTGCTCTATCATGATTATTTTTTATCCCAAGTCAACCATGACTCTATCCTCCATCAAGCCTTATCTTATCCATATCTTATATCCAAATTGACACCTTGATCTTGATCCAAATGAAGAATACAAAGATTGCAAAAATATGTTATCAAAAGTCTCTTGGCAATCCAGTCTTTTGGACTACATCCTTGCATAACACCATTTTGATATTATTTTTTACTTAGCTTGCATAATTTTGAAGAGTTTTTCCTTTAGGGTTGCATTCACTCATTTCATCCTTCTTGGCCTATTCATCCATCATTCATTAGTTTGCTAATCCATTTTTCATATCCTAGGGCTAGACTCAGGGATAACACCCCTTATAAGTGTTAACACTGATGTTAACACTTATAATCAGTGTTAACATTTAGGGTGTTAAGATTGAGTAAGTGTTAAACCTAAGTGTTAACATTGTTAACACTGTTAAATTATGTGTTTTGTTAACACATAATAGTGTTAACACTGAGTTAACATTTAGGGTGTTAAGACTCTTAAGTGTTAACAACCAAGTGTTAACACATCATTTAACAGTGTTAACACTCAAGGTGTTAACACTGCATATGTTAACACTTAGGTTAACACTACGTATGTTAACACTTAGGTTAACATTGATGATATGCAGTGTTAACCTAAGGGTTAACACTCTTAACTGTTAATATATTTATAATATTAGAATTAAGATTACAATTGTAATCACAAGTCTTCTTTAATATTATATGTTTAGAAATATTGGAAATATGGTCAAGGTGAGGTTTTGGATAAAGGTTAAGATTAACATTAGATCTATTTATGTTTGTAAAACCATCTTTACAAAGAAGGGACAATTTGGCCTTGTTTATTTTTGCATTAGTACTATTTTTTTCTAAGCCATTACAGTGATGTCTAGTTGAATTAGTTTATCCATTCTATTATCTTATACCTAGGTTACATTGGGGGAAAATCAATGTGATGTTTCTTGAGAATACTTAATCTCTAGAGAATCTAAAAAGGTGAAAATGTTCCTAAAACTTTAAAAAAAAATCAAAACAATTCTTAGAACTCTAAAAATTGTAAAATCTTAAGTAAACTCTCAAAATAGGCATGGTCCTCTGCATCATCATTGTCAAATCAAACTGGGGGCACTAATCCAAAATCAATGAGCTTATCAAAGAAGACGTAAGTTCACACAAATCATGGCATCAAACCAAAAAAATATGTTGCACTTGAACTTATTGATCAATATCAAATTTCAAACATCTGAACACTTGATCTAAACAACATTTGATAAAATCAAATTCTCAAACAAAAAATCAAATCTAAATCTAAAAAGGCTAAACATAACTAAAGATTGAAATGGATGAATTTCTACTTGAAATATGGATCTCCAAACAAAAAGAAAAAATGTTCAAAGTGTTAATAAATTTTTTGAATCATGTCTTTTAGAAAATTGATGAGGTTTTTTTGACTAGATGAGCATTTATGAAGACATGCTATTTTCTTGATTTCTACTTGAATGCTTGTTAGGTTGATTCATAGTAGTATGCAAGTTTGACTAAAGACATGATCATCAAAGAATCATCAAGGACATTTGCATATGAAAGAGATCAATTCTTTGTTTATTTACTTGCAATATTGAAATCCAAGGAAAGCGGTATTCATATCATCATGGTTGAAAATATAACCAGTGAGGGTTGTACCAATTTCATGTTCCAAAATATCAATGATGAAAAGACACATCCTTGTGATTAAAAGAGACAACTAGCTACATCCATATAGATTAAATTTTACATGTTAAAAGTTATAGATTTTTCTGAAGAAAAAGGGGTAGATTTATCATCATCAAAAGACCATATCAAAGGTACATAAATGTCTCTATCAGAATACATCAAGGTACATCATTAAATGTATAAAATATATATCATTAAATGTCCATCAATCTATAATCAAATTCCTTATTAACATCCTTAATGTTTGAAGTATCCATAATAAAAAATCATGCTCAATCTGATCATCAAAGGTACACCAATATCATCAAGAAATTTTTCATCCATTGAAAATGATTCTTGCTACACAAGGACATCATCAATAATCAATCATGTTGATTAACTAGGGTCAACTTGACTCTATCCATCAACTATATCTATATCTACACCTACACCAATGGATGACTCTTCTCTTCTACTAATCCCTAAATTTAATATTACGAGAACATCAAATCAACCCCATATCATAAAAAAAATAAGTATATCAAATCAAATATCAATCACTCAAATCATCTAATTGATCATCTAACATCAATCAAGTTATCCTATCATCTATTTTCTCATCTTGAGTGCATCAAATTTCCTAACTCTAGATCTTGAGGAAGGAAAATCAATTTTTTTGTCTGTCTAGATCTTGAGAGAGAAATATTAATCCATCAACCTACCTATCCTATCAGATTTACATCAATCCCACATCAACCAAGCTATTCTGACTAACATCAAATGATATTAAAACATCATAAACCCTATTTGAAGCATCAATAATATTTTATTAATCCAAGCTTTTCTCATCAAATTCTCTCATGATCAGGGTATTTTCAAATTGATTTTGTCAGGAAACAAATTGAAATTTCCAAATCTCAACCAAATCACCCACAGTTATTTTGATTCATTTCCCAAGGGGGAAGCATATCATAATAACTTGCAATCGATTCAAATTAGAGAACTTGTTTCAAATCAAAAAATGAAAAAAATTTCAAACTCATTAGTGGGGCATCAAAATTGAGGAATCTTTTCAGATCAAGCATTGTATCCAGGATCCATCATCATAACAACTAATGACACCATAAATAATCAATCATCAAGATCAAATCATACATTAGTTAATCATATATCATACATTATTTGAACCAATACGTTTCACACATTGATTCAAAGAGGGGCATTTGTAGACACCTAAAAATAGTTAGGCTAATCAAAGTGAGAAATTTAAGCAAAATCAGAGATTAATTAAAATCAAAGTAAAAAGGATGAATTAAATCAGGAAAATTATTTAATTACAAAATTAATTCAATTAATTGTATAGTTGAATTAAATCAAATCCAACCCATTCAAGGGGTACACATGGCTAAAGAAATTAAATAAATTAATTAATGAATTCCTAAAATTTCTTTCCTACCACATGTGAAGGAATTGTATCAAACAACAGGAATCGAGAATTGAACTCACATGGATCAAAGCCAAATTGAATCTCAATCACTCACCTTAAGAATGCATCTTGACCACTCATTTTGTCTCATTGTCCCAAGCTTTGAAGAAAAATATTTAAATGGTCTCAACATTTGAAACCATGAACTTAAGCTAAACTTGATCATCATTAAACTTACTCCACCCCCAAGCTTGGAGAAATCTATAAATAGAAGACAAAAATTAGGAGAAAAGGATCCTCATTATCATTTTAGAATCACATCCTTATTATAGTCAATTGGATTTGCAAGCATTATTATTAGTATATTTTGAGAAAGATAGGCCTTATTTGATCATTCTTAGCATAATATTCTCATTTTATAGTTGTCTCTAATGGATGCTTGTTGAGAGAATTTCATTAGCATTTTTAAATAGGGATCCATGAGAAGTTAATTTTGTTAAGCTTTCAATTCATCATGTTTCAAATGTTAAATTAGCTCAATTTGAATTGATTTAAAGAAAAAGAATCTCATGAAGGTATTTCTTATATACAGGGGGAAAGTAGAGTTTTAAACCTATTAATCAATAATTAATAGAAGCCCCTACTCTAGTCAATCATAGTTTTACTCAGGATTTTATTTTGTATGCCTATGGGAGTTTTGACACCATATTTGCAATTCTAGTCCAAGCAAATGAGGTTGGTTTTGAGCATCCTAATATTTTTTACACTCAAGGATTGGAGGAGTATGAGAAGAAGTATAACTTTATTGAAAAACATGTCCTAGATTTTATTAGAAGCTTGAAAAAATTTAAACCATTGATATCAAACAACAAAATACATCGTATGATATCTCACCCTAGCATGAAAGAATTCCTTCTAAGTAAGGACATGAATGAGAAAAGAGCAAGGTGTATATGTAATGCCCAAAAATTCCATAGGGCATTACACAGTTTACAAACTACTAAAAGTAAATACTAAAGTTCAGATTTTAAATTAAACTAAATGATATGAAAATCTAAATCAGTTAACTTCTAGTTATTAATGAACATATCAAGAAAAATATAATATCCTTGGATAAATTTAACATAGAAAAGAAGTTAATTAATTCCATAATATTTCCCATTAGAACATTTAATTTCATTACAGAATATACACATACATTAGTAACATCATAATAGTATAGGCTTAAAATTTCCATCAAATGCATTTCTTTTGCAAGGATTTAATTTATGAATAGAATTATGAAATTTGCAGAATTACTACACCAAATGTAAACTGAACATTTTGAAAGGAAATAATATCTGTTAACATAAAGGTAGGAAAATTGATTTAAAATTTCATCATAGATTATACAACAATTCAACTTTATAGAGATACAATAATTTTTACAATGAAATAACTTGTATTACAACAATAGTAAATCCTTTTCAAGAGGATAATAAATAATCCTTAATTTCAGCTAAAACTTGAATCTTCACTTAAACTTCAACTTTCTCCTATCAACATAAACTTGCTATAATCACCTAAAACTGGGCTAACAGAACCTAGGGCCCTATTTGCCCTTAATTTGGTATGTAACCTTAGTTATGCTAATTTGATCTCTGATTATTAGTATAAATTATCAAAATTCATTAAACCCCATCAATTTCTAAATCAAGCATTTATCACAAAGGTTCAAGCAAAAATCAAGGTTATTAACTCTAGGCCTATTTAATTAATTAAACCCCATCAAAAGTAAAGGCTAGAGTTACTAATTAAGGAAAATGCATAAATATCTCCTAAATCAAATAAACACAACAAACACAACTTAAAATAAAGAGGCTTGCACATGGATCAAGGATCAAGCCAAAATACATCTCAACCACTCCTCATGGATGCATCTCAACCGCTGATTCTCTTCCAAATCTTATAAAAGAGAACTTTCAAAGGCTTTCTTCCTTCTTCTAGCTCCTTTGGTTTTGAAAGGCTTCTTGTGACACATTGCTAATTGCTTCCAATTTTAATGTTTAGACTCCCATTTTGCTCATGGATTTGAGGCTTCATGATCCATGATTATGAACTCTCATGCTTTGGAGAATTTGTGAACTAATGCTTGGATTGATAGTTGTTTTCCATGATTTCAAGCTTTTATTAAGTACAAAACACTTCAATTTGGGTTTTAATGGAAGGAATTAGGATTTCATGCTCTCATTTAGGTTGTTTACATGCACTTTGAATCTCTCATTTTAGTGTAGATTGTCACTATTTTAAGGGTTAAATCTAAGAACAACTAACCCCTATTTCATACTCACATTAATTAGAGAGCAATAGGATGCTTTTGCTTGTTAGCATTTTAAATTGAATCCTCATTTTCCTCTAACAAGTGATGTTATTATCCTATTGAAGTGTTTTGTTGCAGGTCACAAATTCACACACACATTTTTGGCACCCACTGTGGGGCCGAGCCCCTAATTTTCTTTATTTTTGACATTTTAAACAAATTATCGCCGTACTAAAATTTGACAAAAGATCACATTTGGTAAGATCATTCGCATACGGTATTCTTGGATCATATCCCATATTCCCTGATCGCATCTGGTTATAAGGTCACACCTATTTGAAATACAGGATCGCATCTAGTTACAAGGTCGCACCTATTTGAAATACAGGATCGCGTATTGCAGATCTGGATCACTTATGGGAAATTGGGTCGTATGTGGTAAATAGGGTCATTTTTGGTAATTTGGGGGGAAAAATCTAGGATCACATCTGGGGTATTTTATTGCATTTTTGGGTTTTCTGACACTTGATTAATTGCATTATTGATGTCTCTAGTTTTTGGTAGCTTGACTGTGGTTTTGCAGGTTTAAAAGGATAGAAAGTTAAAAAATACTAACTCTTGTCTTTGATTTTCTTAAAGGATAAATGAACAATTGTGCTTTTGTTTTCAAACACCTAATGACAATTTGATCTCATTTTGTAAATCAATTAGAGGATTATGCTCTTTTCTCCTTGAGGGAAAATCAGAAACTCAAAAATTGACTTATATTTTGGAATTAAGTTGAGAAATGAAGGCTAACAAATTTGCATGATTATTTTTCCTTAAAAGTATTATCTTTAGATTTTGAATTTTCTAACCCTCTAATCAGCTAATGGGTGATCTTGGTGTTCTTGATTGATTTTGACAGCTTAACAAGTGTTTGCAGGACATTTGTCCAAGACCCAAGAAAGGAAACAAAAGACTACTAATGCTCGTTATGTAGGTTGCCTCTAAAGCAAATCGACAAAAGAATTTCATGATTTTTTTTTAGGAACTTAAAATAATTTGAGATCAAGTTGCAAATCGACTAGAGGATTATGCTCTTTTCCCCTTGAGGGAAAAATAGAAACTCAAACATTGGTTTGTCATTTGGCATCAAATTGGAGTAATTGAACTCTTACTATGCATGATGTGTTTGGGACTTGTGATATAAGTTAGGAGATTATGCTCTTCTCCTTCTTGGAGAACCAAAAATCCTGAGCTTACTATCCCTTGTCTATTTTCTTTATTGTACACCTTTAGAGGGCCTGCCGGTTGAGGAAAAAATCTCCCGGGAATGACCCAAGTGGGGACAAGTCTTTCGCCGACTCTTCCACCCCACTATAAAATTTGATGCTCCTTAAAGGTTAAAGCCTTGGGAGACATGATTCATCTTGTCTTGGGAGATTAATGATCAATCCCAATGATTGACATGAATTTGGTGTAGAGCGGAGCCGCTTTAATCTCACTTCTCAAGACTACACACTTTCAAGTTCCTATAGGGTTAACAACCTCAATCCTACTTGCGGGACTATGGGAGATGGTTATGAATGGATGCCTTCATTAAAATCTTTTTTTTAGATGCTACTCGGATCACCCCCGAAAGGTTGTTATCACTTGTGCAAGGAAAATAGTAATTTCCCCAAGACATTCACCATATTGAGCCCCCATCGACGTTAACACTTGGCAAATATGGCCTCCAATATCCATTGCATGTTATTGGACTATGATATTCTGAGGAGTCTTTGGGTGTGTTCCTAAGTTAGTGAACAAGTGGTTTCAATCTCTACTTAGTATAAGGAAGGTTAGGTGTGTTTGCTTTAAACATGATTGCTTGATGTGTCTTAAATACAAACTCAGTTAATTTCCCCCAAATGAACAAGCACACAACATTTTTCAAGCACTGAAAAACACATGACAGTCACTGGAATCTAACAGACATGACACATTTTCTGAGAAACGCTAAAATTGCAAAATCCTGGTCATCATAAAATCACATCCGGAACTCCTACGTCACTCCCTGTATCCTGGATCATATTTGTTCAAAATAGGATTGTATTTGGTATCTACACCATTTCCTGAGTCACATCTAGTGACTACAACATTTCTTGAGTTGTATACTGTAATTCTTGGATCGCATCCGGTGTTCCAAATTGTTTGCCAGTAACTGTTTAAGATCACATCTGGGATAGGGAGCATTTTCGTACATCCCAAAAGAAGAATTTCCACATTTCTAGATACCCATTTGGTCAATTAGTAGGTTCCTATTGCCAAAACATAGTCATCTGATGTCCAGAATGAGTTATCTTTAAGAGCATATTGTTACCTTGCATAGTCTGAATCTACATTGTCTCCTTGTGAAGTCAGTTAACCCAATCGGTCACAAGCAAGTTCTCAGCTCATAAACAGGGCACTTTGACACCCTATTGATGCTAAAAATTTCACTTTCAAATCCACTTGCACTTTGGTTCCCAACTCATAAGCAGGGCATTCTAACCCCATTTGACGTTGGATCCATAAAAACATTTCAAACCCACTTTTGCATCCTTGAATTCACAATCAAACATTGCAAAATTATCAGACCTACTTTTTAAACACAAGACTCTTGTTGGTTACGCAATCTAGACTACATGGTTGTTACCAGACACAAGACTTATGATTTGAAAACAAACCTATTCTTAGGAAGGAAACCTATATTCACATTGGAAATGGGAGAAACTTTGGAACCCAATCCATTACGCAGTGCTACACCTAATACTACTCATACAGCAATAACCAAATCTACAAACATGGATGATCAAAATGAATACCGATGGGATGAAAGATTTCATACAGAAAATGAAGAAGCAGAACATGAGGAACAAAAACAAAAATCCCAATATGATGATGATGATGATGAGGATGATATGAATGATGACAAAGACCCTACAGAAAATGAATACAATAGAGCTTTGAGCAGAAAAAGATTTCACAAAATACTTGAAAGAGCCTTGGAAGAAAACAAAGAAAAATACTTCTTAGAGCTTGCTTCCTGAGGTGTGAAATTACCCAAAGACTATGATGTAGAGCAACTCAAAAAAAAGGTGGATATAAGTCCTATGTCAATCCTAAATAGACAATTCCTTGCTATGAAAGTAGAAATTCAAGAACTCAAGGATGCAAAGGACAAACCAAAACAACAATAATCTTTGGAGCACATATGTCCTTTCCCTTTTGATAAAGGACTCACAATGATTCCATTTCCTAAGAATGTTATGATACCAAAATATGACAAGGACATGGGAGATTCCAACCCTCAAGATCACGTGAGGGAGTTTTGTACAACTAGTATGGAGTTCATGCATGAACAAACATACCTTATGAGGCTATTTCCACGAAGCCTAGGTGGACAATCTATAGAATGGTTTTCCAAATTGCCTATTGGAATCAAGACATTTGATGAGTTGGTGCAAAAATTCATACAACACTACTCCTACAACATCCAACACACCATCACCATGTTGGATTTGTGCAATACCAAACAGAAAATGGGAGAATCATTCTTGAGTTTCCTACAACGATGGAGAAAGATATTTGCAAGATATGCTAGAGAGATTCCTGAAAATGAAAAAATGGACATCTTTGTTAACAATTTGGTCCCAGAAATGAACTTCCCAATTCAATTACAAGGACCACCAAGCTTTGACAAAATGATTGATAATGCTCTCAAGATAGAGGAAGTCCTAATCAAGAAAGGTGAAATTACCATTCACAAGGAACATAAAGACAAGTCTTATACTGCTAAAGACAATTACAAATATTCAAACAAGAACAAAAATGTGGTTAATGATGGAGTGGTTGATTCTCCTAATTCAAAACCCAACTAGAGGCTTTTAATCTAACCACAAGTCTTCAAGCAAACAAGAGTCTAACTCCTACAGAGACTCCAAAGATGAATAATACTTTCAACAAATCTCGAAGAGAACCTTGGGCACCATGGCCTAGGAGAACATTGAATCCATTGGGAGATACCTTGGAAGTGATTATGAAATCACTTGTGGAAAATGACATTATTACGATCCCAGAACCAGGTAGGCCTTGGGATCCAGAAGATAAACCTAAGTGGTGGAATGATAATGACTATTGTGATTACCATCATAATAAAGGACGCACCACTAATAATTGCTTAAAATTGAGACATGTTATTCAGGATCTTATTGAATAAGGGAAAGTTAAGGTAGATGGACATCACACAAATAATGATCACAAGGCATTTCAAACCCTGCTACCAAACTATGAAAAAGGAGAAACTTCTAAAAACAATAACATTCACTACACATACACTAATAGTGACAATGTAATCAACATGATGGAACCATGTGACTATTCCATCAACATGATCACTCTCAAAGGGGTGAAAAGCAAAACTGAATCTACCAATGCTGTAACATGAAGCCAAGAAAAACTTACTCTTAAAGGCATCTCAACATCTAGTACACCACCTATAATAGCAACAACTTCTAAACAAGTGGTTCCATCTCCAAAATTCAATCTTGTGGAATAATTGCAAAAGACACCTCCACAGATATCTATCCTAGAGTTGTTGAAAATTTCCCCTAGTGATAGGGAGATTCTTGATCATGCCTTATTAAGCACAAATGTACAAAAAGACTTAGATGTGGATAAATGCCAGGCCATGGTTGGCCACATGAGTTCACCACATTACATATCTTTTTCAGAAGAGGATGACAAGTTGACAAATCAACCACATAATCAACCCCTTCATTTAGAAGTTCTTATTCATAAACACCAAGTCAAGTGTGTCTTGATAGATGGAGGTTCTGGTTTGAACATATGTACTTACAACTTGGTACAACAACTGGGTTTCTCCAAGAACACAATTGATCCTAGGAGAAAGATAACAATCAAGGCATATGATGAGGAAGAGAGATCTTCTAAAGGATTGGTTGTCTTACCCATTAGAGTAGGGCCTGTAGAGAAAGATGTTCTTTGTCAAGTTCTTGATTTACCCCTTTCTTACAACATTCTTCTTGGAAGATCATGGATACATTCAATGCAGGCAGTGCCTTCTACATATAATCAATGCCTAAAGTTTCCTCATAACGGAGTGGAGGTGACTATTCCAGAAGATACCACACATACTTGTAATAACCTCAAACAAACTAAAAGCATGGCTCCCCATAACAAGGAAGGATCCCCCAAGGCAGAAACATCTAAAGACATGGTCTTGAGAGGCTTTTCTCAGAAGGTCAATATTCAAGAAATCAACATGGGAGAGTACAAAATAGATCTTGCAGCATCTTTGATAGATCTACCTATATCTCCTAGGACACAAGGAATGCCCCCATCTACATCTACACCTTCAAATGGTAGTTCTTTAACTATACATGAAGGAACTAGAATGGTAAAAACAAAAGTATCCTTAGAAGAAGAGAATGAAGAAAAGGTTGTTTTGCAATGGCTTTACAAAGAACCCAAAGCAGACGGGAATGTGAAACATGTTGAGATCTCTTCGAGAAAATATGGGAAAGGATATGACCTTATGAAATAAATGGGGTACAAAGGAAAAGGACCATTGGGACAAAATAACCAAGGACTAGTGGAACCCCTACACATGGATTTTTGAAATCCTAAAGACAAGACTGGACTAGGCTTCAAAGAAGCTAGATTTCATCCTACAGCAGAAAAAGGTCTAGTATTTGATACATCAAGGGATTCAGATGATGAAGAAGAAATAGAAGGACAACCCATTCCTTATGAAAGGTTGTTACTCTTACAAGGAGACCCAGAGGTTACATTCCTTGGTACAAGTATTGGATAAGAATCAGAAGGAGTACAAGAAGATGAGCCTGATGAAGAACAAGAACAAGAACCTCTTATCATGGATACACCACACTTTGATGAAGAGCCTGAAGCAATGAATCCATAAGAACCATTGCAAGAAGAAGAGAATCATGTTGATGAATAAAATGAGGTGCCTATGACTATTGCCAACTTTTTGGGGGTCTCAGATTACAGCCAGATGGATTCACATGAGTATGAATGGGATGTCCTTTCTGATGCAATCATGGACATAGAAATAGATGTGATACACAAGTTTGCTCCTAGAGTCTTGATGGAAGAAGGAGAAAGTTCTAATGTTAGATCACTAGAGTTAGATCCATATAACATTAACATAAACTCTAATAATAATGAATTTGACTCTAATAATCCTAACACTTATCTAGAAACAAACTTAGTAGATGACATTTTTCAAGTTATAAGTGATGATAACAATGTGGTGTTGTCTCTTGAACCTATTGTATCTCTGTCCTTAATAGATCTTGACTTGATAGATTGGGATGAATCCATAGACACAAGCTTGTTATCCCTTGACAATGACTATTCCATAGCCTACTATCTTAATGCTTGTGAACCATTTCATTCTTCCACTAGCGCAATGAGTGAAATCATGACTGAGGAGGATATCAAGTTTCTCAGTCTCAAAAAGAAAAAGAAAAAGAACAAGAGATCTGATGGTGAAAACCACTTAGTGGCAGTATCAGATCCTTAAAGAGAAAAAGAAAAAGATGTATCCAATGGTGAAAACCCCCTTGGGGCAACAAAGGATGGGATGCTTGATATCCTCCCAAATCATTTCCAAGAAAGGTCCTCAGTTTTGATTGAACCAACACAACCCATTAATTTGGGAACAGTAGAAAATCCTCAGTTAGTTCACATAGCTCAATCATTGATAGAAGATGAGAAAATCCAATTCACCAATTTCTTCAAAGCAAAGAAGATCAACTTTGCTTGGTGTTACTCAAATATGCCTAGATTGGATACAGATTTGATTATGCACCATTTGTCTATTTCATGAGATGTGAAACCTGTTAAGCAAAAACTTAGAAAAATGAATCCACATGTGGCATTACTAGTGAAGACAGAATTGGAAAAACTGTTGAAGGCCAAATTCATTAGAGCAATTGATTATGCAGAGTGGATCTCCAATATAGTTCCTATTTCAAAGGTGGACAAATCAATAAGAGTGTGCATAGATTTTAGGGATCTCAACAAGGCTTGTCCTAAAGATGATTTTCCACTCCCAAACATAGACATGATTGTGGACTTAACAACAGGTTATGAGATGTATTCCCTAATGGATGGATTTTCAGGATATAATCAAATCAAAATTGCTCCTGAGGACCAAGAGAAAACAACATTCACTTGTGCATGGGGTACATACTATTGGAATGTGATGTCATTTGTTCTTAAAAACATAGGTGCCACATATCAGAGAGAAATGACCACAATCTTCCACGACATGATGCACAAGAATATGGAAGACTATGTTGATGATACTTTGGCAAAATCAAGGATGAGGTCTACACACATAGAGGATCTAAGGAGAATCTTTAATCGAATGGAACAGTTCCAATTAAGACTTAATCCTAAGAAGTGCACATTTGGCGTATCATCTAGAAAACTCTTAGGATTTATAGTTTCAGCTAAGGGAATTGAGGTGGATCCTGCAAAGGTGAAAGAAATCCTAGACATGAAACCACCAAAGAATATTAGTCAAATGAGAACCTTACAAGGCAAGCTACAATCTATAAGATGGTTCATATCTCAGTTGGCTGATAAAGCACAACCTTTCACAAAGTTGATGAGGAAAGGAACCACATTTACTTGGGATGCACAGTGTGAGGAGAATTTTACCCAAGTTAAGAACTATTTGATGAATCCTCCAATTATAATGGCACCAATTTATGGAAAACCTTTGTTGCTCTACATATCAGCCACAAACACATCACTAGGTGTGCTCCTCACACAAGAAGATGAGACCAAGAAAGAATGAGCCATATATTACATCAGTAGAACATTGGTCACATATGAGCTAAACTATTCAATGATAGAAAAGGCATGCTTAGCAGTAGTGTTTGCATCTTAGAAATTGAGACACTATATGCTAACACACAAGGTGAAACTAATGGCTAAAATTGATCCACTCAAGTACTTATTGAATAAAGCAATGCTTACAGGAAGACTGGCTAAGTGGGTTTTGATCCTAAGTGAGTTTGACATTGAATATGTGGACAGGAAGGCTATTAAAGGGCAGGTGATTTCTGATCAACTTGCCGAGATGTCATTGACTGATAATAAGCCATTACTGATAGAATTTCCAGATGAATCAATTATACATCTAACAAAACATCCCTAGAAAATGTACTTTGATGGGTCCTTCACACAACAAGGATTAGGAGTTGGTTGCTTATTCATTACACCACAAGGGTATAAGATCCCAAAATCTTATAAGATGATATTTTCATGCACCAACAATGTGGTGGAATATGAGGCTCTTGTGAATGGGCTCAAGCTTGCAATAGAGTGGAAAATCATTGAATTACACATATACAGGGATTCACATCTCATCATCAATCAAGTAAATGGTGATTATCAAACTAAGGATGAAAATCTTATACCCTACAAAACAATGGTGGATGATATGAAAAAGTACTTTGTCTTCATCACTTTTCAACAGATCCCAAGGTCAGAAAATAGAGCAGCTAATCTGATGGCTACTTTAGCATCTATTTTACAATTGGAAGAACACCAATTTCACTATGACTTCCTGGTGGAAGAACTCCCTTTTCCAGCTTATGACTCCCCTACATGTCAAATTGTCTATGCCCTTGAAACCCAAGTGTTGTCCAGATATGCCTCTATCTGTTCTTATCTCAAAGACCAAATCATTCCTGAAGGCTATTCTAGAAATGAAAAAAGATCCCTTATAAGAGCAGCATCCCGCTATGTGATCATCGCTAACGACTTGTTTAGACATATTCTAGATGGCACGCTTCTTAGGTGTTTAGAACATGAAGAGTCTAATCACGTATTAAAAGAAGTTCATGAAGGTGTGTGTGGATCACACTCAAATAGTTTTTCATTAGCCAAGAAACTCCTAAGAGTTGGATACTATTGGCCCACCATGGAAAAGGATGCTAGTCATTTTGCAAAAACTTGTAAGAAATGCCAGATTCATGGTAACTCATACATGTACCAGCTAGAGAGTTGATTCCCTTTATAACACATTGGCCATTTCAGTAATGGGCCTTTGATTTAGTTGGTTAGATCTATCCCAATTCATCAGGTAGACACAAATACATCATCACTGCAATTGAATATTTCACAAAATGGGTGGAGGCTGTCCCGTTGTCCAATGCAACAAGAAAATAGGTTTCAATGTTCATCTTGAATTACATCATTTGTCGTTATGGCATGCTCTCATCGATTGTGACTGACAATAGGGGACAATTCAAGAACAAAGACATAGATGAGTTGTGTTTTCAATTTAAAATCACTTAGCACTGCTCCTCAATATATTACCCTCAAGGTAATGGGTAGGTTGAGGCATCCAACAAGAACATTCTAAAAATCTTGCATAGGACAGTAAACAAATCAAGAAAGGATTGGCATTTACAAATAAATCCAGCCTTATGGGCTTACAGAACGAGGATAAGAACTCCAACTGGTGCAACTCCATTTGCCCTAGTTTATGGGTCAGAAGCCATCTTACCTGTTGAAGTAGAGATTCCATCACTAAGAGTATTACTGAAACATTTAGTCACTGACGAAGACTATAGAATCTCTAGATTGCAAGAGCTTGAATTGCTGGATGAGCGCAGACAACAAGTGTTTGATCATCTCAAAGCTTACCAGAAAAGAATGTCAAGAGGATACAACAAGAAAGTGAAACCTAGAAGCTTTCAGATTGGGGATCTCGTTCTCAGAGAAAATCCTAAAAACCAACAACATAGAGAACAAAAGGGAAAATTTGAACCCAACTGGCTGGGTCCCTTTGTCATTACAACAACATTTGGATCAGGAGCCTATCAGTTGGCTACACCTGAAGGAGATGTGTTGCTAGATTCTATCAATACTTTGCATCTAAAAAGGTTTTATGCCTAACATTCTTAAGGAAGCCCCTATACAGAGAAAATGGATCCTGAAAAAAATAAAAAACAATGGAAAAAGTCCAAAAAAATGACTATCTTGGTGAAAACCTAGCAATAGGTGCCTTGGTGAGTCCAAAAAAAAATAGAAAATCAAAAAGCAAAAAAAAAAGTGAAAAAGAAAAAACAAAGTGTCTTGGTGAAAACCTAGTAAACAGGCACCATGATAGCAAAAATAGAATAAAACTTTGGCCAGTAGTGAAAACCTGGTAAATAAGCACTACTTGTAATCGACGCTCTATCTATCAAGACACCGCTTGCACATTTGGCCAATGTAAATATCAGCTTGCATATATTTTCCAATCACTTTCATGACGCGCCAAGTCCTAAAAGAACTTTCAGACAATTGTACCTTCCTAAGACTGGAATCTATCCACATTAGGGTCCTAAGTAAATTGGCTTTTCTAGGGGGAATTGGATCACATTCACAATCACATTTGTTGACATGATGATGCATCCGCAATGACAATAAACTATGAACATCAGTATTTCTCAATACCACCCTTGTCCGCAACTGACTATAAACTATGATAAATGGTGTTTCTCAACACCCACCATCTAGATCTCAAAATGTGTTTCTTAACACAACGTCATGATGAAAACAATGTTTCTAAACACTACAATAGGTGAGACACTTATCAATGAAGACATAAACTATTGGTAATAATTCTTAAGCGTGTGTTTGCAAAAATGAATCAAGAGTGTTTTTCAACACTATAATCACAATTGTCTATTTATATTCTGTAAATACGATGACCATGCTAAGGGATAAATAATCTTTCTTTTTCTTATTATCAATTGTTTCTTAGTTATGCTTCCATGAGTAACTCGATGACATTTTTTGGACTAAGAGAAACAAAGACTAGGGGGCGTGACATTTTCTTTGTTTTCTATTTATGGTAATAAATCCAATGATCTAAGGTGATCATGGGGAATGGGTGTCTACTTATAAGTGCCTCCACCTTGTAGTGGAATGCCATGTATACCTCGACCTGTTTCTTATGAAAGCCTTAGTGAAGTAGGATCTATTTCCTTGCCTGTTTAAAAACTAACAAAGATACATTAGGAAGTAACTGACAACATTTATAGCTGGGTGCTTTAATGTTTAGGTTTTCTTTCAACATGGTGAATGATGAGGAGGTATTCATATTTTCAGAATTTCTAAATCTATTCGTGAAAATTGTACTATCCTCTAGAGGTCCCGCTAACACAAAGGTTCTATGATGAAAACAACCCGCTTTGAATAAAACAATGACTATCCTAGGTGTCTAGGTGCATTTCATATTAATTGCATTTCATTTTAGTTGCATGTCATATTAATTTGCATTAAGATTCATTTAGATGCATTTCATTGTCTTTAGTTGCATTGAAGTTCATTTTAAATTGCATTCATTTTAATTTAGCTGCATTCATTTTAGTCTTGCATAAGCTTGAAGATGTGGATTCAACTATCGAAGGCAATGTTATCAACTGAGATTTATTCTAGAAGCAATGATGTAAGCTGAACATCTATCTAAATCATTTATGGTATGAGCTGAAAATACTTAAATATTAACCATTTGATGAAGTGCATCATGGAATCATAAGCAATGGAATAAAAAAATGATGGAGTACAAATCACTGATATTCATTTGCATTCATAAATCATTTCATATCATAAAACCACTTGCATTTTGCATCCACATTGATCCATACATAAATAAGATTGAGATGTCCATACATAGTATCACAATACATCTCATACATCCATACATTCATGAAGCTTTGAAAATAACAAAAACATGAGCATATATTGGTGAAATGTATTATGACATCATTTTATCATCACTTTATCTACTCTGGACCAAGTATGATGACTATCACATCAAAAATCTCAAGCATAAAACAAACATCATATACCACATGTGTAGAAATTGAAAACATGAAAGATGAGACATCATAAATGGAAATACCTGCAACATCAGATAAAGAATACCAATGGTAGAATTAGTACGAGCATCAGTATATAATAAAAAATGTCCATGAGCAAAGGTATCTATCAGAGGTCACCAATGAATTAGAGTATCAATATATCCAAGCATGAAATAGAGTATCAATGTATCAAAGAAAAAGCATGAGATAGAGTCCAGGAGATATGATAGTACAAATGATAAAAAAAGGGTACATATATAGGATATGCCATGATATACAAGGTGTCTAGAAATAAAACATGAGGAGTCTATGTCCTGTTGGCCCCCTCATCCTCTACAGGAGGATTAGGAGGGGGTGCATCTGATCTAGCATGTGGTGGTGGTGGTGGCATGGCACCCTCTGACTACTGAGCAATGACTGAATATAATGAAGCTCTTTGTGCAGCAAGAATTGCAGCACAATACAAGGTGAAGTAATAGGTGGCCTGCTGTCCCTGATGGGTGGCTGTGTGCGCATACCTATCCCTCTCAGCTCTCAACTGTACCAACTAAGTATCCCTATCTACTCTTAGCTGGGCTATCTATGTATCTCACTTAGCTCAAACCTATGCTAGCTATGAGTCCCTCTCTAATAACTACGCTATGAGGGTAGCAACTTGTAATCTCAATGTAGCTCTCTCCTACTCACACTGTGAAAGCCTATCACCATCACCACCTACTAGAGGATCCTTCTATGTCTACCACCAATCCTGATCTCCTCCAGTAGGTCTCTATGCATGCTAATCCCTGTGCAATAGTGGTCCTATATCCCTCTGGGGAGGGGTGACCCATACTCTCTGCTGACGATGACTAGTGTCACCTCCTGAGGTCTACCACCCACTGCTCCACCTCCGCCACCTCTGTCATCTCCTCCATATCCTTCATCTCCATGGGCTCCATCTCCATCTCCTCCCCCTCTACTAGCACCTCTGCCTGCATCTCTCCCACCATGTCCACTACGAGCTCACCCGACAACATCATCCTCAGGATTGTAATCTAGGGCATACTCAATGCATGGAACAACATCATCAAGAGTAGTGAATCAAGGATAAGGATACCTCATGTAGTGGGTATGGTACTCATCTATCACCCCAACATCACCAACACCAACTTGATAGTCCTAAGCTATAGCCTGCATGTGTGCAATCTCGTAAATGGCTGTCTCATATACTAACTGGACTCCCCACTGAGCCTCCTCACTCCTAATATGCGCATATCAGCAAGACTCCTGTGACATGTCCTGTACACATCCATACTGACGGTAGACTTAAGTAATCAAAAAGTGCTCAATCACATAGTGGGTCCACCTGACAAGGTACCAACTTTGAAAGAAAAATGGCATTTATTTGACATTTGAGGGCCAAGCCTCACAATCATGGTACAGTCACCAATCTACCTTAGTCACATCATCCCACAGATGGCACTGGTACTCTAACTTTCCTAGATGGGGCTGCTAAATGAATCCTGAATACATATAAATATATGGCAAACCAGCGTCACGGTGCCTATCAACAATGGGGTGAGTCACAGGGATGTGCTCCCATGCCCAGATCTACAATACAATGCTCCCTATAGTCATAGAGTGGGAATACTGATAAAATACCTCATGTAACTCATGATACAGGTGAGCTAGTATGCAACTACCCAAGGCATATCTCCCAGGAGTCTGAATCATATGTCCTATAACGTGGGACCAGCCGCACATAAAACCATGTTGGCCCCTATATGGCATCATGATGCCTCCTATCAAACTAGCTAGATATACAAGAAGAGGGGCATAGTTGGTGACCATGTGGTCCCAACTCAGATAATGACCATCGATAGTATCATCTGCAAAGACTCTCCTAGCATCAGCAATCACTGCAGGTCTAGAGGCCTCATACTCAATGCGGTGTCCCATCACGTATACATGCAGAATCCTCCACATGTCCTCGGGTGTAATCATCATCTCACCAGTCAGTAAATGAAAGGTGTTGTGCTCCAAGTGTCATCTCTCTGCCAGTGCTATGAGTAGACCTCGATTTACTTGAATATGAGGTAAATTGACTAAACTCCATAAACCGCAATGTCGTACTACCTTCTGCTCAGCATCACTCAACTGATCCAAAAGAGCCAACACCTAGACTGGTTGCGGTGATCTAAATGATACAACTAGGAGATCAACCTACACAACAAAAAATAGGGGCACTATGTTAGAGTTAGACCAAAGGCAGTTGACACAAAAATGCTCAAAAAGATTAGAAGGACAAGTTAACTGAACTCAACAATCAAAAAAACTGGATGTGATTCTAAATCCTAGATGCAGATCAAGAAACCCTATATGCGACCCTAAAACTAAGTGTGATCCTAGAAATATCAGGTGTGATCCTTGAAATACGATATGCGATCTGGTATACCGGATGTGAACCTATTCTAAGATTTGGCCAGAAAAGAAAAGAAACGTTCAAATTTTGCCAAACGCAACCCACTGGGGTGTGATCCTCAAAATACCAGATGTGATCCAGAATCCAGGAGGTGACATGGGATATACATAATGTGATCTTGTATACGGGATGTGACACAACACTAGTTGGCTTATAAAATGCATGGAAATGCATGAAATTGAAAATTTTCAAATTGAAAAGATTCATTTATCGAATACTCATAGGTGCCTCGTAATGCCTTGGGTGGTCGTATCATCTAGCCCTCTCAAATTAATGCTTCTCCATAGGGAACACCATGTCTCCTCAGAGCTCTGTGAATTTCTAAGGGGTAAAAGTGAAAATGAATAGTTAAAAGTCAATTTTTGACCTATTTAAGCCTCTTGGGAGCCCCGGGGCCTTAAGGGACTTTCTTCGTTAGACATAATAGAGGGCTAATCTCGGGACTAAAATTGAAATAGGTGCTTTCTATCATCTAGATACTGTAAAAATAGAGTTACACAACAAAGTCAACATCCAAAAGGGCACAAGTCAAAATGGTCAAATCACAGTCAAACAGGGGAAAAATGGTGTGAAAATGATGCAGGGGGCAAGGCAAATAAGATTTATATGCTGGGATATCATTTTAACACAAGTCAACCTTGGTTAAATTTCTCAAATTCTAGGTCAAATGTGGTCAAACAGAGCTTCTGGGGCACTTTAATCAATCTAAACAGCTTGAAAATTCTTTCTAATCGATCTATGCTTGACCCAAGGTCAATTCAATCACTGTAATGCTTGAAACCAATTAGTTTATTTGAAGTTGTTCCACTTTCGGTCTCGAGGGGGCATAATCATACCAAAATCTACTGCTTTGAATCAAATTCTTCAACACCAAGGGCACGATAGTTCTCTTCAATCAAGCTGAGACTGTTAATTTCAATTGAAAATTCTTTTCAAATCTCATATTGACTTTCATTCAATCAATCTCGGAGTCGGTATCCTCAATTCTTGTTCAATCAAGCTCAGAATTGATAGTTTCTAAATCAAGCAAGATTTCGTTCAATCAAGCTCGGAATTCTTTTATCGATTTTCCGTCAATCAGGCTCGGAATTGGTATTGTCAGTTTGCATTCGATCAAGTTCAAAATTGACAAATTTTTGGAAACTAGGCAAGATTTTGTTCAATCAAGCTCAGAATTCTTTTATCGGTTTTCGGTCAATCAGGCTCAGAATCGGTATTCTCAGTTTGTGTTCAATCAAGTTCAGAATTGACAGCTTTTTGGAAACTAGGTAGGATTTTGTTCAATCAAGCTCGGAATTCTCAATTTCAAAGTAGTTCTCACTACTTTATAAATCTCCTGAATCACACTTTGAATAAGATTATCTTTGAATTCCTGTTCTATTCGCAAAGCAATTCAAAGAGGGGCAAATGTAATCACCTAAAACTGGGCTAACAGAACCTAGGGCCCTATTTGCCCTTAATTTGGTATGTAACCTTAGTTATGCTAATTTGATCTCTGATTATTAGTATAAATTATCAAAATTCATTAAACCCCATCAATTTCTAAATCAAACATTTATCACCAAGGTTCAAGCAAAAATCAAGGTTATTAACTCTAGGCCTATTTAATTAATTAAACCCCATCAAAAGTAAAGGCTAGAGTTACTAATTAAGGCAAATGCATAAATATCTCCTAAATCAAACAAACACAACAAACACAACTTAAAATAAAGAGGCTTGCACATGGATCAAGGATCAAGCCAAAATACATCTCAACCACTCCTCATGGATGCATCTCAACCACTGATTCTCTTCCAAATCTTATAAAAGAGAACTTTCAAAGGCTTTCTTCCTTCTTCTAGCTCCTTTGGTTTTGAAAGGCTTCTTGTGACACATTGCTAATTGCTTCCAATTTTAATGTTTAGACTCCCATTTTGCTCATGGATTTGAGGCTTCATGATCCATGATTATGAACTCTCATGCTTTGGAGAATTTGTGAACTAATGCTTGGATTGATAGTTGTTTTCCATGATTTCAAGCTTTTATTAAGTACAAAACACTTCAATTTGGGTTTTAATGGAAGGAATTAGGATTTCATGCTCTCATTTAGGTTGTTTACATGCACTTTGAATCTCTCAATTTAGTGTAGATTGTCACTATTTTAAGGGTTAAATCTAAGAACAACTAACCCCTATTTCATACTCACATTAATTAGAGAGCAATAGGATGCTTTTGCTTGTTAGCATTTTAAATTGAATCCTCATTTTCCTCTAACAAGTGATGTTATTATCCTATTGAAGTGTTGCGTTGTAGGTCACAAACTCACACACACACCTGTAACATAAAAATATCAACCACATGATCATGGAGGCTCACCTCCTAGCCTAGGCCATTTTATGGCCACCCCTGAGCTAGGGTAAATAGGAGTAGGATGGGTTACACACAAACAACACATAACATAAACATACATGCCACAATTTGGTACAAAGACTTTCATAATTTACTCCCTTCCCAAGGTTGCATAAAGGATTTTAAAGATTGAATTCATAGATAGGTGAAGGTGGAAACTTCTCTTATGGAGACACTTGTCTTATAATAAAAAATCATTTCAATATATATCACATGCCTTCACAAGGCCCTTCCAGCCAAACAACTCAAATCCATGAGCATAAACACATCCCTTATGGCCCCAAACAAACTTAAGAAGGTCTCATGGGTGCCCATACAACCATGTTCTCATACATAAAGAATTCCTGACTAGGCCTTTCACCCCAAGTGCTCCTCAAATCCTCCCAAGGATGAGGAGTAAACTTGCACACCCAAAAAACATGAAGAAAACCAAGAAGACAAACAAGATTGAAAACAAAATCACACAATGAAACCAAACAATATAAGATTCAACACAAGGTACTAAAATTTACAAATTTCACACTAGTACATTTCTTCAATGCATATACAAAATAATTACATGATAGAAGCCACCAACCTTCTCCTAAGAAAAGGAAAAATTGAAAGGTTGAAGATGAGCTCCTCTTGACTCCAAGCTTGCTATCCTTCTCAAATATACTACCCCAAACACTCTCTAGTCCTCCTCTCACTCTCTCCAAATCTAGCATAGACAAAATGAACAAGTGTGGGCCTTCCTAAGTCTCTTTTCCCTAAAGACATTCAAACATTCCTCTCTCATACCCCTTCCCAAAGCAAATACGTTTCTAGATCCAAGACAAAATGACATTTGCCCTTGCTATAGTAATGGGATGAAATTCAACACATGGAAAAGTGAAGCAACCTAGAGAACATTTCCATTTTCGTTTATACCAAAAATTATCCATTTGGAGAGACAAAATGGTGGCCTAGGGAAGTGAAAATAGAATAAATAAGCCCCCTAACCCATGTACTAGCCTTGAGGCACCAAAATCCAACCTCAACTACACCTTGGGACTCCATAGAACCCCTCAAAAACCTCAGTTAAACTTGCATCCGAAAATGGAGTATTGGTAACATAAATCTTGGTTCCTTAAACCACCTACCTAGCTTAGGAATACTCAAGACCAACTAAGGAGAGGGTGGGGTCCATATTCCACTCAAGCATGAGACAACATCACCATGGTTTCAAGTGACACCTCACATAAGCACACACCACATAACACATTTGGCATGCTTAGTGGAGAAATTACATTTATATTTTCACAAATTGAAATTTTACTTTCAAACATACATTTACAAATATTATCAACCACATACACACTTGCATCACATTTACAAATAAAACCACATTACCACGAGGTCATTCTCTTCTTAGAGCCGACCTTGGTTTCAAACTGATTGCACTTAGATCCATTCTTGTTTTCTGGAATGTACACCCATGGCCATATTCTTGCACACTCAATTTTGATGTCAGTACATCATAAAATCTATAACAATCATCTCATAAGATCTAGTGATAGCATACATAATCCAAAATAGGTCAAATGTCTCTACTCAAAGTATCATCCTGACGAATCAAAATGTCAAAATGAATGTTGAACTAAGATGGGTCAGGGTAGGACCTCACATCCTCCCCCCTTAGGCATGAACCTCCTCCTGGAGTTCATAAAAAGATGGGGGTACTAATCTATCATCTATGTTGTGTCCTCCCATGATGCTATGACCTCATTGTAGCAATCCCACTAGACCCTAACTTGGTGCACCTCTTAACCTCGCAGGGCCAGGGTCTTGCGAGCTAGAATATGTATTGGCTCCAAAGCTAGCTATCCATCTGACTCCACCTCTGATCGTGCCTGTAGTATCGATGAATGTGGCCTGGTCCTGGGTCTGGTGGTTATCAACCACTGCAAATACTTTGTAGGATCTACCCATGTCCCCTACAGTAGGCTCTGAAGCTACAACTCTCTGACCACCAACTAAACAGCCTGTAGGATAGTCCCTAGCGATGTGTCCCATGGCACCACATGAATAGCATAGACCTCTAGCTTGTAGCTAAATCCCTTGAAGCCTGGATTGCTGCTATCCTCCTATAGCACTAGACCCACTGAGTCCACCTCTGAATGTCTGAGACTGCCCTCTCTGATCTTGTCAAGATCCCTGTGAGTGGCACTGCTTGGGCTTAGAGCCCTAGTGTCCTTGAGAAGATTTTTGTCCTTGGCTCTGCTAAGACTGTTGTTGCTGAGGTGCCCATGAAGATCCTGAAGAGTTCTTCTAATTTTTGTTCTAGCGAGATTTCTAGAAACCGGAAGATTGAGATGTGGCATTCTGGTTCTATGACCGGTCTTGGGTATCGTGAGATCTATTATGGATCTCCTCAGCTACCATGGCTCTCTCCACTATATCATGTAGATCTCCTATGGGTACCATATGTACTTTGTCTGCTATTGCATAGTTTAATCCCTTGATAAAGCGGTTGACTTGGAGTTTCTCATCCTTCATGTAGTCCACATAAGGAAGGATTTTGAGAAACTTATTCTCGTACTGGGCTACTGTCAAGCATCTCTACTGTAGGTCATGGAACTCATCGATGTGATGTTGTCTGAAATGCTCCAACATATATTGGGCTCAGAATCTCTCCAAGAAGGTCTCCCAAGTGAGGGTGTCCATGGTATGATTTCTCTTAACCTCCTCCTTCCACCAAGTGGAAGTGTTCCCTCTCAGCCTATGCACTGCAAATCATGCCTTAAGGTTGCTCTCATAAGATTGCAACCCAAAGTAACACTCGAGGCTTAAAAGCCAAGCCTCTACCTCTATCCCAACCGTGGATCCTGAAAAAAGTGGTGGTTGTAGCCTAATAAGGTCTCTGATCAAGTCCCCTATGTCACAAGGTACTCTTGAAACTACCGTTGGTGGTGGCTCTGGCATGTGCACTGACTTGCCCTCATGAATAGCCTACTCTACTACTCATATAGGAGGGGGACTCCTACTGCACTCTCAGATCCTAGCTTGCTGGTCTCCCCGTGGCAATCTATCCATGATAATACTAGCTAGATTCTGTAAAGCATTAAGGATGTCTTGATTGGGATTAGGTGGTGACAGAGGAGGGGGTTCCTGCACATCACCTAGTCCCTCAGCTACTCGCTCATCTCCCTCTATTGCCACACGACTGCCCCTGGGTCTCCGCCCATGTCGGTGAGCACTACACGTGACTGGAGGCATCCTACTATTGGCTTCGCTTAACTAAGGTTTCCCTTGAAAGGGTGGATGTCTAATAAAGGACAATATGAGCTCTACTAGCATGACATAATATACATTCATTAAGTTGAAGAAGAGAAAGGCCTATAGTTCTTTATATATATATAAGTATAAATTTTTAAAATTTAATTAAACAGAACTCTAATGTTTATGTGAGTAGTTCACTAATTTCTAGGAGTACTAAAGATTCCAACAATAATACTAGGTTACGTTGCAATGCTATTTTTACGTTGACCAGTATACTGGCCACATATATTGGCACCATAAAAATAACATTATCAAGTTTTAAATTAACTAGTTTTTAACTAAAAACTTAAATTACACTTATTTCATACTAATCTCAATTTGATTAATCTACCAAACTATTGTGATGCCCTGAAATACTAGGGTCGGAGAACTATTAGGGGTAGATGGATGTTAATAAATGTTAGATTTAAAATATATTGAACGTACCCCTTGATTTAAAATATAATTTTATTTAAATTTCATTAAATATTAGTAATGTTCTCACTAGAGTTTTAAATCAATAAATACTAAAATTTCTATTCATAAGCTATTATTACAAAAAAAATTAGGGCAATTAATTCTCCCAAGTCCCTACTAGGGATTTCAATGAATAAACTAATTTCCCCATTAATCCAATTATTAAAAGAATATAAAAAGGTCAATAATATAATAATAACCATTTAATTTTCCAAAACTTTAATAAGACATTGGATAAATCCCAATAATATTAAATTTATTAATTCATAAATCTCAAATCTTAAAATAATAATAAAATAATATAAAGGTTCATTAAATAAAAATTCCAACATTTGCAACATTAAATAATTTTAAAATTGCATCTAATAATAAATATCAAGAAAAAAATCTCTCTTTAATTAAAAATCACCATTACATAATTCCAAAAGAAAATTAAATTTAACATTAATTAAATCAAATAAATGCAAATTTTTCTCTAATTAAAATAAATGACCAAGAGAATAAATAAATCACTTATCTTAAAAAAAAACAAATTTTTTTTAAAAAAAAATCAAATCTTATTAAAAGGCAAAGGCAATTTTTTTAAAAAAAAGAAAAATCATTTTCCCACAAAGACATCTTAAATCCCACTAAAAATGTATTATTAAAATAATATAAAAACTAATCAACAAGATTTACTACTTTAATATCTACAATAATCTTAATGTTGTCTTTAATAATAATAAAATCAAGTGAGACCCACTTGAATAAATAAATCCTTCATTACAAATTCAAATTACTGTCCTCTAAAAGAATAAATAATAAAACAACATTAATTCTATTAAAATTAAAAGTGACTTCCTAAAGCCACTTAATCTTAATAATTGAATAAAGTCAAAAGTAAGAATAAAATAATAAAGTACCACTAAAGCCAAAAATTAAATAATAATAATAAAATAAAAGAATGAGAATTTCAAAGTGGGCAACCCTAACCCTAATTCAGATTTAGGGTTAGGCCACATTTTAAAAGGCAAGAAAAACTTAATTTGGTCATTTTTTTATGCAGGTTTGAGCTAGAGGCAAGGGTGAAAGAAGAATTTCAAGTTTTTGTATACACGTGTATATATGTGTGGATATACACACCTAGGGTGTGTATATACATACATATACACTTGTGTGTATATGTCTCAAGATTGCATAGGGTTGCATTCAACCCAAAAAGGTTTACAGTAGGGTTTTCAACAAACCCACATACAGATTCACAGAGGAGAAATTTTTTTGTTTAAAAAGTTTAGATTTTCATTGAGTTTCTAGAAATACTACTTTTTTAGAATTTTTTTTATACCAATTGTCAGACTGAGAGGGTTAATCAGGTGTTAGAGGACATGCTACGCATGTATGTGATGGATCATCAGGTTAGGTGGGAGTACCTACATTTAGTTGAGTTTGCCTATAATAATGGGCATCATTCATCTTTGGGTATGTCTCCATATCAGGCCTTGTATGGCAGATCTTGCAAGACACCATTGAGCTGGAACAGGATAGAGGACAGAGTTTCCATTGGTCCAGAGTTGGTCAGACAAATGGAGCAGCAGGTAGATTTGATCAGGCAACATCTTAGAGAGGCCCATGATCGACAGAAGAAGTATGCAGATGCTGGGAGGGTTGATAGAGAGTATATGATAGGTGACAGAATCTTTTTGAGAGTACAGTCACATAAGAGCCCAATCTATTTTGGAAAGGGTTCTAAGCTGGCCCCTCGCTTTGTCAGACCTTTTGAGATTTTGGAGAGGATAGGCCCAATAGCATACCGTTTAGCTTGGCCACCTAGCCTGTCGCACATCCATGATGTCTTTCATGTGTCTATTTTGAGAAAGTATATATGATGAGTCTCATATTATTGATTGGGATGCCTTATAGGTGGAGTCAGATGGACATTTGGCTTTGGAGCCAATACGTATTCTGGCTTGCAAGACCCTGGCCCTTCGAGGTCGAGAGCTGGACCAAGTTAGGGTCCAGTGGGATTGCTACGATGAGGTCATAGCTTCATAGGAGGACACATCACAGATGAGAGATCAATACCTCCATCTTTTTGATGAACTCCATGAGGAAGTTCATGCATAGGGGGGGAGGATGTGAGCTCCTACCCTGACCCATCCTAGCTCGACATTCATTTTGACATTTGATTCATCATGATGATACTTTGAGTATAGACATTTGACCTATTTTTGATTACATATGCTATCATTGGATCTTATGAGATGTTTGCTATAGATTTTTATGATGATCATGTTAGTTGTACTCTATATATGCACTCATTTTGGTTCCATGATTATCTATGATATATGAATTCTTCATTCTGCATTTGTTATGTCATCTTTCAATATAATGAATATGGGTGGAATTATGGTTCTATGATTAGTTTAGGATTACATGCTTATGTGGATTAAGGAATCATGGTTCTAATTTCAACCATCATATACATTTGTAGGAATTTTAATTTATGAAATAGATTTATAGAATATACATAATCAATTATCAACTGAACATTTCAACCAACAATTTATCTTTTTAAGAAACAATAGTTTTATTGTGAAATAACTTGAATTACAATAGTAGTAAATCCTTTTCAAGATGATAATAAATCAGCCTCTATTTCAGTATTTTCACTTTTACAATTACATTATCTTTGAGTATATTGGGAATAGAAGAAGAATTCTTAAACTAAATACATTAGTTTTCATTTCTTTATATTTCTTTCTTTCAACATTATCTTGAAACTTCAACTTGAACTTCTTCACAATATGCTAAAAACCTGCAATCATAAAACATCATCCACAAGACCATGGAGGCTCACCTCCCAACCTAGGCCATTTCATGGCCACCCCTGAGCTAGGGGAGACAACAATGGGTAGGTTACAAACATGCAAACTCACAAAAATATACAAATTACACATTGAGACATATACATGCAAAATTTTACTCCCTTTTTTCAAGCTCATACAAAGGATCAAAATTAGATCCATAGATGGGTGATGGTGGAAACTTCACATATGGAGACACCTTACTCATACATAAATAAACAAGAATTTCCATACTTTCTTTCATGCCTTCACAAGGCTTCTTCCAACCAACATCTCAACATCAAGAATATAATCACATCCCTTATGGCCCCCAAAATAAATTAAAACATGAGTAGGCTCTCAAGGATGCCCATACATCCTAGCTCTCAACATATTGACTTCCCAGCTAGGCCGATCACCCCAAGACCATCCTCAAATTCTCCCAAGAATGAGGAAAATCTTGCACACCCATAAACATATGGAAAGAACAAGATGGTAATACAAGAACAAGTCAAAAACAAATTGAAACAACACAATGCAAGATTCACAATTGAGATGCAACAATTTAAAGGATTCACTCAAGTTTCACCTTCTTAATACAAATACACAAAAACATACATGTTAGAATTTCACCAACCTTTCTCCTAATCAATGGTAATTTGGTGGTTTGAAGAAGAGCTTTCCCTTGCTTCCTAGCTTGCTTCCTTTCTAGAATCTACTAGAAAATCTCTCAAGTCCTCCCCTCTCTTACTTCCCAAAACTAGCATAGCTTAGAAGTCCAGTCCCATTTTCCTATACCTCTATTCCTAAAAGACTTCCCATTTCTCTCTCCTTTCCTCATTCCTATGCAAGATGGGTTTCTAAGTTTTAGCTCCCATGACACTTGCCCTTGCCATGGACAAGGAAATGCAAAACAAAATATGAAAAGGTGTGATGTCCTAGGAACATTCCCCAATTTCGAATTTATGAAAAATGGTCTTTTTAGAGAGGCAAAATAGTGGTCTAGGGAAGTGGAAATGGTAAAAATAGGCCCCCTAACCAATGTACATGACTTGGGGCACTAAAACCCAACCTTAACTACCCTCTAGGACTCCACAGAACCCCTCAAAAACCCAAGTTAAGCTTTCATCCGAAAATGGCATAATGATTACTTAAATCTTTGTTATCTAAACCACTATCTAAGCCTAGGGATTCCAAAATTATCCCAAGGAAAGAAGGCAGGGTCCACATTCCACTAGGGCATTCCATGTCACAAAAGTGTCAAGTGACAACTCACAGAATCTACACATCACATTACATACTTGGCATGCCCAGTGGACATATAACATAAACATTTTCACAAAATAAAATTACATCTAATATAACATTTTACAACATTTATCACCCACATACACACAAGCATCACTTTTACAAATAAAAACACATTACAACGAGGTCATACTCTTCTTTAGAGATGACCTTGGTTTTAAACAATTTCACATAGACCCATTCTCATTTTCCCATTTTACAACCATGGTCACAATCTGCACACTCAATTTAGATGTCAATACCGCATAAATCCAATGCATATATAATCATATCAAACATGAAGCAAATAAAATAATAGCATCTATACTCAATACATAAAGAATTGCATATCATGAATCATAAACATATTCCTAAGTTAACCATCAAACCATTGTACTATCAACATTTTCTATTCTATAAGATAACATTACAAATGCAGAATTGAACCATTGCATATGTCATGAAGCCATTACAAGCATATAAAGATTACAAATAACATCATCGACATATATAATAACCATCTCATAAGGTCTAATGATAGGAAAAGAAAATCCAAAATACATCTAGAGTCTCTAAACAAAGTATCAACAAGGTAATCCAAATGTATAAACAACAAACTAGCTAGGATGGGTCGGGGTGGGACGTCACATCCTCCCCCCTAGGCATGAACTTCCTCCTAGAAGTTACCCAGCTTGGGGTTAAAGTTCTAGGGTTGACATCTAGTTTTGTTCATAGGACAAATTTCAAATCTCTAATCTCATGTAATATGGAAATACAAAGATAATACATGTTAAGGGTATATGGTTTTCCTTATTTGTAAGCACTTGTAAAATCTTAAAGAAAATCATAGAACAGTTGAACCATCCACCCAAATTCACAATCAATAATAATTTTACATAGTTACCATATCTTCTTCTAGCAACAATATCATGTAAGGTAATTCCATCCAACACACCATTGTTGGATATGAGGTCAGAAGGAAATGCACTAATATATTGGACATCTTTCGTACATCATAAATAAAATGTATGCTAACATCACTCATGATGTTGGTCCCTATGAATTTTTCAATATCTAGAATTTGTTGGAAACTGAATTGAAACAATTGTTGTATTGTCGTTGATGTCAAACCTTAATTGGTAAGACTATTTCTACTTAGGAAAGTACTATATCTATTTGAGTGTTGCTAAGGGGCTATGTAAGGTTGGTAACAATAGCACCTAGGGAAAGGTTGAGTTATCTTGATACTAAAAAGTGTACTTGACTATGTTGCACTATGATGAGATAATGTATTATTTATCTTAGTAAGACTGAAGACTAAACTGGTAGGCTTAACTGAGCAAAGAATGGAAAAATCATGTTTAAGCCGAGTGATGTTAGTGTCGACTGAGTTAGTATATGGCAAGAAAAATTATAGTGTCAACCAAGCATCAGTAAATTTTTGAGAAAGACAGTGCAAGCCGAGGAGACAATTTTAGTATTGACCGAGCATTCTACATGGAGACCGAGTGAACAATCACAGTATTGACCAAGCATCAACAATTTTATATTTGAAGAGAATTTAATTTTGGAGCAGACATTGTTGAATTCTTGGATTATGTAAAACATGTTGACTTTATTTATTGATTGTTTGGAAGCATTAAATGCATTGTAAAATGTTTTATTGTAAATCTTTAAGAGATTTGAGATGATTCTAGAAAAGGAGCTGAAGAACATAAAGTGGGTCGATTCAATGAATCTGACCTAACCCTAAGATCTACGAATGAGATTGAGCAGAAAAAGATGAGTTAACCTAATTGAGGAAAATATAAGGGAACCTAAACATTATGATATGTATGTACATGGTGAACAGAGAATGCTGGAAGAGAAAAGTTTTATTGACTGAATAAGCAGAAAAGGCTGAAGGAGAAGTGTGGTGATTACTTGAAGAAAAGTTCTGAGCAGATTAGAGATGGAAATGGAAAAGTTTCAAAGTCAGTAAACCAGCATTAGTGTATGGAATCAGATCTGATATTTGCAAAGTGAGTTGTATATTTTTTAGATAATATTGCTGCTACTTTCTAACCATTGTAACAGTCAAAATCTTTTTAACAAAGGATGACCTAACAATCATATGTTAAATCCTTTGAACAAGGTTGCATTCTAATGGAGTGTATGTAAGTCCTATGACTAGGCTCATTTTTAATAGGGTGATTGAAATCTTTTAACCGGGTCACATTTGATAGTGTGTGTTGTAACCTTTGACAGGGTTGGCTTTTTACCGAGCTCACTTCAAAAGAGTGAAAATAATAGTAGCATGTTACAAAGTGGTTTTTCCCAAATTGGGTTTCCACTATAAAACCTAGTGTTTATACTTGTGTGAATGTTTAGATCTAAACATTGCTATGTTTTACAAGTTAAGTTACAGCTAGGTAGTGGACTGCATTGTTAGATGTTTCTATTATTGAATTAGTGATGACCGAGTTTGTTTTGGTTTTGGATCTGATTTAAGGATAAGTTTATGAGATTATTTTATACATTAGGACTTGAGAACAACTAATTCAACCCCCCTCTCTGTTGTTCTAAATCATATTAACAATTGGTATTAGAGCTTAGTTTCTTATTATTAGTGTTGACAGATATCAAGTTTAAAGGGGCTTGAAGCAAATGATCAGGATGTATAAGAAGGAGGTACCGAAGCTGAACAAAGAAAATTTCCATGCATGGAAAAGCTTGATGAAGCTGCATTTGGCTGGTATTGGTGACTCTGCAAAGTACTACATTGAAAACAACTATGTCTCACTTGTTGCACCTTTGACTGCCGAAGAAATGAGAGCTAAGAAAGAACATAATCAGGCAATGCTGGAAATTGCATCTGCCCTAAGCTATCCAGAATTTGAGGACATTAAGGATTGCACAACTGCAAAGGATATCTGGGACACTCTTGCAAGGATCTATGGTGGTGACTTGAATGTGCTGAAAGTAAAAGTTGAGAGTCTTAGAGGTAAGTTTGATGAAATGAGAATGCAAGAAGGTGAAAACATTGCACAATATTGTAGTAGAATAAAAGTTGTGAATGCTATTAGAGGAGCTAATGGGACTATTGATGATGAAACTATAATTGGGAAAGTATTAAGAACCCTGCATCCTATATATGCTATTAAGATCTTTGCTATTCAGGAATCTAGATGTAACTCTACTAATGTGCTTACTTTGGAAAGTTTGGTTGGAAAGCTAACTACTTTTGAACTCTCTAATTATGATAATTTCACTATTGGAAGCATTGGAAATGTTGAATCTACTGTTAGGTCACAGCTAGTTTTGAACAAGCCAAAGAAAGAAAAAGAAAGATGCATCAGTGAAAGTGAAAGTGAAAGTGATAGTGAAAGTGATAGTGAAAGTGACAGTGACACTTCTAATGAAGACCTAGAAGATCTAGAAGCTCTTATGGCTAGAAGACTGAGAAGGGGAAAAGGAAAGTATAAAGGTAAACTCCCTATTATATGTTTTGCATGTAATAAAGTTGGTCATATAGCTGCTAGATGTCTTGACAGGAAGGATAAAGATGATGAAAGGAAAAGAAAACACAAAGATAGAAAAGATGATAGAAGCTACCGATGGAATAGAGACTACAAGGGAAAAGGTAAGAAATCTTGTTACATTGCTGAAAAAGAGACTGACACTGATAGTGATGATTTTGAAATTGAGGTAGTTTATGTGGCAATGAAAGATGAATCTAATGAGGATGAGAAAACTGCATTGATATCCTATGTGAACAAAAATGATAAATGGATTATTGACAGTGGCTACTCACATCACATGACTGGTGACAAAAATAAGTTTGATACTTCACATCATTACAGAGGAAAAAGTGTAAAATTTGGTAATGATGCACCATGTCCTATTAGAGGAAAAGGTTTGATTAAACTAACTGATAAGATATCTTATGAAAATGCATATTGGGTTGAAGGTCTTAATTACAATTTGCTAAGTGTTGCTCAGCTTAACAAAACTGGTTACCGAGTGGAATTTCATCACAAGAAAGCTAAAATATTTAATGTTGCTAGAGAACTGATTGGAAGTGGAGATCAGACTAGAGGTAATTTGTTCTATCTTGACCTATCTGAAAAAACATGTTTGATTGCACAACTTGATGATATTTGGTTATGGCATAAAAGGTTGTGCCATGTTAACTTTGACAATCTGGTAGAGATAAGTAAGAAGAAAAAGGTAAGAGGTCTACCTAGATTGAAGAAACCTAAGAATGCGATGTGCAAGGAATGCCAGTTAGGAAAAATGACAAAGCCAAGTTTCAAGAGAAAATACTTTACTTCTGAAAACATTTGAGATTTGGTTCATACTGACCTTTGTGGAGCTATAGGTGTACAAAGTTACTGTGGTGCTAGATACTTTATCTTATTTGTTGATGATCATACTAGGATGATACATGTGATGTTTCTAAAATAAAAATCTGAAGCTTTTCAATATTTTAAGTGGTATTTGGCTAAGGTTGAAAAGGAGATAGGTAGAAACCTGAAATGTCTTAGATCTAATCAAGGTGGAGAATTTACATCAAATGAATTTAATCTATTTTGCAATGATAGAGGAATTAAAAGATAGATGTCTGCACCTAGAACACCTCCATAGAATGGTATAGCAGAATGGAGAAACATATCTATCTTGAATTGTGCAAGGACATTGATGATTGAAAAGAATGTGGCACAGAAATATTGGAAAGAAGCTATAAGCACTATTGTCTACACTCTTAACCAAGTACAGATCAAGAAAGGTACAAATATGACACCTTATGAATTATGGCATGGACATGCACCGAGTGTTAAATACTTTGGAATCTTTGGAAGTAAGTGCTATATATTAAAAGACACTAGGAATGGAAATTTTGATGCTAAGAGTGATGAAGGCATATTCCTAGGGTACTCCACAAAAAGCAAAGCTTATAAGTGTTTGAACTCTAACACTAACAAAATTGTGGAAAGTGTGAATGTCAAAATTGATGAGTATGCAGAAAGAAATGAAGCTGACAGTAAAAGAGAACCAGAAGATTATAGATCTTTTGTGTACATTAAAGAAGAAGAAGAAGCAAGTAACCAACTTGCACCTGATGCCGAGTCTTAGGTAACCAATGCCGAGCGACAGACAGAAGCTACCGAGTGTCAGGAAAATAGTGCCGAGAGAGAACAAACATGCCGAGCTACAAGAAAATGCTGTTGAATATCAGGAAGAGGTTGTCAAGCATTCTGAAGTGGAATCTGACAATCTTATTGAGGAACATGATGAAATAGAGGAGAGAATAGCTGAACCTATTTTGGAAAAATATGTGAGAAGACATCATAAGCCTGAACAGATAATTGGAGACAAAGATACTGGAATCTAAAGCAAAAGTAAGACTAAGGATCCAACATGTCTATTATGTGAATTTGAACCGAAGACAACTAGAGAAGCATTGGAGAATGAAGACTGGATACAAGCAATGAATGAAGAAATTGACCAAATTGAGAAGAATGATACTTGGACACTGGTGCCAAGACCTGAAAACAAGAATGTTATAGGAACAAAGTGGGTAGTTTGGAATAAGATGAATGAAAATGGTGAAATCACTAGGAACAAAGTTAGGCTGGTATGCAAAGGCTACGCACAAGAAGAAGGAATAGATTATGGGGAGACATTCACCCTTGTAGCTAGATTGGAAAGAGTAAGAACTCTGCTTGCATATGTTGCTTATAAAAATTTCAAGGTATATCAAATGGATGTCAAGTCTGCATTTCTGAATGGTATACTAGAAGAAGAAGTTTACATAGAACAACCAGAAGGTTTTATTGATCCAAACAGAAGACACATGGTGTGCAAACTGAACAAAGCATTATATGGATTGAAGCAAGCACCTAGAGCATGGTATGAGAGGTTGCACAACTACTTGATATAGGTTGGATTTTCAAGAACAAATGAAACAAGCAATCTGTACATGAAGGATGAAGAAGGTAAAGGTTTCTTGTTGGAAATTTTTTTTGTTGATGACATTATTTTTGGTGGACAAGATGCATTATGTAAAAGTTTCTCAAATGAAATGCAAACTGAATTTGAAATGAGTATGTTTGGTGAGATGAAATTCTTTGTTGGTTTACAAGTATAATAGAGGAAGAATGAAATTTTCATTACACAGTCTAAGTATGTAAATGAAATACTGAAAACTTTTGGGATGGAAGATGCTAAACCAGTGGGAACTCCTATGGTTACTAGAAAAAAGTTATCTAAGAATGATGATGCTACAGAAGTGAATCAAACTTTGTACATATCTATGATTGGAAAATTGCAGTATGTTGTACACATCAGACTAGATATTGCATTAGTTGTTGGGATTGTGGCAAGATTCTCTACCAATCCTAAGGAAACACATATGATGGCCATGAAAAGAATTATGAGATACTTGAAAGGAATTGCTGACTATGGTCTATATTATAAGAAGTATGACAAATTTGAACTCTAAGTTTATACAGATGCTGATTGGGTAGGAAATGTAGATGACAAAAAGAGTACAAGTGGTGGAGCTTTCTTTCTTGAACAGAGATTAGTCTCCTGGACAAAATTGCATTTCCCAATCTACTACCGAGGCTAAGTATGTTGCTGTTGTAGTGAACTGTTCAAACTTGGTATGGATAAAACAATTGTTGATAGGCATGAAAGAAGAAATCACTGAACCTATTGTTATTTTCTATGACAAAACAAGTGCTATCAATATTTCTAAGAACCCAGTGATGCACACTAAAACCAAACACATTGCAATAAAGTATTACTACTTGAGAGAATTAGTACAAGACAAAGAAGTCTGAATGGAATATGTGAATACAAAAGATTAATTAGCAGAGATATTCACTAAAGCTTTACCCAAAGAAGCTCATGAGTATTTGAGAAGTCAATTAGGGGTTCTTCCCCTAACTAAGGTTGCCTAGACAAGCTAGGAGCACTGCATCAAATGTGCTACAATAGAACATTTAACAAATTGATGCAGAAGATTGTCACACTTTAGGGCTAGCCTAGAATTGTGAAGAGAAGAAAAAACAAGGAATCAATCATAAGCAAGATGAAAGAGGGAGAAACATAGATATTATCTACATTCGGTGGATGTAAGGTTTAGTTGCTGCTTTGGCATTTTTGTCAAAGAGGGAGAATGTACTGATATGATAACACATGATACTGAAAACTAAGAGTTGATGAGTTGATGGAACTAAAAGAAAAGAGGATGATGAACTGAAATGAAGAATCAGGATAGAGGGAGATCTAAATACTTCTGATGGTCACAGGAGTGAGGCTTACAAGATTTTGAATCAGACTGAAGCTAAGTATATTATAAATAAGTTTCTAATGGACAGATAAGATTTTGGATTGGTTGGTAATCCATCTGTTATTCAGATGATATCATATGGTGTTGCCATCAATGGCAAAGAGGGAGATTGTTGGAAACTGAATTGAAATAATTGTTGTATTGTCATTGATGTCAAACCTTAATTGGTAAGACTGTTGCTACTTAGGAAAGTACTATATCTATTTGAGTGTTTCTAAGGGGCTAAGCAAGGTTGGTAACAATAGCACCTAGGGAAAGGTTGAGTTATCTTGATACTACAAAGTGTACTTGACTATGTTGCACTATGATGAGATAATGTATTGTTTATCTTAGTAAGACTGAAGACTAAATTGGTAGGCTTAACCAAGAAAAGAATGGAAAAATCATGTTTAAGCCGAGTGATGTTAGTGTCGATCAAGTTAGTATATGCGAGAAAAATTATAGTGTCAATTGAGCATCAGTAAATTGTCGAGAAAGACAATGCAAGCCGAGGAGATAGTTTTAGTATTGACTGAGAGTTCTACATGGAGATTGAGTGAACAATCATAGTATTGACCGAGCATCAACAATTTTATATTTGAAGAGAATTTAATTTTGGAGCCGACATTGTTGAATTCTTGGATTATGTAAAACATGTTGACTTTATTTATTGATTATTTGGAAGCATTAAATGCATTGTAAAATGTTTTATTATAAATCTTTAAGAGATTTGAGATGATTCTAAAAAAGGAGCTGAAGAACATAAAGTAGGTAGATTCAATGAATCTGACATAACCCTAAGATCTACGAATGAGATTGAGCGAAAAAAGATGAGTTAACCTAATTGAGGAAAATATAAGGGAACCTAAACATTGTGATATGTATGTACATGGTGAATAAAGAATGCTGGAAGAGAAAAGTTTTATTGACTGAATAAGCAGAAAAGGCTGAAGGAGAAGTGTGGTGATTGCTTGAAGAAAAGTTCCGAGCAGATCAGAGATGGAAATGGAAAAGTTTCAAAGTCAATAAACCAGCATTAGTGTATGGAATCAGATCTAATATTTGCAAAGTGAGTTGTATATTTTTCAGATAATACTGCTGCTACTTTCTAACCATTGTAACAGTCAAAATCCTTTTAATAGAGGTTGACCTAACAATCATATGTTAAATCCTTTGAACAAGGTTTCATTCTAATGGAGTGTATGTAAGTCCTATGACTAGGCTCACTTTTAATAGGGTGATTGAAATCCTTTAACCAGGTCACATTTGACAGTGTGTGTTGTAACCTTTGACAGGGTTGGCTTTTTACCGAGCTCACTTTAGAAGAGTGAAAATAATAGTAGCATGTTACAAAGTGGTTTTTCCCAAATTGGGTTTCCACTATAAAACCTAGTGTTTATACTTGTGTGAATGTTTAGATCTAAACATTGCTATGTTTTACAAGTTAAGTTATAGCTAGATAGTGGACTGCATTGTTAGATGTTTCTATTATTGAATCAGTGATGACCGAGTTTGTTTTGGTTTTAGATCTGATTTAAGGATAAGTTTATGAGATTGTTTTATACGTTAGGACCTAAGAACAACTGATTCACCCGCCTCTTTGTTGTTCTAAATCATATTAATAGAATTTAGGTCCAATATTATGTTTAAAGTATCATTTTTCACGCTACAAATCCTTAGTTTATACTGAATTTATATTGTATTTATTGATTATTTCATAATATCTATGTAATAAGATCATAAAGTAGTCTTACAAGGACTATACATATCAGAATCAATAAAATACTCTTACCAAAGCTACAAGCATGGTCATAGATAGCGTTGATGATAAGGGTGAACATAGTGTGATGGACAAATTCTTTACAGTATCTTCCCATTTATAATAATAAAATATGATGGATTTCCCCAATAAATTTTCTCCCTCATACAACCTACCATGAAAGAACTTGCCAACAATTTTTAACAAGAAGAGCCTCAACATCAATCATGAAATCTATAATTTAAAATTTGAAAAGAAAGATTCGATAAAGTGAGATTCGTAAAGTGGCCACATTGGTTAAACTTTAATACAAAATAAGTAAATACAAGTCCTTGAGGCAAATAAGGACATTAAAATTAAGTTTGACGAAGTAGCCCAACACATAATTTAATTACTTTTACATTGTTGGCAATTGCGAAAGTAAACCTATGAAGCAAAGTAAAATAAAAGAAAAAATAAATTTAGCAATGCATATTCTACCACATTCATTACACAAACTATGTGATCTCTTGAGATCAATCAGAGGGAGACGGGGAAATCTCATCATAAATATATTATGGAAATATAAAACAAAAACAAATTATTCCCTTACAAAGGATATAGCACCAAGGGTTTACCAAGAAAACCTTTCCTAGGAGAGAGAGATAGTTACACACAAAATAGGGATACAAGTGCATATTTGCTAATAATACCTACTCCAAATAGTTCTTTGACTACCTCCAAACATGTTTTTAAATGCACTCACATCACAACATCTTCCTTTCCTTGAGAGTCATCACCACAATTTGGTTCACTTCTCTCTCACTCTCAACAATATGGAATGCAGTATTGTACTTACTCAACAGTAAATGGCCAATACACTTAAGCCAATAAGGCATAAAATAACACTATTACAATGCTTACAAGAGTATCTATTTTGTGAATATAGGAATGACCAGGTACACATATACCAACACAATAACTCCATGAGAACATCAACTAGCATAATTAATTTATACAAATATTTTCAACATCACAATTACATAAAACTTTTCAAGTGACTCTATTTGAATGTAATACCCAAAAGTTCAAGGACAAAACACAACCACAATTTTTTTTTGAAAGAACACACTACGACAACTAAGGTTACAACAAACTCATGCCAATGTCCCTTATTCGATGGTTGACATTTGGTGACAAACTATCCCTAACAAGGTTTGGTGTGATAGATTCATTAGGTCCAAACTTAATCTTAATAAAAAAAATTAGTAAAGAGGAAAATGCAATAAGCATAAAGGTGTCATTAACGATCTTAACATTATTTTCCCTAAAATTTTTAACTTATTAAAGAGGGTGCTAAGGTCATTATCTATTAAATAACAAGGTTTGAGTAAAAGTTTCACAGTTAAAAATATATCCAATCATGTGACATAACAAAAATACTTAATTCACATTAAATATGGAATTATTAAATGGCTTAAATCTAGAGAAATAAGAAATCTTGTGTGTTAGTCTGGCAAAACCCTAATTAGGGTTTAACATAAAATGTTACAAGGGGGGTAAAACCAAATGTTATTAATTAGAACATAAAAAGTTCAATTAATAGGAATAATATTATTGAATTCAATGGTTCGTATTAATTTAATTTAAGATTCAATAATCCTTATAGTTAATTCGACCAAGGGATTAGAACATTAAAATAATACAATAATTACTCAACAGATTAATATTATTGTTAGGAAAAAATAATTCACTTAAGACCTCCCAAGAATTAATAAATTATTTATTCCCTAATATTCCTTATATTTATTCCGATAAAAAAAAAAATTCCTTATATTTATTAAAGGAAATAATGTGGATCATTAGATAAAATAATACAATTAATTTTCTAAATTAAAATATTAATAAATCTTGAATTAATTTTAAAAGTGTATAAATATAAAATTGAGGTCTCAAATCTCAATATTAATTTAAATAAAAGAAAAAACCATAATTAACTAGTCAATATTTAAGGAAATACAAATAACCACAATAACTATAAAAATCTTAAAATATCTCAAAAATCAATAATAAATCTTGGAATTTTAATCCACTTAAAATAAATAATAAATTTAAAAAATTCACTTTCCAAAGCAAGAAGGGAAAAAAAAACAAGAAAAACATGGATAAATCTCAATTAAATAAATAAAAGAATTCAATAACACAAAGTCTAAAACTCAAATTTCAAAATAGTATTAAATTAATATAAAAAAAATTGTTAAACAATATTCTCAACATTAGCAACTTAACATAATACTAATTTTGTCTTTATTATATATTAAATAGAAATAAGTTTCTCTTGACAATAAACCCACAAATTATATATTCTAAAATACAAATCTCTAAGATGAACATAAAATGAAACAATATTAAGTTTATTAAATTAAAATTAAATGACTTTGGTCAAAACATCATTAAAAGGATGAATTGGTCATTAATAAAATTAATTAAAAAAATCCTATTGTGTATCCAATCATAATCCTAATTTATAACAAAAATAATTTGATAAAAAGAAAATGTCCAATAAATTAAATGGAAAAATAATCTTATCCAATATATTTTCCCTAGTTCACATTTCATAAAGAAAAATTGCAAACTATTAAATTCAATATAAGTTTTTTTTAAAAAAAAATAAGATTTGAATTAATCCCATATCTCAAATTTCCATTATAAAGAAAATAAAATACTTTAACTTTAAAGTAAGAAGAATATCTCCTTAATTCATATAAACAAGAGTGTGAACTATTAAAAAGAAATTTAAATCTAAAAATAAAATAAAAATAACATAACTAAGTGACTCAAAACCCTAATTCAAAATTAGGGTTGGGGCACTTTTATAAACTCATGAAAACCTTATGAATGTATATTATGTCATGCTAGTAGAGCTCATATTGTCCTTTCTAAGATGTCCATCCTTTCAGGGAAAACCTTAGTTAAGTCAAGCCAGTAGTAGGATGCCTCCAGTCACATGTAGTGCTCGCCAACATGGGCAGAGACCCAGGGGCAGTCATGTGGCAATAGAGGGAGATGATCGTACAACTGAGGTAGTAGGTGACATGTAGGAGGCCCCTCCTATATTGCCACCTAATCCCAACCAGGACATCCTTAATGCAATATAGATTTTGGCTAGTATTATTATGGATAGATTGCCTCCAGGAGGCCAACAAGCCGAGGACCGAGAGAGGAGTAGGAGTCCCCCTCTTAGGCAAGTAGAAGAGCAGGCAGTACATGAGGATGACTTCGTACACATGCTAGAGCCACCACTAGCGATAGTGCTAAGAGTACCATGTGATACAGGGGACCAAATCAGAAACCTCATACGACTTGAGCCACCACCCTTTTCAGGATCCATAGATGGAGAAGATGCTGAGGCTTGGCTATTTAGCCTTGAGAGATGTTTTGGGTTGCACCCTTATGAGAGCAACCTTAAGGCATGACTTGCAGTTCACATGCTAAGGGGGACTACCTCTACACGATGGAGGCAAGAGGAATATAAGAGTCATCTTGTCATAGATACCCTCACATGGGAGGCCTTCGTGGAGAGATTTTGAGCCCGATATATGTCAGAGCATTTTAGATAGCGTCGCATTGATGAGTTTCATAACCTACAACAAGGAGGACTATCAGTAGCACAATATGAGTGCAAGTTTCTCAAACTCCTTCCTTATGTTGATTACATGAAGGACGAGAGACTCCAGGTCAACCATTTTATTAAGGGGTTGAGCTATGCCATAGCTGACAGAGTACAGATGCTACCATCAGGTGACTTTCCTGATATAGTAGAGAGGGCCATGATAGCTAAGGAGATCCATAATAGGTCTCAATATGCACGAGATGGGTCACAAAACCATAGTTTCGTACCACAGTACTCTGGTTTTCAGAAATCCCACTAGAAGGGAGATCAAGAGAACTCCAGCACACCACAACAATAGCAATCTCAGTAGAGTCCCCAATAGGACCAGGGAACTCAGACTCAGTCATCCAAAGATGGCTTAAGTAGATCTAGTATGACAAGTGGGCAGCAGCAGTCTAGAATTTAGGGGAGTCAATTCTAGGCTAGAGGACCATGTTATTCATGTGGTGCCATGGGGCACATTGCGAGAGATTGTCTTTCGGGTCATCCAGTCTATAGTCAGATGTCGATAACCTCAGAGCTTCTTGGGAGGACACAACACATATGAGAGATTAGTACCCCCATCTATTTGATGAACTCTACGAGGAAGTTCATGCCTAGGGGGGGAGGATGTGAGGTCCTACCCCAACCCATCTTATCTCGACATTCTTTTTAACATTTGATTCATCAAGACGATACTTTGACTAGAGACATTTTGACCTATTTTGGATTACGTATGCTATCTTTAGATATTATGAGATGATTGTTATAGATTTATATGATGATGATGTTAGTCATACTCTTTATATGCTCATTTGGGTTCCATGCTTATCTATGATATATGAATTTTGCATTCTGCATTTGTTACGTTATCTTTCAGAATAGTAAATATTGGTGGTATCATGGTTCTATGATTAGCTTAGGATTACATGCTTATGTGGAAATAGAATTTATATTTTGATGCTTGAAGAATCAGGGTATAATGTGGATTATGTACTGATTCATGAAATGCAATTATAAATATATATTTGTCAAGTTTAGATGTTAATATTTCATTTTTGAAATAATTTTTAATGCAAAGATTTTATGATGTACTGACATCAAAATTGAGTGTGTAGGAATATGGCCATGGTTGTAAATTCAGGGAAACAAGAATGGATCTAAGTGCAATCAGTTTGAAACCAAGGTCGGCTCTAAGAAGAGAACGACCTTGTTGTAACGTGATTTTATTCATAAATGTGATGCATGTGTGTATGTAGTTGATAATGTTTGTAAATGTATGTTTGAAAGTAAAATTTCAATTTGTGAAAATATAAATGTATTTTTCCACAAGGCATGCCAAATGTGTTTGTGATGTGTGTTTTAGTGAGGTGTCACTTGACACCATGGTGATGATGTGGCATGCTTGAGTGGAATAAGGACCCCACCCTCTCTTTAGTTGGTTTTGAGTATCCCTAAGCTAAGTAGGTGGTTTAAGGAACCAAGATTTATGTAACCAATACTTTATTTTCGGATGCAAGGTTAACTGGGGTTTTTGAAGGGTTTTGTGGAGTCACAGGGTGTGGTTTAGGTTGGATTTTGGTGCCCCAAGGCTAGTACTTGGGTTAGGGGGTTTATTTCTTCTATTTCCACTTTCCTAGGCCACTTTTTTGCCTCTCCAAATGGGTCATTTTTTATATGAACGAAAATGAAATACTATCTAGGATGTCTCACCTTTTCATGTGTTGAAAATCATTCCATACCTTTAGTAAGGGAAAGTGTCACCTTGTCTAGGATCTAGAAACTTAATTGTTTTGGGAAGGGAGATGAGAGAAGAATGTTGGAATGACTTTAGGGGAGAGAGAGTTAGGAAAGACACACTTGTTCATTTTGTCTATGCTATATTTGGAGAGAGTGAGAGGAGGACTAGAGAGTGTTTGGGCTAGTAGATTTGAGAAGGATAGCAAGCTTGGAGTCAAGAGGAGCTCATCTTTAACCTTTCAATTTTGCCTTTTCTTAGGAGAAGGTTGGTGGCTTCTATCATGTAATTATTTTGTATATGCATTGAAGAAATGTACTAGTGTGAAATTTGTAAATTTTGGTACCTTATGTTGAATCTTATATTGTTTGGTTTCATAGTGTGATTTTGTTTTCAATCTTGTTTGTCTTCTTGATTTTCTTCATGTTTCTGGGTGTGCAAGTTTACTCCTCATTCTTGGGAGGATTTGAGGAGGACTTGGGGTGAAGGGCCTAGTTGGAAATTCTTTATGTATGAGAACATGGTTGTATGGGCACCCATGAGAGCCTTCTTATGTTTGTTTGGGGGCCATAAGGGATGTGTTGATGCTCATGGATTTGAGTTGTTTGGCTGGAAGGGCCTTGTGAAGGCATGTGATATATTTTGAAATGATGTTTTGTTATAAGACAGGTTTCTCCATAAGAGAAGTTTCCACCTCCACCCATCCATGGATTCAATCTTTAAAATCCTTTGTGCAAGCTTAGGAAGGGAGTAAATTATGAAAGTCTTTGTACCAAATTGTGGCATGTATGTTTATGTTATGTGTTGTTTGTGTGTAACCCATCCTAATCTTGTTTCCCCTAGCTCGAGGGTGGCCATGAAATGGCCTAGGTTGGGAGGTGAGCCTCCATGGTCATGTGGTTGATATTTTTATGTTGTAGGTTTATGTTGATAGGAGAAAGTTGAAGTTTAAGTGAAGATTCAAGTTTTAGCTAAAATTAAAGATTATTTATTATCCTCTTGAAAAGGATTTACTACTATTGTAATACAAGTTATTTCATTGTAAAAATTATTGTATCTCTATAAAGTTGAATTGTTGTATAATCTATGATAGAATTTTAAATCAATTTTCCTACCTTATATTAATAGATATTATTTCCTTTCAAAATGTTTAGTTTACATTTGGTGTAGTAATTCTGCAAATTCCATAATTTTGTTCATAAATTAAATCCCTACAAAAGAAATGCATTTGATGGAAATTTTAAGCCTATACTATTATGTTGTTACTAATGTATGTGTATATTCTATAATGAAATTAAATGTTCTAATGGGAAATATTATAGAATTAATTAACTTCTTTTCTATGTTAAATTTATCCAAGGATATTATAGTTTTCTTTATATGTTCATTAATAACTAGAAGTTAACTGATTTAGATTTTCATATCATTTAGTTTAATTTAAAATCTGAACTTTAGTATTTACTTTTAGTAGTTTGTAAACTGTGTAATGCCCTGTGAAATTTTTGGGCATGTATGTGTCTCAATGTGTAATTTGTATGTTTTTGTTAGTTTGCATGTTTGTCACCTACCCATTGTTGTCTCTCCTAGCTCGGGGTGGCCATGAAATGGCCTAGGCTAGGAGGTGAGCCTCCATGGTCTTGTGGATGATGTTTTATGATTGTAGGTTTTTAGCATATTGTGAAGAAGAAGTTCAAGTTGAAGTTTCAAGATAATGTTGAAAGAAAGAAATATAAAGAAATGAAAACTAATGTATTTAGTTTAAGAATTCTTCTTCTATACTCAAAGATAATGTAATTGTAAAATAGAAAATACTGAAATAGAAGCTGATTTATTATCATCTTGAAAAGGATTTACTACTATTGTAATTCAAGTTATTTCACAATAAAACTATTGTTTCTTAAAAAGATAAATTGCTGGTTGAAATGTTCAGTTGATAATTGATTTTGTATATTCTATAAATCTATTTCATAAATTAAAATTCCTGCAAATGTATATGATGGCTGAAATTAGAGAATTACTACTATATTATTTAACTTCAAATCTTGTGTAAAAACCTGTAATTATATTGCAGTTTAAATGTTCAATTGTTCATTCAAAGATTTCTTGTTTTACTTTATTAAAATGGACTTTAGATTATGTTAAAATATTTAAGTATGCTATGTAAAGCTGAGTAGATTTTGGGCATTGCATAAGCCATCTAAGAAGGAAGGATTCTGTAAAGGAGTTAAGGTGATCTTCCTTGTAGCAAGAGTGAAATATCAAAGAGAGGATATGTTTTACCTTTGCATAGAGCATCATAAGTCTCCTCTGCAATCACACGGGAAGAACCCATAGTTTCCAATTGTCAAAAATCCATCCACTGTTCGATGTAGCAAGGGATTACCCATATCCACAAATACTCCCAAAGTAGGTGACTTCACATTAGCAGTAAATCTTCCATACATACTTCTTGCACTACTGTTTCATGCAAAGTGGGAAGACAATGGTCTTTCCTGCAATACTGTAGTTCAAGCTAGAGACCCGTGGGCTCATTCAGAGCTTTCAACAAGTTTATAGGGCAACCTGATATCAGGTGTTGATTCACATGCTTGCAAGATGTATATTCTAACACCAATCTCTTACTAAATTCTTTATTTGAACAAGCATGCAGCTGAAAGCCATTTAGAAAATACTACAAGATGTTGTATGGAACACTTACTGCTAATATGAAGTCACCTACTTTGGGAGTATTTGTGGGTATGGGAAATCCCTTGCTGAATCGAACAATGGATGGATTTATGGCAATTGGAAACTATTGGTGCTTCCCGTGTGATTGTAGAGGAGACTTATGATGCTCTATGAAAAGGTAAAACATATCCTCTCTTTGATATTTCTTGTTTTATTTGTGACAGTATTTACTCTTGCTACAAGGAAGATCACCTTAACTCCTTGACAGAATCCTTCCTTCTTAGATGGCTTATGCAAGTTTGAATAATGATATTTAAATTTTTTGCTTAATGCTTTGTCCTTCATCCTGTATGGTTTATTTGAAAGGAAGTCATAACCTAGCAGTAAATGAATAGTATCAATTCCTACTCATGGAACAGAGCATCTTGGAATGTTAGTTTTGAAATGAATTAGGCTTTAGTATAAACAAATGAATTAGTCTATATTTTATGTGTAGATTATTAGGGTAATTTTTAGAAGTAAGATTTATAAAGTTAGATATAGTTTTTTTCTTAATGTAAACTTAGATTATCTTTTATGATCAGTTTTAAAGGTTAATTCATTTTTTTTTAATTAGTTAGAAATTATTAATTAGTTTCTTGATAGATATCATTGGTTTACGAATGTTATGAATACTAGTTAGTTATCTTCTTTTTTGTAGTATGTATTGAAAATTTAGGAGTAGTTAGAGAGTAGTTTCTTTTAGTGATTTTATTTTTTTTAGAGCTTCATTAGTTCATACATTCATGAGACTCTTTTGGTTAGTCAATTTTGTCTTGTCAATTTTAATACCAAGTGGTTTTAACAAATGTAGAAACTTGGATTAGATAACTCGTATGATTTTTAGCAAAACTGATACTTTTAAATCATGGTTATAGATTATTATATAGAGAGTAGTGGTTTGTGTGTTTATATAGGACTATGGAAATTATGCAACTTTAATTAGTTAACTAAGGTAACTTTCGTATAAAGTTGTTTGGAATTAGCTTGTGTTAACTTAAAGACTTTATGTGTTAAATTAAAGTAATGACCTTGAGTTAAGATGTAGGACACCATTGTTTAGTGTGACTGTAATTTTTATAGTTATACTTAATTGTTAGCTATGTGCCTTTTTTATAGGAGTTAAAATTTAGTATATAAAAACTAAAATTGAAGTATGATGGTATTATTCAACATGTCGCGATGTGATGAATAAGGCATTTAATGACAGATGCATAGTTGGGCAGTTGCTATTATCAGTTTATTTTGTAATGCTGAAATTGTATGGAAACTTATTAATTTACTTGATTTCAAGGATAATTGTGTTGTGAGTTTAGAAAGGATTTATGTCAAGTTAGTTGTCCTTGGGATTGTGATTTATGAATGTGGATGAATGGAAGTGTATGTTTGTACGAGTATTGTAATGAAGATTTCATGGATTGTTGCCCTTGTAGTTTTCTAAAGTTTCTTGTATTGTTATTGTGTTATGGGTGTCGCAAGGTACACTCACCCTTGGGAGGGAAGACTAGCCTTGGAGGGGGGGTGAAGGAGTTTGACAGACCATGGGTGTAGAGTCTCTCCTCAGGGAGGAGAGGGAAATAGCATGGATGTATGGGCTCCATGTAGCTATTCCACTCTTGTTTTGGGGGTAAGAAGTGATTTGTTTTTTTTTGGCTTGATGCCTTGGGGGTCATAAGGGGATTTTTTGTGCATTTGGGAAGAGGAGGAGAAGATGATTTTTGAAAAGCCATGTGAAGGCTGGTTCTTTGTACTAGTGATATGGGCTTTCCAAGTATGTTGGAAGAGCCATTTGTAAAGCCATTTGAAGGCTTGTTTTTACTTTTGGAATTAGCTTTCTCCCCATTGGTTACTTGGTCCACTTCACCCCATGTTTAGGGTCATTTGATGAACCCTCGAGCCATGTTGTAAATCTTGGATCTCATGTTGTCACCCTTGTGCATTATTGTAGATGCTTGTGTCTATTTAAGTGTTCTTTCTTTTATGAACTTGTAATTTGTGATTCGAGATCCAAGTATCAAACTACGTAGACTCTGTGCGTGATGTAGGCAAGGCCATCTGGAGATGAGCCCCTGAGTCTTTAGGTCTGGCCCTTAGGTCTTCTTTTTCTTCTATCTATGTAAACTCTCTTAGTTAAAATTAATGGAAAGGATTACTATATGATCAAGTATATTGGTTAGTGAATTTGATGTTGAAGATTGAACAATGCAACTTTTATTGTACCCCATAATTGATGTAATGTAGTAGCAATGGTACATTCACAAAGGTAACTAGAAATCTACATTTTGTCAATTAATAATGTTGTATTAAGGAAGCATTTATGTTTCTCTCTGATGTTGTATGATCTAGTTAACTATAAATCTTGTTTTTTTTAAAAAAAATGTTGTGATCTTTCATGCAAAAACTAATAATTCATACCAATTTAATTTAGTGATACCAATTGTTTTTTTAAATGTTCATTTGTTATACAAAAGATTCCATATATATATTTTCCAAATAACTAATTTAATACTTTACCAGAAATAACTTCATTATTCTATAACTTTACAATAAATTTAATCTTTAGACTGATTCTCCACTTAAATAGAACAAAGCTTTGCATTACAAAATACATAATATTGAGTTAAAATTTACTTGATATCAATAATTACAGAAGTAGCAGGAAAGATAAACATAGGGATTAATTTTCCTTTCTTCCATATAATTCTACAATAGTAATTGATACAGAAATCTGCAGGTAATTAGAAACAACTATTAACTTATAACACCTTCATAATTTAACATATTACATAAATACAAGGAGTGAATTTTTTTTATTTCCTCATTGACATCATAATGCAGTATTTCTTGTCAAACTAATAAAATTTTCCTTGCAAAAAACTTTAAATAAATAATAACTTTTCACACATCTATTATTACACAAATTACAGAAAATAGCCAATCTCTCTTTCATCCTATATAAGTGACTAAATTAAAATTCTGAGAACACATTTTACCAACTATACAATTCCTCTTATCAACTTAAACTAACATACATTTATATCCAAAAAGGATTGAATTTCAAACATTATCTCAATGAAAACATTTCTTAAAGTCTCTCATCCTTGACTTTAAATCTTCAACTAGGAAACTTCAACTTTACACCAAGTTATCCAAATAAACATAAAACATAAAAATTATTTCCACATGGCCATGGAGGCTCACCTCCTAGCCTAGGCCATTTCATGGCCACCCCCAAGCTAGGGGAAACAAGAGTAGGATGGGTTACACACAAGCATCACATAACATAAACATACATGCCACAAAATGGTACAAAAACTTTCACAATTTACTCCCTTCCCAAGCTTGAACAAGGATTCTAAAGATTGAATCCATAGGTGGGTGAAGATGGAAGATCCCCCTATGGAGACACCTATCTTATACCAAAATGAGGATTCCAATGAAATCTCACATGCCTTCACAAGGCTCTTTCAAATATATAGCTCAAATCCATGAGCATCAACACATCCGTTATGGCCCCCATACAAACATAAGAAGGCCCTCTTGGATGCCCATACATCCAAGTTCTCATACATAGAGGAATCCCAACTAGGCCCTTCACCCCAACTCCTCCTCAAATCCACCCAAGGATGAGGAGTAAACTTGCACTCCCATAAACATGAACAATTCAAGAAAGAAAACCAAGATCAAAATATATGAACTCAAATGAAACTACTCAATACAAAAATTACACACATGATACTACAATTTACAAATTTCATACAAACTCAAATATCACATTACAATTTCACAAAAATCTCAAGATAGAGCCACCAACCTATCTCCTCTACAAGGCAAAGATTTGAAGTTTGAAGATGAGCTTCTCTTGACTCCAAGCTTGCTTTCCTTCTCAAGTCTCCTAGCCCAAAAACACTCTCTAGTCTTCCTCTCACCCTCTCCAAATCTAGCATAGACAAGATGAACAAGTGTGTGTGTTCCTAAGTCTCTTTTCCCTAAAGACACTCAAACATTCCTCTCTCATACCCCTTCCCAAAGAAAATAGGTTTCTAGATCCAAGAAAAAATGACACTTACCCTTACTAAAGAATTGGGGTGAAATTCAACACATGGGAAAGTGAGGCAACCTAAAGAGCATTACCATTTTCATTTATATCAAAGATGGCCTATTAAGAGAGACAAAATGGTGGCCTAGGAAAGTGGAAAAGGAAGGAATAAGCCCCCTAACCCATGCACTAGCCTTGGGGCACAAAAACCCAACCTAAACCACACCCTAGGACTCCATAGAACCCCTAAAAAACCCCAGTTAAAGTTGCATCCGAAAATGGAGTATTGGTAACATAAATCTTGGTCCCATAAACCACCTACCTAGCCTAGGAAAATTCAAGACCAACTAAGGAGAGGGTGGAGCCCATATTCCACTCAAGCATGCCACATCCTTACAATGGTGTCAAGTGACACCTCATATAAGCACACAACACATAGCACATTTAACATGCTTAGTAGAAAAATTGCATTTATATTTTCACACAATAATGAAATTTGCTTCAAACATGCATTTACAAATATTATTAAATACATATACACAAGCATCACATTTACAAATAAAATCACATTACAATGAAGTTGTTCTCTTCTTAGAGATGACCTTGGTTTCAAACTGATTGTACTTAGATCCATTCTTGTTTCCCTAAATTTACAACCATGGCCATATTCCTACACACTCAATTTTGATGTCAGTATATCATAAAATCTTTGCATTAATAACCATTGAAAATGAAATAATAACATCTAAACTTGACAATTATAAATAATCGCATTTCATGAATCATTACATAATCCACATTACACCCTAATTATTCAAGCATCAAAATATCAATTCTATTTCCACATAAGCATGTAATCCTATGCTAATCATAGAACCATGATACCACCAATATTTACTATTATGAAAGATAACCTAACAAATGTAGAATGTAGAATTCATATATCATAGATAAGAATGGAATCATAATGAGTATATAAAGAGTACTACTAACATCATCATCATATAAATCTATAACAATCATCTCATAAGATCTAGTGATAGCATACATAATCCAAAATAGGTCAAATGTCTCTACTCAAAGTATCATCCTGACGAATCAAAATTTTGAAATGAATGTCAAACTAAGATGGGTCAGGGTAGGACCTCACATCCTCCCCCCCTAGGCATGAACTTCCTCCTAGAGTTCATCAAAAGATGGGAGTATTGATCTATCATATGTGTTATGTCCTCCCATGATGTTGTGACATCATCATAGAAATTCCACTGGACCCTAACTTGGTCTAGCTCTCAACCTCGAAGGGCCAGGGTCCTACGAGCTAGAATACATATTGCCTCCAAAGCCAATTGTCTGTTAGACTCCACCTTCGATCGTGCCTATAGTCTCGATGAATGTGGCATGGTGCTCAGCCTAGCAGTTATCAACTACTACAAATACTTTGTAGGATCTACCCATGTGCCCTACAGTAGGCTCTAAAGCTACCACTCTCTAACCACCAATTAAACGACTTGTAGGATAGTCCCTAGTGATGTGTCCCATGGCACCACATGAATAGCATGGACCTCTATCCTGTAGCTAAATCCCCTGAGGCCTGGAGTACTGGTATCCTCCTGTAGCACTAGACCCACTGAATCCACCTCCGAATGTATGAGACTTCCCTCTCTGATCTTGTCAAGATCCCTATGAGTGCCACTACTTGGGCTTAGAGCCCTACTGTCCTTGAGAAGATTTTTGTCCATGGCTCTACTGAGACTGTTGCTACTGTTGTTGCTGAGATGCCCATGAAGATCTTGAAGAGTTCTTCTAATTTTTGTTCCAGTGAGATTTCTAGAAACCAGAAGACTGAGATGTGGCATTTTGATTTTATGACCGGTCTTGGGCATCATGAGATCTATTATGGATCTCCTCAGCTACCATGGCTCTCTCCATTGTATCATGTAGATCTCTTGCAAGTACCATCTACACTTTGTTTTCTATGTCATAGTTTAACCCCTTGATAAAGTAGTTGACCTGGATTTTCTCATCCTTCATGTAGTCCACATAAGGAAGGATTTCAAGAAACTTATTCCCATACTAGGCTACTATTAGGCCTCACTGCTGCAAGTCATGGAACTCATCGATGCGACACTGTCTGAAATGCTCTGACATATATCAGGCTCAGAATATATCCAAGAAGATCTCCCAAGTGAAGGTGTCCATGGTAAGATGTATCTTAATCTCCTCCTGCTTCCACCAAGTGGAAGCGTTCCCTCTCAACATGTGCACTACAAATCATGCCTTAAGGTTGCTCTCATAAGATCGCAACCCAAAGCAACACTCAAGGCTTAAAAGCCAAGCCTCTACCTCTATCCCACCTGTGGATCCTAAAAAAGGTGGTGGCTATAGCCTAATAAGGTCTCTGATCAGGTCCCCTATGTCATGAGGTACTCTCAGAACTACCACTGGTGGCAGCTCTAGCATGTGCACTGAATCGCCCTCATAAACAACTTTCTCTGCTACTCATCTAGGAGGGGGACTCCTACTCTAGTCTCGAATCCTAGCCTGCTGGTCTCCCTGTGGTAATCTATCCATGATAATACTAGCTAGATTCTGTAAAGCATTAAGGATGTCCTGATTGGGATTAGGTGGTGACAGAGGAGGAGGTTCTTGCATGTCACCTACTCCCTTGACTACTCACTCATCTCCCTCTATTGCCACATGACTACCTCTGGGTCTCCACCCATGTTAGCATGCACTACGCATGACTGGCATCCTACACTATGGACAAAACAACTATAATTTTGGCGAATGTAATGGGTTACAAAGGTTTGTAGAGTAGAAACTGGCTTTGCCTAACTAAATTTTTTCCTGAAAGGGTGCACATCTAAGAAAGGACAATATGAGCTCTACTAGCATGACATAATATACATTCATTAAGTCAAAGAAATTAAAGGCCTATAGTTCTTTATATATATATGAGTATAAATTATTAAAATTTAATTAAACAAAAGATTGAACTGACACCTAAATTCAATATTGAATATTTATTATTTACTTATAAGAAATCATTAATGAATTGATAAATTATGATTATTCATTTATGATTATGGGTAGAGTGAGTAGCGTGGCAGGGGGTCCCATCACTACATTATTAGCATTGAGTGTTTTAGAGGGGGGAGTCCCTTCAGGAGTTTGTAGTGATGTGAATTTGGGAGAGGACACTATTCTTGATATAGTGGGCTAGCATCTTTAGTACTCTGGAAGACAACTCTCATGGTGGGATTTTTATAACTACTTTTAACATACAAATCATGGGGGTAGCAGGTGGAGTGCACAACACATGGAAATCCTGATCTTGCTTCATCGGGATAGGAGAGGGGAGAGAGACAGAGATGGGGAGGATAGTAGAAGAATAATGTGAGGAAGGTGGAGGTGAGAGGGGGAGGGGATGTAGAAGTGGTGAGTGATGAAGATGGTTTTAGAGGAGCATGGTTTAGTGCCAGAGTGGTGAAGAAGGAGAAGGGGTGGGAGAAAGTGGTGGTGGAGTACAGGGAGCTAAGGAGAGACAAGGATGAGAGCAAGGTCCTCAGGGAGAAGTGAATGGAGGAAGTGGAGAGATGTTCTAGTAGTAGAGTGAGTAGGCAGCTTGCAAACTCATCCCTCACACATCCATGGTAGTAGTGACACTAACTAGAAGTCTACAATGAGGTGCTCAGGCACCTCAAGGAATCCTCCTACGATGCAGCTCACTCTCCAGGGTTTGAAGATGAACTTCTTGCCCATTTCAACCACCTACCTCCAAGGTATGCACTAGATGTAAATTCTGAAAGGGCTGAAGATGTCCTCACACATAAATGACTATTGCAATTGGTAGAAGATCAAGAACACAGGCCAGCATTTGATGTTTGGGTTGTTGCTATTTTACCTGCGATGGAAGGAATATCTCTAGATTTCTCTCATTTAGAATGTCCAAGCTCAGAAAACACATGTGGTTCTTTAGGTTGTCCTCTTCCATGATTCAACACTCATCCTCCTCCTGCATTTGGGTCATCTCCCAATCTTGAAGCTCTTGTTCTAGAAATTAGAAAAAAAAGAGAAAAAGATATGTTTATATCATAGTTGGAGGATGTGCAACTGGGTGTCCTCTCACTACAACTCTCTCACAAAACTTCTCTATTTTTTTATTAGAGAGAGAAGGATCTCCTTATGGGAATCCTGACATTGATAATGCTAGTGCTTTTGGCAAGGCATTACAAGAAGAAGATAATTCAAAGACCTTGCATTTAGGGAGATCAAATTCTTGGCTAGAAGACCCCAATATAAATTCAACTACGCCCACTTTGCACTAGCATAATCTGACAAACATAAGGGATTTAATAGAATGGAAGCAACATCTTCCTTCAATTGCATTAGCCTCCATTCACTTTCGCAAGCCTCCACCTTGGACTAGCACTGGCCTCTCACGTGGAGATCTACTTTTGGTTTCATTTGTTTATTACACTATTGTCATACCATGATATAGTAGCTGGCAGCCATGTACCTAGGAGTAAATCTCTTTGGTGATTAGTTGTCCCAAATGCATGGTGAGAGGCATTCACAATATGCAGAGCCTTTATTCCATAGTGGGGATCGGTTGACGCCAAGGGATTCGAAAGATTGATATTGCATAGAACACACACCAAAATTGGCAACAAGCAACTGAAGATATATGGAGTATTTGTATTAATATAATTATGTTAGGAGAAGGTCTTCTAGCAAAGAGACTTTAGGGATTCTAGGTAATGGAGAAGTCATTGTTGTCTATCAAGATTCGATGGGAGTTCAAGGGAAAAAGGTTAGAAAACATGGAGACCTTGAGGTTTGGGTTGGGCCACTATCCAACAAAAGAGTGGTTGTAGTCTTATGGACCATAAGTGGATCGACATCTTCTATCACTGTAAAGTGGGAAGACAATGGTCTTTCCTGCAATACTGTAGTTCAAGCTAGAGACCTATGGGCTCATTCAAAGCTTTCAACAAGTTTACAGGGCAACCTAACATCAAGTGTTGATTCACATGCTTGCAAGATGTATATTCTAACACCAATCTATTACTAAATTCTTTATCTGAACAAGAATGCAGCTGAAAGCCATTTAGAAAATACTACAAGATGTCGTATGGAATAGTAGTGTCATTTTAGTTATTTTATCTTGTAATTTTTTTAAATGTTCATTTGTTATACAAAAGATTCCATATATATATTTTCCAAATAACTAATTTAATACTTTACCGAAAATAACTTCATTATTCTGTAACTTTACACTAAATTTAATCTTCAGACTAATTCTCCATTTAAATAGAATAAAGCTTTGCATTACATAATACATAATATTGAGTTAAAATTTACTTGATATCAATAATTACAAAAGTAGCAGGAAAGATAAACATAGGGATTAATTTTCCTTTCTTCCATATAATTCTACAACAGATATTGATACAGAAATCTGCAGGTAATTAGAAACAACTATTAACTTATAACACCTTCAAAATTTAACATATTACACAAATACAAGGAGTGAATTTTTTTTATTGCCTCATTGACATCATAATGCAGTATTTCTTGTCAAACTAATAAAATTGTCCTTGCAAAAAACTTTAAATAAATAATAACTTTTCACACATTCATTATTACACAAATTATAGAAAATAGACAATCTCTCTTTCATCCTATATAAGTGACTAAATTAAAATTCTAAGAACACATTTTACCAACTATACAATTCCTCTTATCAACTTAAACTAACATACATTTATATCCAAAAAGGATTGAATTTCAAACATTATCTCAATGAAAACATTTCTTAAAGTCTCTCATCCTTGACTTTAAATCTTCAACTAGGAAACTTCAACTTTACACCAAGTTATCCAAATAAACATAAAACATAAAAATTATTTCCACATGGCCATGGAGGCTCACCTCCCAGCCTAGGCCATTTCATGGCCACCCCTGAGGTAGGGGAAACAAGAGTAGGATGGGTTACACACAAGCATCACATAACATAAACATACATGCCACAAAATGGTACAAAAACTTTCATAATTTACTCCCTTCCCAAGCTTGCACAAGGATTCTAAAGATTGAATCCATAGGTGGGTGAAGGTGGAAGCTCCTCCTATGGAGACACCTATCTTATACCAAAACAAGGATTCCAATGAAATCTCACATGCCTTCACAAGGCTCTTTCAAATATATAGCTCAAATCCATGAGCATCAACACATCCGTTATGGCCCCCATACAAACATAAGAAGGCCCTCTTGGATGCTCATACATCCAAGTTCTCATACATAGAGGACTCCCAACTAGGCCCTTCACCCCAAGTCCTCCTCAAATCCACCCAAGGATGAGGAGTAAACTTGCACTCCCATAAACATGAAAAATTAAAGAAAGCAAAACAAGATCAAAATACATGAACTCAAATGGAACTACTCAATAGAAAAATTACACACATGGTACTACAATTTACAAATTTCATACAAACTCAAATATCACATTACAATTTCACAACAATCTCAAGATAGAGCCACCAACATATCTCCTCTATAAGGAAAAGATTTGAATTTTGAAGATAAGCTTCTCTTGACTCCAAGCTTGCTTTCCTTCTCAAGTCTCCTAGCCCAAAAACACTCTCTAGTCTTCCTCTCACCCTCTCCAAATCTAGCATAGACAAGATGAACAAGTGTGTGCCTTCCTAAGTCTCTTTTCCCTAAAGACATTCAAACATTCCTCTCTCATACCCCTTCCCAAAGCAAATAGATTTCTATATCCAAGACAAAATGACACTTGCCATTACTAAAGAATTGGGGTGAAATTCAACACAAGGGAAAGTGAGGCAACCTAAAAAGCATTACCATTTTCGTTTATATCAAAGATGGCCCATTAAGAGAGACAAAATGGTGGCCTAGGAAAGTGGAAAAGGAAGGAATAAGCCCCCTAACCCATGCACTAGCCTTGGGGCACCAAAACCCAACCTAAACCACACCCTAGGGCTCCATAGAACCCCTCAAAAACCTCAATTAAAGTTGCATCCGAAAATGGAGTATTGGTAACATAAATCTTGGTCCCCTAAACCACCTACCTAGCCTAAGAAAACTCAAGACCAACTAAGGAGAGGGTGGAGCCCATATTCCACTCAAGCATGCCACATCCTCACAATGGTGTCAAGTGACACCTCACATAAATACAAAACACATAACACATTTGGCATGCTTAGTAGACAAATTGCATTTATATTTTCACAAAACAATGAAATTTACTTCAAACATGCATTTACAAACATTATTAACTACATACACACAAGCATCACATTTACAAATAAAATCACGTTAGAATGAGGTCATTCTCTTCTGAGAGACGACCTTGGTTTCAAACTGATTGTACTTAGATCCATTCTTATTTTCCAAATTTACAACTATGGCCATATTCTTGCACACTCAATTCCGATGTTAGTACATCATAAAATATTTTCATTAATAACTATTGAAAATGAAATAATAACATCTAAACTTGACAATTATAAATAATTGCATTTCATGAATCATTACATAATCCACATTATACCCTAATTATTCAAGCATCAAAATATCGATTCTATTTCCACATAAGCATGTAGTCCTACGCTAATCATAGAACCATGATACCACCAATATTTACTATTATGAAAGATAACGTAACAAATGTAGAATGCAAAATTCATATATCATGGATAAGCATGGAATCGTAACGAGCATATAAAGAGTACCACTAACATCATCATCATATAAATCTATTACAATCATCTCATAAGATCTAGTGATAGCATACATAATCCAAAATAGGTCAAATGTCTCTACTCAAAGTATCATCCTGACAAATCAAAATGTCAAAATGAAGGTCAAACTAAGATGGGTCAGGGTAGGACCTCACATCCTCCCCCCTAGGCATGAACTTCCTCCTAGAGTTCATCAAAAGATGGGGGTACTGATCTATCATCTGTGTTGTTTCCTCCCATGATGTTGTGACCTCATCATAGCAATCCCACTGGACCCTAACTTGGTCCAGCTCTCAACCTCGAAGAGCCAGGGTCCTGTGAGCTAGTATACATATTGGCTCCAAAGCCAACTATTCGTCCGACTCCACCTCTAATCATGCGTGTAGTCTCAATGAATGCACCCTGGTGCTCAGCCTGGCAGTTATCAACTATTGTAAATAATTTTTAGGATCTTCCCGTGTCCCCTACAGTAGGCTCTAAAGCTACTGCTCTCTGACCACCAACTGAACAACCTATAGGAAAGTCCCTAGCAATGTGTCCAATGGCACCACATGAATAGCATAGACCTCTAGCCTGTAGCTGAATCCCCTGAGGCCTAGACTATTGTTGTCCTCCTATACCACTAGACCCACTAAATCCACCTCTAGGTGTTTGAGATGGTAGCAGCTATGCAGCCACAAAAATTGTTAGCCATACGAAGGGGAAACACTTAGTTTTTTTTCAAAAGTTTGCAAAACATTATATAAAAAAATGGTTTTAATGGCTGGATAGCCACAACTATCTGAGACTGCCCTCTCTGATCTTATCGAGATCCTTGTGAGTGCCACTACTTGGGCTTATAGCCCTACTGTCCTTGAGAAGATTTTTGTCCCTAGCTCAGTTGAGACTATTGTTGCTGCTGTTACTGAGGTGCCTATGAAGATCCTGAAGAGTTCTTCTAATTTGTGTTCCATTGAGATTTCTAGAAATTAGAAGATTGAGATGTGGCATTCTAATTCTATGACCAGTCTCAGGCATCGCGAGATCTATTATGGATGGATGGCTCTCTCAACTGTATCATGTAGATCTCCTACAGGTACCATCCACACTCTGTCTACTATGGCATAGTTTGACCTAGAGTTTCTTGTCCTTCATGTACTCAAAATAAGGAAGGATTTTGAGAAACTTATTCTCATACTGGGCTATTGTCAGGCCTCTCTACTACAGGTCATGGAACTCATCGATGCAACACTTTTTGAAATGCTCTGACATATATCAGGCTTAGAATCTCTCTAAGAAGATCTCCCAGGTGAGGGTGTCCATGGTAAGATATCTCTTAACCTCCTCCTACTTCCACCAAGTGGAAGTGTTCCCTCTTAGCATGTACACTGCAAATCATGCCTTAAGGTTGCTCTTGTAAGATCGCAACCCAAAGCAATGCTCAAGGCTTAAAATCCAAGCCTCTACCTCTGTCCCAGCCATGGATCCTAAAAAAGATGGCAATTGTAGCCTAATAAGGTCTTTGATCAGGCCCACTATGTCACGAGGTACTCTCAGAACTATTGCTGGTGGTGGATCTAGCATGTGCACCTACTCGCCCTCACGAACAGCCTACTCCGTTACTCATCTAGGAGGGGGACTCCTACTCTGCTCTTGGATCCTAGCCTGCTAGTCTCCCGGTGACAATCTATCCATGATAATACTAGCTAGATTCTATAAAGCATTAAGGATGTCCTGATTGGGATTAGGTGGCGATGGAGGAGGGGGTTCCTTCATGTCACCTACTCCCTTGGCTGCTTGCTCATCTCCCTCTATTACCACACGACTGCCATTGGGTCTCCGTCCACGTCGGTGTGCACTACGCATGACTGGCATCCTACACTATGGACAAAACAACAATAAGTTTGGCAAACGTAATGGGTTACAAAGGTTCCTAGAGTAGAAACTGGCTTCACTTGACTAAGGTTTTCCCTGAAAGGGTGGACGTCTAAGGACAATATGAGCTCTATTAGCATGACATAATATACATTCATTAAGTCGAAGAAGAGAAAGGCCTATAGTTATTTATATATATATGAGTATAAATTATTAAAATTTAATTAAACAGAACTCTAATGTTTATGTGAGTAGTTCACTAATTTTCAGGAGTACTAAAGATTCCAACAATAATACTAGGTTACATTGCAATGCTATTTTTATGTTGACCAGTATACTGGCCACATATATTGGCCCCATAAAAATAACATTATCAAGTTTTAAATTAACTAGTTTTTAACTAGAAACTTAAATTACACTTATTTCATACTAATCTCAATTTGATTAATCTGCCAGACTATTGTGATGCCCTGAAATACTGGGGTCAGAGAACTATTAGGGGTAGATGGATGTTAATAAATGTCAGATTTAGAATATATTGAATGTACCCCTTGATTTAAAATATAATTTTATTTAAAATTCATTAAACATTAAATTTCAAATCAATAAACACTAAATTTTCTATTCAGAAGTTATCATTATAAGGATTTTAAATCAATAAACACTAAATTTTCTCTTCAGAAGTTATCATTACAAAATGTTAGGGTAATTAATTATCCTAAGTCCCTACCAAGGATTTAATGAATAAACTAATTCCCCATTAATTCAATTATTAAAAGAACATAAAAAATCAATAATATAATAATAATAACCATTTAATTTTCCAAAAGTTTTAATAAAAACATTGGATAAATTCAATTAATATTATATTTATTAATTCATAAATCTCAAATCTCAAAATAATAGTAAAATAATATATAGGTTCGTTGAATAAAAATATTCCAACATTTACAACTTTAAATAATTTTAAAATTGCATCTAATAACAAATATCAAGAAAAGAATCTTACTCATTAATAAATAAACAAAAATCACCATTACATAATTCTAATAGAAAATTAAATAAAATAATAATTAAATCAATAAATACAAATTTCCTCTAATCTAAAAGAAATGACCAAGAGAATAAATAAATCAATTAACTTTATTTAAAAAAATTAAAAATTAAAAAAAAATCAAATCTCATTAAAAGGCAAATAACAATTTTTTTTTATAAAAATAAATAAATAAAAATAGAAAAATCAAATTCCCACAAAAAAACATCTAAAAAGAAAATCCACTAAAAAGACATTTTAGCATTTCAAAATAAAGTTAATATTTCTTTTATTAAATATTTAAATAATATAATTCACAACTTAAAAAAAATACATCTTATTATATACCTATTTCAAAATCTCAATTCTCCAATAAATACAATTAATAAAAAGAATATATCAAATAGTTTAAACAACATTAGCCTCTAAATTTAATTTTAATATTGTTCTAATTGACAACTTTTACAAAATCTATTTAATACCAGATCAAAATAAATATTTCTCACTACAATAATTATTAATTTTAAATTCAACAGGATTTTCATAGGATATCTAACTAAAATTAATAAATAAATCATAAGTGAACATTATGAAATAAAGTACCACCATTTCATACAAAAATAAATAATAAAATAAGCAAGGAAAAATAAAGAATAATTCCTAAGTGGCATCCCTAAATATTATAAAACTTTTTACAACTTACTAATTCTTCGATTTAAAAATTTACTAAGAAAATAAAAATCATAACTAAATATTATTGACAAAAAAAAAGTTAAAACACACCCAAAGGAAAATTTAACCAAATCTATTATAATCTTATCATACTAACATATTAAAACTATTTCGACTACTAGAATTTAATATATTTCCCAAAACAATATTCAACTAACTTTATAAAAGAATACATTTTCCTAAATAATATCTCTTTCTTTTGCAAAATAATACAAGAAGGCTAAAGCTATTTTTATATTCAAATTTAAAAGAGTAAAGGTAATCACTCTAATGAAAGAATGCATAGATAAAAGGGCCCACCAAACCCTAATTTGAAATTAGGGTTTGGGCCCTTTTTAAAACTTGTTGAAACCCTAAAGTCATTAATTCCTTTGTTTATTTTTTTTTCTCTCTTGCAGGGTTTACTTGTATGGAAAATATGGAGGAAGGAAGTATGGATGACGAGAGTGTGTTCAGACTCAAATTTTCCTCTTGAATACTCCTTAGATCCTAGCCATGAGATTCCATGGCATTCAAGGGGATCAGGTATCCCCTTCAATGGGTATATAGATTCTCTCTCAATATTTCTTTTCTCATCTTACTTCTGTAGAAGGATGCTATAGATTTCAAGATTTTTTTTTTATTACAATTTTACATTAGATCCAACTCCATTTTTTTTTTGTAGCTTTACTTTTAATAATGTGATATTATCTGTTTGATAATAAACTAGGATTTATATTTTTTTTAAAGTGTGCCAAGACTCGATCAGTGGCCGGTGGCCATAGCTGTCCTCAGCCTTGTCCCCAACTGAGCACTTTGTGTGAGTGTGAGAGCAAAGAGTTGGTGCCACAAGGCTGCAACTCGGGGTGTTGCATTGTAGCCTTAATTTTGACCCTATTTTGTATACCAATTGTCTTCCCATCTGTCTTTTGTTTTTACTAGTTTTTTAGTGGTGGACTTCGAGTGTCAACTCACCAAATAGAGCCACTTGAGAAGTTTTATGAAATTATGATGTTCAAAATATCCATATGAGTTAATTATGCTAGTTGATGTGCTCATAGTATTATTATGTGGTAACCGTGTCTCGGGTCATTCCTAAGTTATAAATAAATACTCTTGTAGATTTTGTATTATTAAATGTTGTATCAGTATGTTGAAGTATTTCTTGTTATTGAGAGTGAGACTTTAGTGAACCACATTGCAGTGGGGGCTTTTCTTGAGGAGGGGAGGATGTTGGGATGTGAATACCCTGATAATATGCTTAGAGGAAGTGAAAGAACTTTATAGAGTAAGTAAAACTATTTTAGAAAATATGCACTTGTCTCCTGAGTTTTTGTGTGTCTACCTCTCTCTCCCCAAATAAATGATTTCTTGGGAAGCCCTTAATGCTTTATCCCTTGTAAGGGCATGATTGGCCTATTTTAAAATTTACACAATAAATGTATGATGAGATTTCCCCATCTCCCTTTGAGTGACCTCAAAAGGTTACATAGTTCATGTCATAATTGTGGTAGAATTTGGATTGCTAAATTTATTCTTTTCTTTTGTTTTACTTTGTTTCACAGGTTGATTTTTGCGATTGCCAACAATGTAAAAGTAATTAAATTATGCATTGGGCTGCTTAGCCAAACTTTATGTTAATATCCTTATTTGCCTCAAGGACTTGTTTTCACTTATTTTGTGTTAGATTTACCAATGTGGCCACATTCTGAATCTCACTTTATTGAATCATTCTTTTCAATTTTAAAATTTTGGATTTCATGGTTATTTGATGAGGCTCTTTGGGTTGAAAATTGTTGGCAAATATTTTCATAATAGGTTGCATGAGGGAGAAGATCCATTGGGGAAATCCATTATATTTTATTATTAGTAATGGGGAGAAACTATAGAGAAGCTTCCCATCACATTGTGTTCACCCTAGACATTAGCGTTATCAATGACCATGCTTGTAGCCTTGGTTAGAGTATTTTACTGATTGTGATATGTATAGTCCTTGTAAGATTACCTTATGATCTTATTTCATAGATATTATGATATTATCAACAAATATAATATAAATATGGTATAAGCTCGGGATTCATAGAGTGACAAATGATACTTTCAGCTTAATCTTGGACTTATACTCCTAAAATTAAAATTCATAGGGGTCAAACTCTAGAATGATGTTAGCATACATATGAGTTATGTTATAGGGAAGATGTCCCATTCTTTTGTGCATTTCCTTGTGACCTTAGAACCAACATTGGTGTGTTAGAAGGAATTACCTTATGTGATCTTGTTGCTAGAAGAAGATATGGTAACTATGTAAAATAAGAATTGATTGCGAGTTTGGGTAGACGGTTAAATTGTTCTATGATTTACTTTAAGACTTTGCAAATGCTTACAAACAAAGAAAACCATATATCCTTAACATGTATTATCTTTGTATTTCCATATTACATGAGATTAGAGATTTGAAATCTATCCTATGAACAAAACTAGATGACAACCTTGGAACTTTAACCCCAAGTTGGGTAACTTCCAAGAGGAAGTTCATGCCTAGGGGGGGAGGATGTGAGGTCCCACCCTGACCCATCGTAGCTCGATTGTTGTTTAGACATTTGGATTACCTTGTTGATACTTTGTTTAGAGACTCTAGACATATTTTGGTTTTTGTTTTCCTATCATTAGACTTTATGAGATGGTTATTATATATGTCGATGATGTTATTCATACTCTTTATATGCTTGTAATGGTTTCATGACATATGCAATGGTTCGATTCTGCATTTGTAATGTTATCTTATAGAATAGAAAATATTGATAGTACAATGGTTCGATGGTTAACTTAGGAATATGTTTATGATTCATGATATGCAGTTCTTTATGTATTGAGTATAGATGCTATTATTGTATCTACTTCATGTTCAATATGATTATATATGCATTGGATTTATGCGGTACTAACATCTAAATTGAGTGTGCAGGTTGTGACCATGGTTGTAAAATGGGGAAACGAGAATGGGTCTATGTGAAATAGTTTTAAAAACCAAGGTCGGCTCTAAAGAAGAGTATGACCTCGTTGTAACATGTTTTTATTTGTAAAAGTGATGCTTTTGTGTATGTGGGAGATAAATGTTGTAAATGTTATATTAGATGTAATTTTATTTTGTGAAAATGTTTATGTTATATGTCCACTGGGCATGCCAAGTATGTAATGTGATGTGTAGATTCTATGAGTTGTCACTTGAAACTTTTGTGACATGGCATGCCCTAGTGGAATGTGGACCCCACCTTCTTTCCTTGGGCTAATTTGGGAATCCTTAGGCTTAGATAGTGGTTTAGATAACCAAGATTTAAGTAATCATTATGCCATTTTCGGATGAGAGCTTAACTGGGATTTTTGAGGGGTTCTGTGGAGTCGAAGGGTGTGGTTTAGGTTGGATTTTGGTGCCCCAAGGCTAGTACATAGGTTAGAGGGCTTATTTATTCTATTTTCACTTATCTAGGCCACTTTTTTGTCTCTTTAAATGGGCCATTTTTTATATAAACGAAAATGAAAATGCTATCTAAGATGTCTCACCTTTTCATGTGTTGAATTTCATTTCATTCCTTTAGTAAGGGTAAGTGTCACTTTGTCTAGGATCTAGAAACCTAATTATTTTGGGAAGGGAGATGAGAGAGGAATGTTTGAATGTCTATAGGGGAGAGAGACTTAGTAAAAAGACACAGTTGTTCATCTTGTTTATGCTAGATTGGGAGAGAGTGAGGAGAGGACTAGAGAGTGTTTTTGGGCTAGTAGATTTGAGAAGGATAGCAAGCTTGGAGTCAAGAGGAGCTCTTCTTCAACCTTTCAATTTTACCTTTGTTTAGGAGAAGGTTGGTGGCTCCTATCATGTAAATATTTTGTATATGCTTTGAAAGAAATGTACTAGTGTGAAATTTGTAAATTGTAGTACCTTGTGTTGAAACTTATATTGTTTGGTTTCTTTGTGTGATTTTGTTTTCAATCTTGTTTGTCTTCTTCTTTTGTTTCATGTTTTGGGTGTGTAAGTTTACTCCTCATCCTTGGGAGGATTTGAGGAGGACTTAGGGTGAAGGGCCTAGTTGGGAATTTTTTATGTATGAGAACATGGTTGTATGGGCACCCATGAGAGCCTTCTTATGTTTGTTTGGGGGCCATAAGGAATTTGTTGATGCTTATGGTTTTTAGCTGTTTGGTTGGAAGGGCCTTGTGAAGGCATACAATATATGTTGAAATGATGTTTTGTTATAAGATAGGTGTCTCCATAATAGAAGTTTCCACCTTCACCCATCTATGGATTCAATCTTTAGAATCTTTTGTGCAAGCTTGGGAAGGGAGTAAATTGTGAAAGTATTTGTACCAAAATTGTGGCATGTAAGTTTATGTTATGTGTTGATTGTGTGTAACCCATCCTATTCTTGTTTCCCCTAGCTCGGGGGTGGCCATGAAATGGCCTAGGTTGGGAGGTGAGCCTCCATGGTCATCTATTTGAAGCCTTTTGTGTTGCAAGTTTCTATTTGCATAATATGAAGTTGAAGTCCAAGTTTGAAGTCTCAAGTTAAGATGGAAGAAAGTATATTACTAGTGTTTTTGAGTTAAAGTAATCTTGTTGTACTCCAAATTGTTCTAAAAAATAATGTTATTGTAAAAGAAAAAAAGATTGACTAATGTTGTATCTCAAAAGTTAATTCATAATTAAAATATTGTTTCTTTAAAAAGTTAAATTGTTGTAATCTATAATGGAACTTTCAATCAATTTCCTTCTTGTACATTAAATTGTTATGTTTTGAAAGTGATCAATAATCCTACATAATTTATAATTCTGTTTCATAATATTAATTCCCTACAAATGCATATGATGGTTAAATTTAGAGAATTATTACTGTATTATTTATCTTCAAATTTTGTGTAAAAACCTGTAGTGATATAATAGTTTAAATGTTCATTTGTTTATTCAAAGATTCTCCTATTTTACTATAATAAAATGGACATTAGAATATGTATAGGGTTAAGTAAGTTGTGTAATGCCCAAAAATCCATTGGGCATTACAGTATAACTAGAGTTATGGAATATGATGTGGACATTAGAATAACAAAGTTGGTTACATAAAAATGAATATGTGAATAGATAGTTGAAGGGTCTATACCAGTAGGTAAAGAGATAATTATAGTTATTCAAGATGAGAAGCAAGAAGTTGAATGAGTTGTAGAAAGAGGTTGGGTAAGAGACATGATTAAATTATTACAAATTGGTGAATATCCAGATGGTATGGATAGGGATAAGAGGAGATATGTCATATTATAGTCTATTCCTTATCTTCTTGTTGGAGTTGTATTGCTCATAAAATACCTGAATGGAACTTTACTAAGGTGTATTGATGGTAATCAAATTGAAAAGGTGTTACATGAGTTCTATGATGGAATTGTTGGAGGACATTTTTCTCCAAGGACAACAACTTGGAAAATCATGAGAGTTGGTTACTACTGGCCCAACTTGTTTAATAATTCCTATGCATGGTCAAGGAAGTGTGTGAAGTGTATTATTTTTGCAGGAAAAGAAAGGTTTCCAACTATGTTGCTTCAACCAATATAGGTGGAGCATCTCTTGATGAGGTGGGGCATGAATTTCATAGTTCCTATAAACCCAAAATCTAGTGTAGGACATAGGTGGATACTTACAACCAATCATTATTCCACAAGGTGGATAAAAGTAATGGCTCTCAAAGAAGCCAATGAATAAGATGTGCCAAATTTCTATGATCACTTGGTAACCAAATTTGGTGTACCAGAGTCAATAATTGATAAACTACAATTGATTGAATATCTTGAAGGAAAGTTTGACAATGCAATGAATATTTGAAAGAAAAGTGATTGATGATCATCAAGCTATTAAATTATATTTAAGACAATTAAATCAGTTAATGTATTGTCATTGATGTCAACTAGTTTTGACTATACTTATGATGATGGCTACAAACATCTTAAGAAGGAAAATGGTAAAGGAATGATATATCTACATGAAGATGAGATGGATGAGAAAGATATGGATATGGTATACATTGGATAACTTATTGATGAGTCTATGACATTATGTTAATGACTTGATGGTATTACATGAATCTATTATGTATCAAAGATCAAGAATGAATAAGTTTATGTGGTCAATAAATGAATAATTTTGTATACACCGAGCAAGTGTAGAGTATACTGATATAGTATTAACTGAGTAAGAAGACAACAATGCATTACAGTATTGACCGAGTGAAAGAAATAAATGGAACTTATGATTACCAACTAAAGATGATGAGCTGGACAATTGTTTATGACTCCAAGGTAAAAGATAATATTTTTTATGATGATCAAACAAATGATAAAATTCAAGGATGATCGGATGAAGGAGAATCAAATGTTGTTATTGACACAACTCTCAAGGAAGGTTAAAGTGAAAAAATCTATAGTGAAGATTAAGAGACAAAATGAATGGATACAAATAAAAGGGTTTATGATGTCTATATAAAGATACATGAGATTCATTATTGAGTCTAATGCTATAGGAGAATTCACCCGAAAAGATTGATTTAATGCAACACTCATCAAACTGGTTGAAGATAAAATTGAGCAAATCTGTAGACAACACCGAGCGATAGAGAAATCAATTACCGAGAAGAATAGAGTTGGAGGAAATAAATAGATTGACTTGATTATTGATCAGAGGTATTTTTGAGCTTAGCATAGATCTAAAAATTTGCAAATCAAGTTGTATTTGAATAAGATCATTACTGTATCAGTTTAACCATCTCTATAGATAAATCTCTTAACCAAGTGGGACTTAATAGTCTTTATATTTTAATAAGACATTCAATGAATGTTGATTGTTTTCTTGTTGACCCCATAGTGAATGTTTGGTCAAGGGAGAACAGTTAGTGATAAATCCTCTAACTAGGTCATACCTCACAATGTGTTTTTGTAACCTTTAATAGGGTTGGCTCTTAACCGAGCTCACTTAGGAAGAGTGAATTATTTTGGGTTACTAGTCTTAGGTGGTTTTTCCCCTAACAGGGTTTCCATATTAAAAATCTATGTATTATATGTCACTAGTACATTTGAGTCCTTTTTCTGATGGCTATGCATCTCAATTCTGACACTACCCTATCAATCAAGAGACACTAACTGATGTTGTAGTTTTGGTGTCAAAATCACCAATGACTACAATGTGCATCGTATTTATTTTGGATCTGACCGTCAAAATATGCATAAGAAGAGGGCCTGCCAACATGGTCAGAGATGGTCAACATGCCATCGGGACTATTTATTGCTATCACAATTATGATGAAGATGTCGCATAAACAAAAAATATGATGTAAATGTGATGTCTACCTTTCAGATATTTCTGATAGATAGCCATCGTGTGTAGTGCTTTGTTGTCAGTCATCCATTGATGACCGTCGTAATTGCGACGGTATGTTGTGTTTTTAAAAAGTATATATATATTTTTTGTGCATGGAGTGAGACCTTAAAATATTGAGCTTCTCTTTGTTTCAAGAATATTTTAACATTCTTTACTTAATAGGGCCAACCACGTAAAGGTGGAAGCTCATCTAGCCCCTCCTAGGAGCCTCTTATGACCCTTTTTGACACTTTAAGACCTCTAAGATGTATTCTTAGGGATCATAAAAGGTTAAATAAGGGGTCATATGCAATGTCCCCTTTCTAATTTTTATATCATATTTTCATCCTCTAATCAGATGATTAAATTAAACAAATAACACTTGAAAGATTATACAATTTCTCAATAAAACCCAAATCGGGTATGCCTGAAATAGTGCCAAAAATTTCACAGCTTCACATATTATTGATAAATCTGAAAGTAGACATTTTTATAGAAATTTTTCTAGCATAAAAACCTAAAAAATGATATTTCCAAATTTGCAAATATTTTACACAACAGCTCCAAAAAGGAGGACAAAAACAATGCTCATCGGGCTCCCGAAAATAACACAAAATAGCCCAAAAACACCATAAAACACTAATAATATATCACAGAAGTAGATTCACGACCCAAGAAATATATTCAGCTCCATTTTAATAGCAAAATGGCTGCAATACAATAGCAAAACAAACTGATATGAAAAACCTCAATCGAAACACCAAACTCTTACAAGAAACACGCCCGAAAACTCACAAATCTACACTGTTCAACACAAGGGAAAACTCTTCATGAGCTTGCACATGGAATGGCATAAAAATCCCATCCTTAGCCTTCTTGTAAACCTACAAACTCCCATCTTTAGGTCTCCTTTTCCATAGGTTTGGCAGCCTCTGAAGAACAACAAAGCAATGAGCAAAATCAAGTTCAAGAATGACCCCAAAATGCCTCCAAACCCCTTTAAAATAGGGCATAACCCTAACTCATGACCAAGAGGGGCCAATAAGACATATTTTAATAATAATTAACATTTATTAATCCATTGATTTCCAAAGATTAGCTCCCTTTTCCCGAAACTTTACTTTTTGAGCCTTCCAACCTTAGCAAAAGTTATTATTTTTAATTATTTGAAAAGGGGACATGACAAGTCCTCCCTCCCAAATATTTCTTATCCTCAAGCAATGAAGGTTGGGATGCTCAAGAATATGCACTCCTTCCCAAGTTGCATCCTCCAATGGTAATCCTTTCCATTTGACCAAATGCTCTGTGATGCTCCTATTTCTCAATCTTTTCTCTCTTGTATCCAAAACCTCTTTTGGTATTAAGACTAATTTCCCTTCATCATCAAGAGGTGGTAATTCTGTAGATACTATGGTTTTCTAGCCTAGAACCTTCTTCAAGCAAGAGACATGGAAAACATTATGTATTTTTCTATTTGGTGGGAGCTCCAATTCATAATCTACCTCTCCTACCTTCCTGATGATCTTATAAGGCCCATAGAACCTTGGCTTGAGCTTCTCTACCCCACTCCTCTTCAAGGTGCTTTGCTTATATGGCTGCAACCTAACAAATACCAAATCTCCCACCTCAAAAGATCTTTCAGTCCTTTTCCTATTAGCGTACAACTTCTGTTGGTTCTGTGCATGTTGTAGATTATCCTTGAGGACCTTATTATGTCTTGACTTTGCTTAATGAAATCACTTGCTGCAGGTACTCTACTATCTTAAAGTACTAGATCAACAAAGGAAAGGGAATCATAACCATATAGAGCACAAAAAGGAGGCATACCAATAGACATGTGATGAGATGTATTGTAACAATACTCCGCTAGGTGCAACCATTTCACCCAAGCATGTTGATTTGAAACATAGTTCCTCAAATATCCCTCTATCCATTTATTAACTATCTCTATTTGTCCATCTATTTGAGGGTGATAGCTAGTACTAGGAGTGAGTTTAGTTCCTACCAAATGAAAGAGCTCCTTCCAAAAAGAGCTAAGGAATCTACTGTCCTGGTCACTGACAATGTTTCTAGGCAAGCCATGTAACCTGAAAATTTCCTTGAAGAATAATTATGCCACTTGTGATGCCTTGAAATCAGATGCAATGGGAAAGAAATGTTCATACTTAGTTAGTCTATCTACCACCACATATATGAAATTCTCACCTTGAGCCTTGGGCAACCCCATGATGAAATCCATGGAAATACTTTCCCATTTTTGTTCAGTAATAGGAAGTGGCTGCAACAACCCTGCAGGAAAATTTTGCTCACTCTTGTTTTGTTGGCATACCATGCATTCCTTAATGTGTTTAAGAACATCCTCTTTCATACCCTTCCATGCAAAGTGCTCTTGAAGTTGTCTGTATGTCTTGAAGTATCCTTGATGACCAGCCAAAGGTGTGACATTTTGTTGATCAACCTGAACTCCTTTAGAACTTATAATATGTCCCAAATATAGGATCTCTGTCAAACCAAACTCCCATTTAGATAGCTTAGCATAGAAGGATTGATGCTCCAAGATTTCCAAAATAGTGTCTATGTGCTTTAGATGCTCTATCCATGTTTTACTATAAATCAAGATATCATCAAAGAATACCAAAACAAATTTTTGAAGATGCTTGTTGAATAACTTATCCATACAAGATTGGAATGTTGCTGGTGCATTAGTGAAGCCAAATGGCATAACAAGATATTCAAAGTGCCCATAGTGACATATGAAAGTAGTCTTTTCCACATCTTCCCTCCTCATGTGGATTTGATGGTACCCTGATCTTAAGTCAATTTTTGAGAAGTATACAACACCATGTAACTCATTAATGAGTTCATCTATGAGTGGTATGGGATACCTATTTTTTATGGTCTTCTTGTTTAGAGCCCTATAGTCTATACACATTCTCATTGTACCATCCTTTTTCTTGACAAGTACCATAGATAATGCAAATGGACTAGAGCTAGGCCTTATGAATCCCATGTCTAGGAGTTCCTTAATAGTTTTTTCTATTTCTTCCTTGTAACCTCTTGGATGGTGGTATGGAGTTGTTATAACTGGTTTGGCACCCTATTCCAACTCTATAACATGCTCAAAACCTCTATCTGGTGGTAATCCTGGAGGCAAATCATTGAAAACTATACTATGCTTATTAAGAATATTTTGAATTTCAAAATAGAAATTACCTTGATTCTTTGGAGAGATTGTTGGATGGATTACTACTCCTACTGCCCATGCTACTTGTCCTCTTTGAAATTCCTCTCCATCCTCTTTGCAGTGACCACCTTAGGTTCTCCATTAGATAAAGACTTCTTTCCCATTGGAATGAAATTTAAACTCCATAGTTTGATGGTTCATGTAATAGCCTCCAATAGAGTGCAACCATTGAACACCCAATACAAGATTTGTCTCCACAATGCCAACAACATAGAAGTCATCACATAACTCATAATATCCTAAGGTCATCCTGAGTTGTTTCACCACCCATGTGCAAGGCATAGTGAACCCATCAGCTACAATAACATTGAATCCCTCAAAATATTCTGCTTTAAGCCTTCTTTTCATGACAAATCCCTCATCAATAAAATTTTGAGTTGCCCCACTATCAAGAAGAATTGTTAACCTTTGCCCTACTAGTACCCCTCGAATTTGAAAGGGATGGTATCTTGGGACTCCTGATAATGCTACTAAAGTGCCATCCTTGCTGATTTCTTTTTCTTTCTCTTCTTCTTCCTCCTCCTTAGTGTCGTGAAATTCCTCATGCTCATCTGAATCAAATTCTAAAGCAACTTCAATATAGTGCACTTGACCTTTCCCCAAACATCTGTATCTTGGAACCCATGGCTCTCTACAAGTGAAACAAAGCATTTTCCTTCGTAATTCACTCCTAGTCTCTTCATCTACCTTCTTTTTTGCTACATTTATCACATTCTTTGGTGGTGGTGCTGGAAAAGTGTTTTTCTGAAAATTCCCCTTATGTTGCCAAAGATTTTGGGGTTTTTTATTAGTGACTGGTTTCATAGGCACACAAGTTTCAAGTTGCAAGCTTCTTTTGATAGCTTCTTGTAAGGTTGAGGGTGAGAAAGCCTTAACCAAACCCTTAACAGAATCTTCCAAACCATCAAGAAAAAGATAAACAATCCTCTTTTCACTCATATCAGGTACCATAACAACCACTTTTTGAAACTCTTCTACATACTCATTAACTAATTTGGTTTGCCTCAACTTTGACAATTCTTTAAAATATTCTTCATCATCCTTGAGATCAAATCTATCTATCACTCTTTGACTAAAATCATCAAATGTAGTTACCTGATCATGACCTTGAGTAGTCATTCCATGATACCACCAATCATAGGCTACATCTTCCAAGTGTAGACTTGCGAATTGAACGACATCACTCTCCTTCATGGGGTTAAGTGTGAAGAAGGTCTGTAATTTTTGTAGCCATGCTCTAGCTGAAATTTTATTTGTTCCATCAAAAGTAGGTGTTGTAAACTTGCTTATTTTATTTTTGAGTTCTCTCCCACTTATGTCCTGCTTCTTCTTATATTCTTTCTTGGGCATCATAGTGTTCATCATATCCACATATTCTCTGAAAGGCACCAAACTACGAAAGTCATCATCTAAGCCATTGGAAGTAGCCCTCAGTGCAATCAAGTTACTTGTGACCTCTTCCATAGGATTAAGGGATGGATTTGGTGCCAATGTGATGAAGGGTGCTCCCCTTAATACCACAAACACATAACAAAAATAGAAAAATAACAACAATATGCAAGAACAAAAAATGGGCTTCTTATTATCTCCATAAATGTGGAATTGCAAACTTTCAAAATTACAATATGCAAAGCCACATGGGCATTCCCTTACAATATTCTGTAGGACAAAGCCTCGAATCAATACCCAGATCTACTACCCAGAACTTCCCTAGACAACACTACGGGCCTTCTTTATATAGGCAATTTCCACCACCCGAGAAGGTTCCAAAAATTTAGCCCTTAAGGCTGACTATACATAGAATTATTTTATTTTCACATTTTTTACAATAGGGTCGGCTCAAAAGAAATACAAGATATACTTTTAGGTAGCCCAACTTCCGGAGGCCATAACATTTTAAGCGTAGCTCCATTTTTCTATTGTAACCACTTTTCAGAAATGCCATGATGAGATCTACAGTGCTTGATATACGCAAGTGCCAGTTAGCCGGGGGTTGATTGTGATCTAGAGCCTCTAAGGCCTTCAAAATTGACCTGAAAGATTTTGTACCCAAAAACCTCAATAACTTCACCAATACTGATGATCTGGCAATGAAACTCAATTGGTAGGCTGAAATGACAAGGATGAACCTCCAACTATGAAATCAAAACATTCTGAGATCATATGACCAACTTACTAAAAATAGTAAGTTTCCATAAATAGCAGCTTTGCACAAGATAGCCCTATTGAAAAGCAAACATAAATATTTTTGGGTGATGCAAGATTGCTCTTACACCCAGGATGCTCCTGCATCACAATGGCTCATCTGGAGGTAAGAAAATAGTCTTTGTTGATTTAGAGACTGTGGGTTTCAAATTTCTTGGCTCCTCTGAAGTGCTCCCTCTCTCATTAGTAGATACAACTCCTTGGAGTTTTTCTATCAATAACTGCAAAGCCTCTCTAGTTTTTGCCAAACTATCCACTATTTTCTTTTGAGTGTTCTAGATGTCCCAAAAGAATTTTTTTGCCATCTCATCCAGGTCAGCCATATTTGTTCCTTCCTTGGATTTTGTACTTTTATTTTTAACTGGAGGTTTGATCAAAATTTCTTTATTCTTTTCTCATTGCAAATCTCTCTTTTCTCTTTCACTTAGTTGCATGCAAACTTCTACAAACCCTCAGGCTGGCAAGATCATAGCTCTGATACCACTATAATGTCCCTTTTCTAATTTTTATATCATATTTGCATCCTCTAATCAGATTATTAAATTAAACAAATAGCATTTGAAAGATTATATAATATCTCAATAAAACCCAAATCGGGTTGCCCGAAATAGTGCCAAAAACTTCACAGCTTCACATATAATTGATAAATCTAAAAGTAGATATTTTTACAGAAATTTTGCCAGCATAACAGCCTAAAAAATAACATTTCCAGATCTGCAAAGAGTTTACACAATAGCTCCAAAAAGGAGGACAAAAACAATGCTCATTGGGCTCCCGAAAACAACACAAAATAGTCCTAAAACACCATAAAACACTTATAATCTATCACAAAAGTAGAATCAACTCTATTTTAATAGTGAAATAGCTGCAATACAGCAGCAAACCAAATTGATATGAAAAAATTCAACCGAAAACACCAAACTCTTACAAGAAACACACCAAAAAACTCACAAATCTGCATTGTTCAGCACAAGGGCAAACTCTACATGAGCTTGCACATAGAATGGCCTTAAACTCCCATCCTTAACCTTCTTGGAAACCTACAAACTCTCATCTTTGGGTCTCCTTCTCCATAGGTTTGGCAACCTTTGAAGAACAACAAAGCAATGAGCAAAAATTAAGTTCAAGAATGACCCTAAAATGCCTACAAACCCCTTTAAAAGAGGGCATAAACCTAACTCATGACCAAGAGGGGTCAATAAGACATATTTTAATAATAATTAACATTTATTAATCTATTGGTTTCCAAAGATTAGCCCCATTTTCTTAAAATTTTACTTTTTGAGCCTGCCAGCCTTAGCAAAAGTTATTATTTTTAATTATTTGAAAATGGGACATGACATCATAAGGGGTTCTAGAATACAATAGTTGAAAAACATAAATGTAGGCATCATGGTCACAATTTCTTGGAGACACAACATAATTGAGTGGTATACCCAGACGATGCAACACAACCACTACTCCTCCAATTCCAAGTTCACACTGCAGGATCCAAAAACCATAGATAATCAATAAATTTAGAGAGAAGAGGAGGAGGGCCATAACGACCAAAATAATAGAGGGACCCTATATTATTTTGGTCATTATGGCCCTCCTCTCTCTAAATTTATTCTTTATCTATGGTTTTTGGATCCCATAGTGTCAGCTTAGAACCGAAGGAGTAGTGGTTGTGTTGCATCATCTGAGTATACCATTCAATTATGTTGAGTCTCCAAACAATTGTGACCATGATATCTACATTCATGTTTCTCAGCTATTGTGATATCTACATTTATGTTTTTATAGTACCTCTCCAAACCGGTCATTACAAAGAGGTAATAGAGCCTCAAACCCTTGATTGTAAGTATAATAAGGTAAGTATACTTGATGTTAAATATTATTTGTTCTAACTAAAAATATGTTGTAGTAAATGAAATACTATGATGTTGTATCATGTTGTTATTTATTTATTTTAAATAGAATATTCATGATGGTGTTTTATTGATTAAATATATTAGTTGTTTATGTTCAAAAGATTAGATTAGTAGGTTAAGATGATTTCCATAAATTCTTAGACATTGTGTCTTATATGTCGCTGAAAATTTTATGAAGATTTAAATTAACATATGTTCATATTGTTAAAAATAATTTATTTAAATACTTCAGGTTAATGCAATATTGTATGGTTATATATTGTGTATTATGTACCACATCTTATTATGCATTTTTCCATTGGTGCTGGTACAAAGTGATATGGAGTTGTAGTCACTTGCTTGCGAGATCCACACGGTGTCTCGTTATCATTCATTACGATTATCTATGTTATATGTGTTTCGGTTATTTATATGTTATGAACAGTTGCACTTGATGTTTGCATGTTACTGAATAGGTACCAGGCACATTCACCCTCAGCTATAGGGATTGACTGTGTCTATGTTCCCGACAGTGGCACAGGAGATAGTAGTTATGATGTTTCATACTGAGCCAATATCATCCTTGTTTGGATGATGTATCCTTAATTTATTATTATAATACTCCCTTCAATACAAGTTGGTAAATCCAGAATTCATATTGCATATTGTGAAAGACCAGTTGCATGTTTGTGCATTAGAGTCTCGTAGTTGTCACTAAAGATGATTTAATTAATAATACTATTTTTAATAATTATTATAAAGTATTTTATATTTTTTAAATAATTTTATTATAGTGCTATTCCATTTAATTAAAATTAGATAAATTAATCCAGATTGAGTTCGAGGTGAATTTGGGGTTCTAATTTATTTTAATTTGAGTTGTTTTATTTTTTTTGAGTTTTAAGTGGAAAAAGTGACTTATAATGAAAAATTAGAACTCATTTTCACACTTTTTCATTTTTGGAGAGCAAAATTGTTCAAACCCTCTTGTAAGCAATTTGGAGATTTTTTCGTTGGGAGCGATTCGTTTGCCGGATTTGAGCACAGAGAGGCTCATTGGAATCATGGCGTGATTGCTACACTATGCCAAAATTTTCATCTGCTTTCATGTCCTATTTATTTCTTTCCTTTTATTTTGGATTTCTCCTGCTGCTGCGAGGTAGGGCTTTCTATATCTTTTGTTTTAATCCATCTTTTTATTTGAAATAAATTAGAATAGTTTAATAGTATGAAAATAGACATTTTCTTACGATTTCATGTATTTCTTTCACGCAGTTGAGTTTGTATGAATTTGTGTATGCTTGCATTTTGGAGAAATGAAGTAAAATAGTGTTATGCTGCCCAAATTTTTAAAAATAATGAAAATGTGAATTTTATGTTAAAAGAAGGGTGTTGGGTACTTTTAGAACCAAAAGGTATATTTAGAATTTTGATTTTTTAAAGTTGAAAATTGAAGCTATTTTAATATAATTTATGAGAGTTTATGGTTTTACTTGAAAAATAGAAAAAATGTAAAAAGTAAAATTTGGGTGTTTTGAATTCATATTATTTTGTGGAATGATATAATTCTATAATAGAATTTCTTATTTGACTCAATTTGAGTCCATTCTCATATAGTAATGGTCAATTGAAGATTGCATGTGAATAGTGATATAAAAATGTAAATGTGATAATTTATGTAAATAAAAAAACTTCATTGTGAATCTGGAATTAGAATTTTATTTGAAAAGTGTGTTGTTGGGTAGATTTAGACTAATGGGTTTTAATTTTGTAGCCTCAATCTTAATTTTATTTTTGGACTTTTTATTCATCGTATCGGTTTGCGTGCTGTCCAAAACTTGTCATTCATCATGTTGTGCATGAATTAGATTTTGATATAAGTTTTCTTTACTATAAATAGAATGATGGGCAAATCATAATGGTTATATGACATTTTGAGTATTTTTATATTTTGGCCCGAAAGTGACCTTTCAAGTTAAAATGTTGATTTTTAGAAACTTTATCGAATTTTGCCAAGAATTGGTATTTTTATGTTTTGAGTTTTTTTGTTTAATATTTGAGTCATAGATATGTCATGAAACATGTAAAAATGTTTATATCACATATTTATTTATCAGATCATCTTGAGATTTGTGCTCTTGGTGATGTGGCCAATAGAGCGTGTGGTATGTAATCTTCTTGCTTCGAGTGTTTTTTTTATTTTTTATGTCGGTGTAATTTTACCTTCGTTATTGTTTTTACTCCTGCCCTTGTGATAGTACACCTCATGCTTGAGAATGAACCCTCATGTGGTATGTGGATGTAGGGTGTTGAGACCACATCCAAGATATAGTTGAGTTATGCTCTTATGCCGAGTTTTGAGGAAATCATACCCTTGGTATTGAGACCAATTAAGTTTGCTTAATCGTTATGATATTTATGATTTTTGTAAGTCCTTTTGATCTATGTCTTGTTGCATCTTTTTTGAATGTTTTTCATCATTGTAATGAGATGACATTTGTGTACTAAGTAGTGACTATGTTGTTCTATGGATGTGCTTGGTATGCACCTTGGACGTTGGTCCACATGCTGAGTGTTCTCTATGTTGTGATGTATTTGTACTTATGTATATAGTGTTGGGTCTTGGTACTCTCCTATGAGATATACATTATTTGGCTTGTGTGTTAGCCACCTCCTTGTTTGCGTGTTTTCCTTATGTTTGTGGCCGGACTACTATCTCCACAAGCACAGGCGTTGGGCCTACGGGTACCATATGGTTGGGAGGTTTTGTTAACTATACCACTACTGGGGACCGGTGTACAAAGACGGACTTCCTCTAGCTTTAGCACTTAGAGCTTGAGTTCCCATTTCTCTTGTTGCATTGTATATGTAAGTATATTTACCTTTGATTATGTTTACTCTTGATGGTGAATGTTTATGCTCTTTATGTTATCATTCTTCTTATGATGATTAGAATATGTATCTGAAATGTTAGAAGATATAGATGTTGAATTAGATGTACTTCATGCTTTAAATGTATTTGAGTGCCTACGTCCTCAATATATGTGTTTTTAGTACTCCTGGTGTGGAGGTCTCTCTTTGCTTTCTTATTTTTGTTTAGATAATGTCGCATCCGATTAGTCATTTCCTAGATAGTGAGCATTTCCACATGTGTGTTAAGTTAGATCTTTCTATCTTTGAGTATTATTTTAGAGAGATATATCTTCCCATGTTAAATAGATCGGCTAATGATCACTTTGGTAAAAATAAAAAATAAAATAGATCTATGTGGTCTATGGGGATAAATCGGTAAATGAACTTGTATGACTAATCATGGTAGGAATTGTACTTTGGGTTTAAAAAAAAATTGTTATGAAAAGAGATAACATAGTAACTTGGATGAACCTTGCTTATTAATCATTAAAAAAATAGCAAACTAGTGGACACGTGTAACCATCTCATGAACCTTAATAGGGTTCTTGTGAATCTTTGAGGTTTTGTAAGACTTTTGCTTGCATATGAAGATATGTAACTGTGTCCTATTTCTTGCACCTCTTAGTTTTCTTAATAGTTATTAAATATGTAGTTGGTTGTATTGTTGTAATATTATTAGTGTATCTTATAAAATAACTATTCATGTTTGTTTTAATCGTAGATCAATTCTTATTTAATTAGGAAATTAATAAAAAGAGAATTTAATTAGTATTATTTATTGAAATCAAATAATATGTTTATAACTGGATGATTAATTTTAGTCAATTATAGTCAAAATATAGTAACACTTTGTCAAACTTTCTATCTTGGTGTTCCTATGATAAATTGATTAGAATATTAAATTTGTGACTTTAATCTTAGAAAGAAGTTGACCAAGTCAATGTTGGTCATGATGCTCCTTAAACCCGTTCAAGGTCTTCATCCTTAAACTATTAACTGCTACTAATTATTTAAACTCGATAACGTTAGTGTTAGCAGGAAATTTTTTTGATTGGTGTGTTTTGCTCAACTTTTTGGGCATGACAGTTTCTCAACTATCATGTTTATGTGCATGTTCTTTATGTGTTTGGATTCTCTCCCTCACATCCAAAATAAGACTTTCCCACTCTGAGTCGAGAATGCACGTGCACCTGCGTAGAATATGCATGGATAATAGGTGGAGCTGAAAAAATGCATAATGTTTACATTTTTTTAATAGGTCTATAATTTTTTTTTAATTTATAGACCATCGTGAATGTTACAACTCTGGAAGCTATGGGCGAGAGAATGTCCTCAACAAGCCAGCAAATAAAAAGTCTTGATCTGCATGCATGCTGAGGACATGACCCTCGCTTATAAGAGTCAAAATTAAAATGTCACGATGGTCTATAACTTAAAATACCTAATTAAAACCTCTATAAAAAATGCAAACCTATTGCATTTTTCAGCTCCACCTAATATCCCATGCATATGAATTGAGATTGCATATTGAACTAGGTGCCTCCTTCTACATTGCCTAAAAATTAGAGATTGTCATAGTTAACATCTAAAACCATTATTAAACTTTTCTTATAATTAAAAACTACATTAATATTTACTGTATAAGTCTGAACCAAGTGAATCACCAAATGGTTGATGGTGATTGATGAAGAAGATTTGAAAATGATGATTGATCCAATTCAGATTAGTGCAACATTTTTAAATCTTCTTCATAATCATCATCAACATGGCCAATTTTGCAAAACTAATTTTACATACTCCTTATTTTGTTTTGGGTTGATATTTTCAAACATGGTCTTTCTTGAATGGAATGACTCGTTACTTATACATTGACTAGAATGTTGGTGGAAGAAGGATGATTTGTTTGCAACCTACAGATACAGACAATGAACAACCATTTTCTCAACTCTAATTTTCTCAACACAAAGGGACATTTATCATAGTCATAGAAACATGATTATTTTTAAAGGGAATACACCAAGGAGTACCATCAGAAATATTAACCATTTAGAATCATGAACAGTAAATGTAAATCAAATAACTTATTTGTTTATTAGCATGTGTAGTCTCTGTGTATATGAAAAATGAATGAAATATCAAGCTGAAATAAAATAGTGAACAAAAATTCAAATTCAAGACCTAATTTATCAAGAGCAACAAAAATTAGGACTATAGAAAAATCATTAGGACTATAAAAAAATCATTAAGACTATAGAAAATTAAGTTCTAGAAATGGTTGGTTCTGATGCTTTGCCATTCCAAAAATTGAGCATTCATCATTTGGTATATGAACAAGTGAAAAACATGCAAATTTAACCAAAAAAAATTGGGAACTAGACCCAACAGCAAATGGACTTGTGATGTTTTTCAAAATAGTACATGTGTTGCTAGGTCAGCTCCCAGAACTACTTAGGCAAATCTGCATGTTCATCACCTATGCATATGAAGTGGCTCTAAGGGTAGATATAGTCCCTGAACAACCATTTTGTCAACTCTAATTTTTTCAACATAGAGGAAAATTTATCATAGCCATAGAAACCTGTCTCAGAACTATCCATTTCTCTATGTATATGAAAAATGAATGAAATATCAAGCTGAAATAAAATATTGAACAAAATAGTATTCCACATAGAGTGAATGAAATATACCATCAAAAGAAGTTGAACTCCACAATTGGCACAAACTTGGACATGGAAAAGTCAAATTCAAGGCACAAACATAGGAAATAAAAAAGGGACAAATGACAAGAAATAAGAAAAATCATTAGGACTATAGAATAATCATTAAGACTAGAAAATCAAGTTCTAGAAATGGACAGTTATGATGCTTTGCCATTACAACAATTGAGCATTCATCATTTGGTACTTCTTGGTGTATTCCATTTAAGTATGCCAGACACAAAGTATTCCATTTAGTATTCCATTTCTGATTGCATACACCAATCTACCTGGAACAGTCAACAAATTAATGACTTTCTATTATCAAATATTCACAAAAACCATAAAACTTTTCATGGAAATGATTAATAACTCGAAAAACTATAATATCAAATTATTTCCAAGAAAAATTCATTAACACATAAGATTAATTAGCATTCATTAACATGCATTCATTAGCATTCATAAGACTCATTAGCATTCATTAACACATCATAATATTCATTAACACATAAGATTAAAATGTCGAGACATAAATATTAGTCATTATCAAATAAGTTGCATAAATGAGAATCATTTCTTTTTTGACTATTTTTTTATTGCTTCCCTAAATTGTTGCAAAGGCATATCCATGGTGTCATTATCCTTTCTTCTTTCTCATGCATGTGATCTCACTATCCTTTGTAAATGCGGGTCCTTTGCAATAACAAATAAAAGTGTTAAATTAAAAACATATTATCATAATTGGGGTTAATTTAAAAACATATTATCATTATTTTTACAAGTATTTTAGTACTTTAAAAAACATAAATGTGACACTCTTTACCTTGTCCAACCACATCATCTTGCTCGGTGGCTTGAACCTCAACACGCTCATCGGGAAAAACCTCTACATCCCCTGAAACCTCAACACAAAATGTTTTATTAATCCCAACACATTATAATTAAATTTTTCTTACTACACCAAATTCAATTTAAAATGTTTACTTGTATTAATAATTCAATAATCAAAATTTGAATAGAAAATGTATACCTTGAGTACTACAATGCACATTCAAATTGACGCCTCCATCGTACTCAGATGGTGTATCAGGATTGACACACTGCATTCCAATGTAAATAATTAGTGCATTTATTGACAATATATACATATAAATATATTCACTTTAAAGTTTCAAACAAATATATAATCATTGTTTCCTTACTTTAAATAAATATATTCACTTTATGTTAGAACTCAACATCAAATACATTAATTGGTAAAGTATTCAACTTGAAATTAAAATCAATTGGCTTATTTACTTGATCGACAGATCCACTAGAAGAACCTTGCACACTCATTGATCAGAATCATTTAGCCACGATGCTATAGCCTTGTTTGTAGCCTATTTTCTTGTCCTCTTCTGTAATCTTTTCTTTGAGCTCCAAGGCATACATTTTTTCTTGGTATCATGAATTTTTATTGTAGTGAATTTCATCAAAACTAAATTGATTGCAATTTATAAATATTTGCCTACAGTTTTTCATTTACTAATACTTACAACTCGTGCAACATGTTTTGAATATCCACCTGAGTCGAGCTTGTGTTGCCCATGCTTTTGTTTTCTTGCTTCTATTTCCTTTGATGTGTCAGGCAACCTATGTGATGTTTGAAGTATGTTTAGATCACATAAGTACAAAGAGTAAATAGTACATAATTTCATTATTAATACTATCACATACCTTCTTTCCTCAGGTGATAGAATTTGTCCACCATGTCTTGCACTTCTCTTAAGTGCATCCTTTGTAAGATTCTCCTACTCATTAATGGAAACATAGGGGAGCTGCTCGTAATAAGGGTTGAATTCTATTTGGGACCTATATTTGTCCCTAATATACTTCAAAGCTTGGCACACTTTCTCAAGGAGCCCAAGTCTTTGAAAGATGTTGGGTCCAAAAAGTTTTGTCATAGAGTCATTGAGTTTATCCTTTAACTCTTTATCTTGTAATTACCACCTTTTAAGGAAAAATAACTGTTAGATTCATAAATGAAGTGAAGTTACCTTTTAATATACTTGAAAAAAGGGATGAAAGAAAATATAATCTAGCAATGAAATCAAAATATGATACCATGTGTGTATGGTCGACCCAAAAATGCACAAAAATTTATCATTAAGTTTTTCATAAAATAGATTATTCCCTGCAAAAATAATGGGATTATTAGTTATTGCAAGGGACTATACAAGGGGTTAGTGCATAACATTATGGGTATAAGATTGTATAGTAAAATAAAGGATCAATCTTTAAAGTACCTCGAAGTTGGGCTACTCTCAAGGGACATCCATCTTCATTGTTCATGATAAATTAATCACAATTCTCTATTGTTCCCGTACATCTATCACGAGTACATCCAAAAATTTCCTCATCACCTCCTACATAAAATGAATCCAATATTACAAAATGCCTTCTAAGAAATAATAGTTCAAGTTAAATAAACACATGATAAATGAGAGAGAAAAAGAGGAATCTACTTACCAATAGGCATTTCCATTGCATTTGTGGTGATGCTACGTGTTGCCCACATTGCAGGCAGCAACACCTCTTGGTTCTGATCCTCGTAGCAGGCGGTGTACTCAACATAGGATCAATAGTAGGTTATGAAAGTTAAGATTGTTAGAGCATAAAACAATATGGACAACCATGGACAAGATTGTTAGAGCTATTAAAAAAATTATTATTCGAGCAAAACACAAGTGGAGGATAGAACATGTGATGTACTTGAACCACCTGAAGTATCTGCATCTGGGGCATGACCCTTTAATTTTTTTTGCATCCTCTATAAAAATAACACATATGTATTTTAGTTAATGACATAAATAAAAGAGTATACTATAAAAACCATTATTGAACTTTTGTTATAATAAAAAACTACATTAATACTTACTGTATAAGTTTGAACATAGTGAATCAACTCATTTTCTCTCATCTCTAGTTGAGGAGTCTGAGGTTGAATATCTACCAATCAAGTTAACTCTCCTGATATTGCACAAAGGACCTTTTGTAGTGCAACCACAGGATCAATGTCTGATGAAAAATTAACTATGAATGGATCATACTCATCCTATGGCTCCTCATGGACTACTTGTTCCTTCCCTTTTTCTGATCAACACTCGTCAGTGAGAACAATATTATTAGCACTTTATTTAAAATCAATCCAAAATAGTAGTGAAGAATAAAACATAACAAAAAATACGCATTAAAATTTTTCTTGTATGTGCATTTGTACAACAAAAATGAGTTTTACTTGTTGGCAAGAAGTCCCATGAGAACCATCATTGCCATGCATATCATGTGGCTGTTGATCCATAATATAGCCCTGTATTTTAAAAAAAAATCATTGAGACATGTTAAAACACATGTTCTTATTCTAAGTTAAGTTTAATAATACATAATTATTAGAATGTGTACCACCTCATCCATGATAGTCATGGGTTTTTTTTAATCTATGCGATTCAAATTTTAATTGATAAGAAGCTCTTCACCTCCATGTATTGATTTGATCGCACATACAAATACACAATTTCTCTCACGCACCTCAAATATGCAATTGGGTTGCTTCTTAGTTGACATAGGTCATGTACTATTTATAAAACCTACAATATTTCCTAATGCTTTTGGCCTTCCATCAATGTATATATCTATTATTTTACTTTGTTCACTGACTTTTTGTTGTATATAATTTTCCACGAGTGCATACCTACACATACTTTTTTTATATCTAACAATCTACATCCAACTACTGTAATCATAACAAGGTTCGACATACTCCAAAAATTCGACAACTTTGTTGTAAGAGACATTTATGCCATCCATGGAAAATAGGCCCAAACCATGTAATGAAGATGATGTTATGCGATATATCCTCTCTCTAACACAAAAATTGATTTTTATTGAAGGAAGTTCATTGGGGACCCATTGTTTCCGTAGATGTTTGTACCTAAAGGGCACCTCAGAGTTTCCTTTTCTCTCATAATCATAAGAACACAACCCCCTTTGAGCAAGTAAAAATTCTATGCGTTTATTAAATTTTTTTATGATCTTTGGACCTCGAGTCGATCTCTTTGATTTAGACATACTAAATGTCTCACTTTCTTCTTCCATTCCTACATTTTCCTCGCTTGAGGAAGAAAAATTTGACAAATACCTATTTGCTGGTACCTCCACTTCATGAAATGAGTGAGATAGGTTGCAATAAGAGAGATATTTTACAAATGGTAAAAGACATTAATCTCTATGGGCTATATTGACTTATACCTGACAATCCATGAGATTGTGTGGGATACCTGACAAAAGATAATAGCTATATCATCTGACAAACATAGTTTGTTGGCAATTTGGCTAAAGTGAGTACATAGATGTTGTCATTATGGCAACATATGATCCACATTAAGAGTGCACAGGTCAGAGAGCAAGTATGGCAGATCGTAATGCAAATTTGTCTGTGTGAGACAATGTTTTCACAGTGTACCAGGATATAGTTTTGGTTTGTGACATTGACTGGAGCAAGTTCAGTGCTTGTGCACTTGAACATAGATGCTATGATGGCTACTGATGACCCATCTTAGAGTGCAAGTCAGTACAGAATGTACAGAATTAGTTATGGCAGTTTTAGTGAAGACAGTGTTAAGCCAACAGGTCAGAATAAGAAGATAGAATTGGTAAAGAGTTAAGGGATTATTTTGTTTACCAAAATAATGACTTAAAAATATAAAAGGATGAAATCTTAGATGTTTACCCTTAGATAAAAATATATGGAAGCCGACCATGTAAAGTTATTAGCCTTTATAACTTGTATATATGTAATTGTAATTGTAAAAATGAATGAGAAGTGCAATATGGTGATGATATGATATGATGTGAATGTAAGAGTAGCGAAGAAGACATTGATGCAAGAAGTATAAGGTTATGTAACTTAATCCATTTTTGTAATCAGTATACATTGTATATTACTTGTTTGGGTAGTGGGCTTATCTTGTAATCAGATTTTGTATCTACAACTCCTAACAGAGTTGAGGCTTCTAACAAGGCCTATAGTCCCTTAACCAGGACTGATACACTATACATATGTAATAGACTCCTAACAGGGTCAACATCCTTAACATGATACTTTTGATTAGTGGATCTTTGTGGGTACCATCCCCACCGGGATTTTCCCTTGGCCAGGGTTTCCTCGAGAACATATCATGTGTTATGAGTTCTTTATTGTTATGCATATTGTTTAGTTTCTTATGTTATGCATGTATAAAGATAATCTATTATATCCATAATTGGGCAAAAGATAAAGTTTGTAGAATATTGATTCACCCCCCCTCTCAGTATTCCCTATTTCTAACAATTGGTATCAGAGCTTAGTTACTCAGAAAAGAATCATTCAAGGAAAGCCTACCAGCTTGAGTAAGATCTCTATGGATATGGATCAACTACAAAAGAATCTTGATGAAGCTCTTGAGTAGATTAATATTCTTACTGATGAAAGAAACACTCTGAAAAGGAAATATGATGATGCAAAGAACCTTATTGAGAAATTGAAAAACAAGATAGAAGATCTGAGATCTGAAAAGGAATCCAAAATTCTTATTGAAGATTGTGATAGCAACTTGGAAAAAGAAAATGAGATCCTTAAGCATGAATTGAAGATAGTAAATTTGAAGCTTAGTTTGAAAGATGGAAATAGAAAAAATGAAGTAAATCTAAAATTTGAGAATGAAAGTCTAAAGATTGAAAATGAAGAATTGAAATCTAAACTTGAAAAAGTGACATCTGAATTTGAAAAAGTAAATGTGCAGTATGTAGAACTTGAGAAGTACAATAAGATTGTGAAAGGTGAACTGACTCAATCCAAACAAAAACTTGAAATGCTATATTCAAATAGTGAGAAGATCCATGAACAAATTTCTTTTGGAAAACCATCCTATGATAAGACTGGACTTGGATTTAATATATTCAAAACAAATGATGAAAGCAAGAAACCAGATCTAAAGACATCTGAAAGCATAGATGAGAAGAAGCCTGATGAGATCAACAAATCTAAAGATGCACCTAAAGAAGAAGGAGAATCATCAAAGAAAGAAGAATCACCCAAAGGTATGCAAAGAGAATTTAAAGGTAGATGTTTTGGTTGTAATACTATTGGTCATATGAAAAGAGATTGCACAGGTAAATAGTTTAAACCTCTTAATGGTTATTGTTATAATTGTCATGGTTTTGGACATACAGTTATTAAATGTAGAAGACCTAAAGTTATTGAGAATAATTATGGTAATAGAATGTTTAGGAATACTAACAATGCAGATAAGAGACCTACTGAAGACATGAACAGAAGAAATGAAGTAGTGTGTTATAGATGCAACAAAGTTGGACACATTGTTAGAAATTGTAGGTCATAGATTAATCAGCATGGACAGAGATATGGGAACAATGGAATTTTTTGTCAGATATGCAATAGGATTAGACATACAGCAAGGTTTTACAGAATGAACAATGGAACTTATCATTCAAACCCTAACCCTAGAAACAATGCAAGAAGGAATGAAGATACAAGTAACAGACAAAAAGATTGTTGTAGTAATATAGATGAAGTGAAGTATGTTAAAGGAATAGATCAAGAAGGCATAATCAACATGGAAGGTAATCAGACAGGTGAAGTATTAAGTGGTAAGAATGAATCCTTACCTGACCTATCTTTAAGCACTTAATTTATGTAAATTACAATAGATTAGGAACTTAGATTTAGTGTAGAAGTAGATTTATGATGATCTAAGTCTTGTGCAGTTAATAGAAGGTGTATTATGATGTAATAATACTATGGTTAAGAGTGCAAAAGAAAATATTGTGTTTTTCAAGATCGCGAGAAGTTTTGAGTTTTGCAGGTTAACAGGAATAACTTTTGAAAAGAAGCGGCAAAAGAATTGAATGTGATGTCAAAATTAAGTATGATTGAAGTCATAAAAGGTTATGGTCAATGTTATTTGATTGTCAAAGTGAATTAAAGTATCAAGGAGATCAAAAGCAGAGATTGGAAGTGTTTTGCAGAGATTTTGTGAAGGATTTAACCGTTGAATCTTCGCAAACCCTAGAATCACAAATTTGAGGTATTTATCTTAACAAATCTTTGAATCGGTATAAAGAATTGGAAGGAAACATGGATGCATCTTTTATTCACAACACTAGAGACAAGAACAAACCTAAATTGAAGAAAGAACTAGTAGAAGCTTTAGAAGTAGACCCTGAGTTTGCTTTATCATCCATACGAGATGGAGTTTTACATTTGGAAAATGTAAAGAGTTATCTTGGATGTAAATTGGAAATAGTAAATGACAGTGATTTTTCAAGTGAGTATCAGAATATATATAACCAGGATATGTCATTGAAGCAAGGTTATGAACATTTGAAAAATAATGAAATTGTCACGTATGGTTTACAGTATGAATTCGATAATGAAGAATGCATAAAGATCATTTTAAGTAGGATTCACAATGGGAAATTTTGGTTAGAAGACAGAGTGATTGACATCACAGCAGACCTAATTCATGAAGTCACTAGTTTATCCAAACTTGGTGCTATCCCTTTAAATGAGAAAAACATGAGGAAGATTGTCATTGACAATACTGGATCATCCTATAATGGTAGAGGTATTGTTATCAGCAAGATTAGAAACATGATGTAAGATATCTATGTAAGATTTTGACTACAAAGTTTTGTGCTAATTCTAGAGAAGATGACATGGTAGCTGGCATGGTTCACATTGCCTATTTGATGTGTGTAGACAAAGTTTTTCTTGATATGTGTGAGATTTTGAGAATTCAATTGTTTGAGAATTTGGAGAAGATTAAGAAGTCTAAATATGCACAATTTAGATTCTCATCTTTGATTACATATATGTTTTTCCACCTTTTGAGAAGATTTCCTTACACAATTAGAAATGATTGGAATGATGGATAGTCTACGATGGAAAGAATAAATAAAGTTTATAGAAATCATGTTATTGATAAAGTTAATGAGAGTGTTGTGTTAGTTTTGAAGACATTTCATAATTTGGTAACTAGCAGATCAAGGATTCCACAGTTACTTGTGGAGAAATATAAGAATGATATTTGTTTCATGATTGACACTGACTTTACTTACATTGAAGTAGTAGAACCCAGAGTTGAATTCATAGACCCTCTTGGCTATGAGATTTCTGAGATTGAGACATAAGAGTATGTTGGAAGATTGTTGAAAAGTAAATTGGACACCCAATGCAGCAAGTTTGGAACTTATGAAAATAACTTTAATTTTGTTAAAGCTAAAATTGAAGAGAAACAGTCTAAGAAAAGAGTTGACAGTACCATAAAGAGAATATTGAAAGACACAAGGATGATAGAAAGAGAATTTTTGGTAGCTAAACAGATAGTAGCAGCATTGAGAGATGTTGGACAGGGAGAAGTCTTGAGTGTACCACCTTTATCCAGTGCAGTACAGAGAGAGCCTACACTAGTAAAAGTGAAAGTAGAAGAACCAGAAAAGGAACAAGTAACACTGAGCAAGAGAAAGAAAGAAATTGCTACTGGGCCAGGAAAGAGATAGAAGACTATAGTTCAACTAGTACCAAGAAAGTTTGTAGAAGTTAAAGATGATACTAAGAATAAAGCTTGGAAACCAAAAGTTGAAAAGCTAAACGAGCAAATTATTGAGAATGGAGATTTTGCAAGAATGAATAAATATTATGATAAATATTATGATCTTTATGATTATATTGATAGACTTAATTTGGAGAATGCTATTGTGAAGCATATGATTTTGGTAGATAAGAAATTTGACTCTATTCAAGGTCAAATACCCGATGAATTGTTTACTAAACTTATTAATAGAAAACAGAGAGCATCTGAGGAAGACAAAACTATAAGAGAGAATCTTGTGAGAAAGCTTTGTGAAGTGAAAGATGATGATCATTTGAAGCCCCTTGACACTCTTTTGAGGACTAAGAGGAGAACCATTCAAATCATGGCAAGACAGTATGAGCAAGTGAGAACAAAAACAAAGCAAGCAATAATTAAAGTAATGATAGAAATTGTTGGAGAAACTTCAGTTGCAGCAGGACATGCAGTTGATGCTGAACAAGAGGATATTCCCTCTCTTTCAGTTGTTAACATTGAAGATGATACAATGGACATTGAAGGTACTAAGGTGACCTTGGACACTGAAGATAATGTATTTAAGAATTTAGATAACATTGTTGACAATTCGGCTCTTGTTGAACCGAATAGGACTGAAGAAGTAGTGCAGATTGAATTGGTGAGTGATGAACCTAAAAAGATAGAAATTCATGCACCCACTCCCGAGGCAAAGAAGAAAGAAATTGGAACTTTGTTTGAAGACTTAGGTAAAGAAGTTGATGATGATGATCAGCTAGAGCTGATTAGTTCTTTGAATAAGAGTATTGGAAAGAATAAGAAAGTAAAGAATCTAGAAGGAAGTCTAAAGGAATTGATAGAGAAGTTGCAAAGTATTGTAACTACACATATTTCAGAAGTACATCCTTTGGAGAGAGCCAAAAAGGTACTAAGTACTTTTGATGATGAGTTTACCAACTTATCAAACATTGCTAAAGTAAGAGCTCAAGCAACTTATGAAGCTGAAATGCTTTTAAGTATGAGTCAGAATATCAGAAATGATATTATTAGTCTTGATATTTGTATCAAGAACTTGAGGAAACATTTGGAGACTGGAAAAGCTTTGTACATATAGTGTACAAAACTTGAGATTTTGACAGTAGTAGAGGAGTAGAAAATCAAGGTGAAGGAAGCTGAGATTCAGAATGAATCTAATCTTCTTTTTGGACCCAATGTAAAAGTAAGTGATGTTGAGAAGAAAGTTAGGAAGTGTTATGATGAAATAAGATCATTGCAAGATGAAAAGAATAGGAAATTGAGAAGATTTGAACTTCTAAGAGAGCACATGTCTATGAAGTTGAGCATTATTGAGGAATAGTTAGAAGAATGTCTTACTGCTAAGACATCATTTCAGAAATTTAATTTTGAGAACCTTCAAGCTTGTTAGATAGAAACTTATGGATTAAGCACACTTATGAATGTGGCAGATTCTATCAGAAAGTCATGGGAGAAAGATTTTGAAGCCATGAAAGTAAATTTTGTAGATTTTGTTGCAAGCCTATTGGCTTTGCAATAAGTAAATGGAGGTATAATCTTATTTTTGGGTTACAATTTTGTAATCCTCCCTACTTTATTTTGTCATTGTTGTCAAAGGGGGAGTGATTGTAGTAGAGTAGAAAATTGTTATGTATATGAGGATTAATACTCTTAGGGGGAGTATTGTATGAAGTTTTGTATCACAAAGTATATTTTGAGGAGTTATAAGGATAGTATACATATTCTATACTATGGCCAAAATTTTGTTATACATTTTGAGATTTTGACTTGTACACTTAGCCAATTTTCTCATATGTTGCCACCAATGACAAAGGGGGAGATTGCTGGAAATTTGGCTGAAGTGAGTACATAGATGTTGTCATTATGGTAACATATGATCCACATCAAGAATGCACAGGTCAGAGAGCAAGTATGGTAGATCACAATGCAAATTTGTCTAAGTGTGAGACAGTGTTTTCACAGTGTACCAGGATATAGTTTTGGTTTGTGACATTGACTGGAACAAGTTCAGTGCTTACACACTTGAACATAGATGCTATGATGGCTACTAATGACCCATCTTAGAGTGAACTCAGTACAAAATGTACGGAATTAGTTATGGCAGTTTTACCGAAGATAGTGTTAAGCCGACAGGTCAGAATAAGAAGATAGAATTGGTAAAGAGTTAAGGGATTATTTTGTTTACCAAAATAATAACTTAACAATATAAAGGGACAACATCCTAGATGTTTACCCTTAGATAAAAATATATGGAAGCCAACCATGTAAAGTTATTAGCCTTAATAACTTGTATATATGTAATTGTAATTGTAAGAATGAATGAGAAGTGTAATATGTTGATGATATGATATGATGCGAATGTAAGAGCAATGAAGAAGACATTGATGCAAGTAGTATAAGGTTATGTACCTTAATCCATTTTTGTATACATTTTATATTACTTGTTTGGGCAGTGGGCTCATCTTGTGATCAGATTTTGTATCTACAACTCCTAACAGGGTTGAGGCTTCTAACAAGGCCTATAGTCCCTTAACCAGGATTGATACACTATACATATGTAATAGACTCCTAACAGGGTCAACATCCTTAACAAGATACTTTTGATTAGTGGATCTTTGTGGGTACCATCTCCACCGAGGTTTTCCCTTGGCCAGGGTTTCCTCGAGAACATATCATGTGTTATTAGTTCTTTATTGTTATGCATCTTGTTTAGTTTCTTATGTTATGCATGTATAAAGATAATCTGTTATATCCATAATTGGGAAAAAGATAAAGTTTATAGAATACTGATTCACCCCCTCTCTCAATATTCCTTATTTCTAACATAGTTCACTCCATTGTGGAGAACAAGGAGAATCGCTTGTGATTTAACATCATTACTAGGTACTCAATTCCTCACAAAGTATCTAAAACTAAGATGCTTGACAAAATGCCAGAAGAGTGGTGTCTCATGCAATGTTGAGATATTTACTGTATGCTAGTTTGTCAAATTCTTCAAAGAAATGTGATCTTTTGCAATATTTGAATATCTCAGCATTGCATATAACTAAACATCTCAGCATTGCATGAGACACCACTATTGTGGAATTTCGTCAAATAGTTCTCATGCCTTTCCAGTGTTTTTATTGCATCTTATGAAAGACAATATATATTGTTAAAATTATCTATTTATACTTTCTAAATTAGCTCACTCCATTGCAGGGAACAAAGAGAATCCCCTGTGATTTAACATCATTGATGTGCAAGGAAATAAAAAATTATCAGAAGCAAATATCATAAGATAGTATTTAGATTAAATGCATTGATATAAAAAAATGCCCAAGAAAATGATAAAGAAATGTAATTTACTTAATCACGTCACTAATTTGTGCATGTCTAAATAATGGTGTCTTTCAAGTGATTTGATTCTTGTCATGCCCACTAGAAATGAGAATAGTCTTAACTAGTGAGTTTGTTTAAGCATATAGAGATTAAATACATTCTTTTAGAATGAAATTTTTCTTAACAAAAGATCAAAGATATCAGTCAGACATATAAAACAAGGTGAATAAGAGTAATTATATATTAATTCTAAAATAAAAATGCCATTAATATGAAACCCTAAGCATAGTAGTGAAAAAAGTGCATATTTCAATCCAAAACAATCGTTAAAATATGCCAAACAAGAAAAGTCATATGGACATTTTATCGAATGGTTCACATGTCCTATCTATACTTATATTCTTTAGGCATTTTGTCAAATATATTGTTTGGATCATTAATGCTTCCATCTATTCCTTTAGGGATAGCATGTAGTTGAAGTTGAAACATCTGACATAATTGTACATTTCATTCATGTCATTGATATTCTTCTTCATCCATCTCATCATCAAGATCATCATCATTAATGACATCATCACCACCACCACCACCAGCATCATCATCATCATCATCATCCTCATCATCATCATCCTCATCATCATCATCATGATCAGTAGCACCATCATCATCGTCTTCTTCTTCATATTCTTCTTCGACTAACTCTCGATTGTGATCATCATCTACATCATCTTCCTCTTCTTCTTCTTCCTCAGTATCTTCTTCTTCCATCGCATTATAATTTATTGACTTTCCTCTTGGATCATGTCTAACAAAAAATGACCAACCCAGTTTATGTGGAACCTCTGAGTAAAATACCTACTCACATTGGCTTGGAAGAACATAGGGCTCTTCCCCAACTGGCTCAAACAACATTGTATTAATCATTTGAAATCCATTGTCATGTTCAATAATAGTTCTATCAAGATCATTTTGATTGAGTCGTAGTCTATACCATTTCATGATGAAGAGAGCTAATTTGAAGGAATTAAAGTCATAGTCAAGTATATCAAACAAAATACCATAGTATCAATTTTGCGACTCTTGAATATGCAAGTCATTTTAGATGAAATATTAGTCACCTGGAAGATTGCACTTATCCCAAAATCACAAGTTCTCTTCATGTCATCCAACTTTTTGATGCAAAATTTATAACCATTGCATAACATAGCCTTGTGGTGTTTCACCTATAATAATGTATAACATGTATAAATTATTGCATCATGAGTTGAAAAACATACGGCTAATTAATGAATTTATAAGTACCTGGTGATCTCTTAAACCATATACTAAATCTATTTCCTTTTGTGTAACATTGAGATCTCCATTACGATGAGCTTGTATAACTAATGAAGACACAAATTCCCATTTTAATCTATGACCATAATTTGTTGACATTTTTCAATCCATACCGTCATCCAATCTTGATTGTTTGCAATAAACAAAAGTATTGCATCCCACTCTTTAGCAAATGTACAAAAGTAAATAGATGACTTACAATAGATTTATTTTGGAGATTAATAATTAATTAACTACAATAACATCTCATAATTTATTACCTCTCAGTTTCCTAAATCTACCATTCCCTAGCAAGTACTCCCCTTTGAATTTTTTAATTAGAGTCGAGATCCCAAATGCAATCTATATTGGGCTTTGCTGCAATATTAGGAAGATATTGAGTAATGTACACCATCATCTAGTATACCATATATCCCTCAACCATAGAACCCTTGTGATGTTCTCTTTGTCATACCAAACCCTTAAAAAATTTCAAGTGTCTCTCAACCATCCACATTGACCTAGCCTATATAGGTCCACACAATTCAATCTCCTCACCTTGGTGTATGAAGTAGTGTTCTTGTGCATTGAAAAAAGTTGAAGGTAAACACTTTTTCATTTCACACATTAGTCGACAAATTATTTTCTTCCAATATTTTATATCTTCTTTATGGATTTCTTTAGATGAAAACCACCTACAAGGGATTCAAGACACAAAAATATAAAAATATAAGACTTTACAATATATTACTTGTTTGATATATTGGACAAATATCACTGCTTACCTCATGTATTTTCCAAGATCATATATCACTTATTTGATATTATTGTTGAAGTTTTTTGGGAGCGATAGGGGTAGCACATACTGCAACAATTGGAAAGTGATCATTTCATACAATGAAAATTGAATGCAATTACACAAATATATTGTAAATAAAAAAGACTATGACTTACCTTGATGAAGGTATTCCAATCATGCATTTTCATCCCTGACCCAAAATCATTTTTCTTTCATATAAGATTGATTATATTTGTAGCAAATCCTATATGAAATCAAATTTTTTGTATGACTTCTGTATGGCATTACTTTGTTGATCTGTTAATAACCAAGGAAGAGAACTTGTATTAATCTAGTCTCCATTTTGATTTGATTCAATGACATTTTTCATTGCATGATTGTAATCATGAATGTCACTACGAATTTTGTCAAGTTTTTCTTTGTCACGCCTTCCATCCAATATTTTCCATAGTGTCTCTGTTATATTCTTTCCAATATGCATAGTATCAAACAAATGCATAATTTGTAGCTACTCATATTAGGGCAACCTACTAAATTCTATGGGATAACATTTTAGTCCCTTTGGAAGGTGGTCAACGATGCCTTCACGACCTTCAAGATCATCAACTACATAATTAGTCAACAAAACACAATCAAAATATATAATTTTCAAACATCAACCATTAGGTGGAATGATCTTACCTCAAATTCTATTATATTCCAACTGCCATAGGTGATGTGTCATTCTTTGGGGTTTTTATGTATTCTTGTCTTTCCCTTTAAAAATATATTTTTCCACACTTCGACACTTATGATTTCTGTGGATGAAGTGCCTATACTCATAAAACACATGCATTATTAAACTTTTGGAATGACAATATTTCATTTTTGGACCACACATTGGACATGTAAAATTTCCCTTTCTTTGAAGACCTACAAGATAATGATACAATTGGATTAAATATGTTAATTTTTAGAATTAGAATTATCAAGAACAACTAGAATTCACCATAACATACCACATAAATGTGTCAACCCTAGAGAATCATGAATTGTCCATACAAGAATTGCATGGAATTGAAATTTCCTTTGTCCAATTGGTCTAGAGATGTCATACATAGTGAAACCATTCCATAACACCAATAACTCATCAATAAGAGGCACAATATATACATTCATATCTTTCACTTGGTACTTACCTAGTTGAATTAACAACAACATCAAATAATTATTGTGGCCATTTCACTCCAAGACTTATAATTACATGTAAATAAATATAAAATAATAAAATACTTGGAACAATAATTTCCCACATAATGTGCTCCCTTTTTATTAAAATCTATGGAGGAAGGTTATTGTTGATAACAAAAATAAGCCACACTGAGTAAACAGATCTCATCTCTCCAAATGGATTGACACCGTTTGCTGCCAGAGAAAGCCTAAGATTTCAAGGTTCTTCTTTAAAGTGTGGCCACTTTTCCTCTATGTCCATAAATGATGAACTATGTGTAGGCATTAGAATAATGTCATCTCAACTCCTACTACATGCATGGTAATCCATAAATTGTGCCAAGATATTGCACCTGAATAATCATTTTAGACATGGAATAATGGGGATGTAATGAAGAACCTTGCGAGGAACCTTTTTTGTCATTTGATCATCTTGATATCTTCTCATATGGTATTCAGGGCATTCTATTGCATTTTCATATTCTTTATGATAAATAATAGAATCTTCAGGACAAGCATCTATTTCTTGATACTCCATTCTAATATGTTTCATAGTGGCACATAATTCTTGGTACGAGTGAGGGAGAACATTTGATGGTGGTAATAGAAACTCACCTATCAATCTATAATAAAAAATATAATTCATTACTATAAATAATCTTAATGGTACATGTTTCACCTTTTATAGACTATAATGACATATATGACAAACCTTAGCATACGTGACATTGCTATGTTGGACAAAGCATTCATAACCTTTAAATTCACCAACAACAATATAATAGAGGGAAGAGTAGATTGGGAGCCTTCATAAAGGGTCATGTTCTCCTTCTCAAGTAGAGGTATATCATGGATGACATCAATGTCATCCTTATCATAATCATCATCATCATCAGTAGCAACAACAATAGCACCAAAATAATACAAGGAGGGATGCAAATCAAGCCAAAGGCACACCCGACCATCAAACCCTTGTGAAAACCACACACAAATAATCCAGTATAGTAGAAGATAAAGAGTAACAAAGAGAGAGAGAGATCCAGAGAGGAATCATTCAAATATATTATTCAAGAACTTTACGTCCCACATGCCCAGCTGTCAAGCCTTCTGGGTTGCAGCTGTTACAAGAAAGAAAATATCTTCAAAGAGAAATAAGAACATCCATCTCCATCCTACTTCATGCTACCACTCCAGATCGAACTCGCAACTGCAAGCTCCAAATTGATCCTCAAACTAATGCCTAACTCCAAACCTAAACACTATATTTATACCTGACCAAGACCTCAAGTACAATTAAAGTTCAGCCCCAATATAAGATAAATAAATCACTAGCCACAAGTCAGCCCAAGAAATACAAATAATAAACCCAAGGGACCATGTCAGCCCAAAAATAAAATATAAACACTCGGTAAGGTCGAGCAACCGAGCAACAGAGAATGTCAGGCTCCGTCGGTAAAGCAAGAGTGAGCACTCAGTGAAGTAATGACCGACACCACTCGGTGAAGCAGTAAATCAAGAGGTGACCGAGCTCATTCAGTGAATATGCAGACCTACGAGAAGCAACCGAGCTAGCTCGGTAAACAAAGGAACCGAGTGCCCCAGGAAAGAAAATAAGCACAACTACCGAGCAGTCCTAGTAGTTACTGAGCTCCTTCAAGATTTGACCAAGCTTCTAAGATGCCACTACATCAGGCTCTCTAGGTAAATAGAAAAGTCTGTCCCACACTTTGGTGGTAAAAGGAACATATGTCCAAAACTTCATCTTCACTGAAGGCTTCCAATTCATCAGGTAAAAGTATGTCATTTTGAAAATCAACCATCTCTACATTTTCCATTCACACAATAAGATCTTCTAAATATCCTCAACCTAATCAGGACGGAACTGATCAACATAATACTCCTTCAAACCATCAGTAACAAAATCTCCAAATATGAAATTCATATCAACACCATCTAAATCCACAATAGTAGCCAAATGTAAATTAGTAGAAACATAAGTGTTTCCTTCCCCATCAGCAATAAGAAAACCATATGTCTATAAATCTAGATCATCAACTTTGTATGAATCCTAATCCATATCAACAACTGTATTTGCAATCATATGTAATTTTTGAACTCTATCATCCATATGCAGGCTTAACTCTTTGTCGATAACAACATCTAGGTCATCAGGAACATCAACAAGTAAATCCACATCTATATCTGCATCAGTAGTAACTTGTATATTCTCAGCAGCATAAGTGAAACTCCATTCATCAACAATCTCATTACTCAAAACAAGATGCTCTACAAGTTCCATGTCAGATCCATCAATCTGATCATGCGAACCAAAAGATACTTCATCAGCTACAACAAAATCATTGGATACTTTCACAATGTGTTTTCTTCTCTGAATAATATTTCTAATCGGTTGAACAACTTTCTTCCTCATCCGTAGATGCCAAGACTTTTCCCACTTTTCAACTTTCTTATCAAATTCAACCCAAAATGAATCACGCTCAATCTCTGGATTCTTCTCACCACCAAGATTTCTTTCATGATGCATTTTTGTCTCAATGTGTTCAAGATTAGTAGTAATCTTCTTCAACAATTTGGCAATTTTTGGATCCATAACTTCCTTACCATGAAGCATCTTCAAACCCTTTGCAAGTGTAGGCCAGATCACAATCTGCCACCCTACACCAAATCAACAACTAGGGCTCACAAGAAGAATCACAATCAAGATCAACAGAAATAATCCATCCCACATTCACCACATGATCAAAGTTTTCTCTGATACCACCTAATGCAAGGAGGGATGACGATCAGGCCAAAGGCACACCCGACCATCAAACCCTTGTGAAAACCACACACAAATAATCCAGCACAACAGAAGATAAAGAGTAGCATAGAGAGAGAGAGATCCAAAGAGGAATCATTCAAATATATTATTCAAGAACTTTACATCCCACATGCCCAACTGTCAGGCCTTCTGGGTTGCGGCCATTACAAGAAAGAAAAGATCTTCAAAGAGAAATAAGAACATCCATCTCCATCCTACTTCATGCTACCACTCCAGATTGAACTCACAACTGCAAGCTCCAAACTGATGCCTAACTCCAAACCTAAACACTATATTTATACCCAACCAAGACCTCAAGTACAATTAAAGTTCAGCCCCAATATAAGATAAATAAATCACTAGCTACAAGTCAGCCAAAGAAATACAAATAATAAACCCAAGGGACCATGTCAGCCCAAAAACAAAATATAAGCACTTGGTAAGGTCGAGCAACCAAGCAACAGAGAATGTTGGGCTCTGTTGGTAAAGCAAGAGTGAGCACTCAGTGAAGTAATGACCGACACCACTCGGTGAAGTAGTAAATCAAGAGGTGACTGAGCTCATTCGGTGAATATGCAGACCTCTGAGAAGTAACCAAGCTGGCTCGGTAAACAAAGGAATCGAGCACCCCAGGAAAGAAAATAAGCACAACTGCCGAGCAGTCCCAGTAGTTACCGAGCTCCTTCAAGATTTGACTAAGCTTCCAAGATGCCACTACATCACAACAACACTAGTACCAAATATGTCAACAATCAATATATTCATACCATCATCTTCAAATGTGTTTTCTAGTGCATGATCATCATCTTCCATGGGATCATGATCTTCAACTTCAATACTCACACCTCCATGTTCCTCTATATTCACACCCCCATGTTCCTCTAAGATGTGGTGGTCCATATCACGTACTACACTGGGGAAATCAACCTATATTAAAAAAATGATAATCAAACCCCCCTTCAATGTGATAATAAAACCTCCTTCCATGGTTCATATGCATATTAATTGTGAAAATAATATAACAAACAACTTACCAATGGATGATAATCAAACCCCCTTCAATGTGACCATTCTCCCTACAATGTCTCTTTTTTGTTTTGATTTTGATTCTTCTTATCTTTAAGCCATTACAACTCTTTCATGGACAATAACATTTTTCATCGCCTTCTCTTTGAAAGTTAGACAACAATCTAGCGATTGTATCCCTATTTTGATCGAATTCTCTTGTATTATCTAACATGATCCTTAATGTGTATATCTGTAAAAAATTGCACATGTTGTACTTAATGTTTATATCTTCACATATGGTTTTGATATAAAATGGTCACTCTATTTACTCATGGTGAGAACTCTTTTGTTTTGACAAAAAAATTCAAACAAAAAATGACATGTTATGGTAGGTTTTATAAATGATATGTTACTTTGTAAATTTAACTTTAGGTTTTATAACTACACATATATGTTCTTTGACTCCCCCACATCCATCTCATATACTCTCAAAAGGGAAATTCTTATTAGAGAGGCCTCCTTTCATTAATAGTCACAACCCAAATATGTGTCACATGCTTTTACTAAGTGCTCTTTACTTCCCTTGTTAAGCACTTTGTATAAACATAAAATTTTTTTGCTAATGGATTGTTGCATGATTAATCAAATCACTTCTTGAAAAAGATGTCACCTTTAACAAGGTAATTGCTGCTTATCAACTAATCTCTACATTATTAATAAATAGTGAATTGATACAAAGATCTTCTTGAATAGATCATTGTTCTTTTGTCTTTATTTTTGTGTCTTGTTCTTCAATTTAGTGGACTTTGGCATCTATTATCAATAGGGTTATTACAGATTCATACCATGATTCATTTATTATGCTAAAAGTAACTCAATTTTCATGTTACCTTCTCATAGCTTCCTATGTGTTTCATCCTTGATGTATACACTTACTTCGACCAAAATTTTAATTTTATGACAAATTTTGCCAAATGATTTTTAGGAAACCAAGGGGTATTATTGAGTTCACACACATTGAGATACTACAATTGAATTATAAATCATGAATTCACTATAAAATTAATGTATTGCTCTAGATTTCATATGGACATTTTGTCAAATCATTGGCAAGTATGTTTATTCAAATGGAGTTTGAGCAGTGTTTTGTAACACCATAAGAATTCAATTTTCTTAGATCTGAAATGTTGATAATAATCTCATTAGATTTCTGAATAAATTTTACTTGAAATATCATTTGGAATGGATATATGATAGATTGATATCAAATTCTATGTCAAGATTTACAACATTAAATTGATCATAGTTGGAAGACTGAGACACAAGAATAATATTAGTATAGCCAACTTTCAGAAGAATATGAATGAATGCAAACATACATAAGTGGATGAACATAAATAATGAAGGTACCAAACATTACCTGAAATAATGAAGTGTTGACCTAGGGTTGAATCTAGTATGCTCCTGTATAATCCAGAACTTACAAGGAAGGAAAATATGGGGTTAGATCCAAAGGATATAAGTAATGCCTAACACCCTATTACTAATCTTCATCTACAATTATGCATGTGCATAGTCAAGCCATACACTTCTAAAAGGAACTATGATATAGAACATGTGCACTCAAGAACATGAGAATTCATACCATGAAGATAGAATAGCAAAGAAAAAAATCATGGAAGCATAGAAAGGAGATCAACGCTGAAAGAAAAAGTAAAGGGCTGCATTTATGTCTCTATGAACACCTGGTGAATCACTGTTGTGACTGCATCATCCAAATAGTGAAACGACAACACCAGATGTTTTTGTTCCATCTGGTGTTGCTATGGCATCATTTCCAAATGATCCATCCACAATAGTAACCCACCATGCCCATCAATAAAAGGAATTCATGATCAAGCATAAGAAATGGAGGGGACATTATCAAGGTCAAATCAGAGGTCAAAGCCATCTATGAAGTGTGTTAAATCTGCATGCAGTGAGTAAATCAACACCAAAATGGAGCAAAAAGTATGATGTCAAATGTGTTATCAAGCAACATATCATGGGTTGTGAGTCAACATGGTATTTTTTTATACAAGATCAGTAAAAGGACATCTTGATAAAATAGTATGCATGATCATTAAGCCTAGATGATAGTAATACAATGGCTCACATCTCAAACCTCACAAGATCTTCAAGCTAGAATGCTGACAAAATAGAATGGAAGTGGTGATTCAATGCATCTATAGCCTCAACAACATGGCAACACTGATCCAATAACATCAAATACATTATAAATGCAAAGCTCATGGTTTCAATGAAATAAATAGTGTATAAATAATATATGGTGCACAACAGCAACAAGCATGCAATGACAACAATAACATTGCATGATGCCCAAGCTCAAATTCAAAATAGTAAGTGTATAATCTAATAGAAGAAATATAACAAATAGAACACCGGCCAAGGGAATGATGCCATCAGTGAACACTGAGGATCATCAAGAAAGCACGGGGGCCATAAGATCAACAGTGAAAAAATGATGCCACAGTTCAAATATGGGCTCCATGAATCAGTGAACCTCAACAAAATGAATCAACAAAAGAATCAAGCTCAAGGGTCCTCAAAGGAATTCACAATAGTAAGCATCTTAATAGAATGATAGTGGTGATTCAATAACTCATGGGCCTTCAAGGAACAGTAAACATCAAATGTCAATAACAACAGCAGGATCAATCTCACAGTTTCCTTAAACCAGTAAGTAAGCAAAGACCGCACAAAATGGATACCCTAGCCATGGCTCAAGGGTCCTCAATCAGTCATCAATAGAAATCATGGGCAGTGAAACCATGATGAGAAGAAAGAATGAATGGAGTACCAAATCAAATTTATGATGCCCTAGTTTAAGATTCAGAAAAAATCAAAACAACATGAATATGGTGCCAATCAAATAGGGACATCAGTAATAAAATAATGCCAACCAATGATGCAAACAGCTCATGGGCATGGAAAAATTAGTGAGCATCAATATTAGCATAAATCAAATGCCTAAATACTCCACACGGTGCCATGACAATAGCAGGGTCATGAGGTGCTCAAATAGTGAGCTCATAAACAATGCATGATGCCCTAGCTTGCAGCCCACAATCCATCAAGATATTTCCTCATAAAATGATCATAAACGGGGAGTACCACATAGTGATTATCAACATAAAAACAAATAAAGAGAGATCAAACACTTCACACAATGCCTTGAAGGTAATAGCAACAATGCCATAGCTCTCAAATCTCAGGGGTCATCAAGCATTCCAAATGCAAAGATGTAAAAAATACCATTATTAACATTCATATTGTGCCATTAAATAAACAAATGTCATCAAAATGAAATTGAGTTAATGAGAAGACAAAGCTCAAATTCCTACCTCAAGCCATGGTTTCCATATGAAGATCAAAAGGCTCCACATTTCCAAATTGAGCTCGAGCTTCACAACACAAGAGCAGTGAAAAGTGGGAACTTTCCCATTTTACCACAGTTAGGGCCCTCTTCGCGTGCGTAGCTCAAATTTATGAAAATTAGAAATGAGCCTTTCTTTTTCTTTTTTTTGTTTATAATAAAAATAATGCAATGATGTTTTTTATAGTGAGGTTGATCAATGGGTGAATTAATTGTTTGGTTATGGTTGAAAGGGTTATGAAGACATGGAGGTCAAGGTAATTTTTTGTGGACAGTCAAGTCAAGGTTATGTTTGTGTGGGTCAGTGGATCTTGGGGACATAATGGACATGAAATGAGTCCACTAGAGTCTTGTAATGGTGTGAAAAGAGTCTAAGAAGAACTTGTGGGTCATTCATTAATACAATGGTGATTTTTAGTTAAGGGATTGAGTGAACCTTTTATAAGGAAAGGCATTGATGAATTTGAAAAGGAGAGAGATCTAGTTGCCAAGTTAGGACAAGAAGTATATTCTAATAATAAGAGAGTGACAGTATATTCTATTGAATAATTTTCTCATACACACAAATGGAAGGATTGGTGAGTTTTTCTCATATTTAGAGGCTAAATTTTGTATATAAGTGGTAATGAGTTGTCTTTGGTTATTACTAGAAATTAGTAGATCGATGAGATAAATATGACAAAGCATATTTATGACTATTGATTCTATGTCTGTTGGTTGCACTATCAATGACAAGGACCTTCAAGCAGAGATAATTGAAGAGGAGGTCAAAATTCATGAGAATTGATTTGGGTTAGTTTGTGGTTAATTTTGTTATTTAGGAAGACTTATGTGTGTTGGGATTTTCATTTGAGAACCATGTTTTATGAGATATATTTTTTTTAAGTGAAGAAAAAGATTATCTTAATTTTTTATCTTTAAATTTTATTCATTTTATGATTTTAAAAATTGAAATAAAGAATATATTAATTATGTTTGGAGTCATGGTCGGTGGCACCTAACATCCAAGGTCTAGTCACTACATAAGTATTGTTGGTGACACCTTGAAGGAAACTAAAGAAGATTGGTAGTAGATTGAGTCTTGCAGTAGTGCAAAGAAGAGAGCTCAAAAGTTTGTAAGGAAGAAAATCTACTGAGATTTAATGGGTAACTAGGTCTTTATTATTTGTAGTTAACCAATGAAAAAAGCATTTGTAGAATGCAGGTAACAACAAAAAGAGAAAGAAAATTATGGCGACCCTTACACTAGAGGTTTCATCATTGAGAGGACAAATTCCAGCTGAGGATGGGTGGAAGTTGTTGAAACTTGAGACAAATCCACAAGTTGGAAAGGTGGGTAGAGTTGTCTAGAGAAGAGAGTTGTCAAGAATCTCATGTTTTCAAAACTAATAAGTTTCATGTTCATGTAGGTCATGCAGGTGTAGATGATGAATATTTGCCTCATGAAGGAAATACCAAGAAAATTCCAATTAATGGAATTGTAGATAAAATTCATATGCAAGAGGAAAGAGATGTGGACTTCTAGGAAGAAAGAAACAAATGGCATCAAAAAATTATAAAAGAGGAATCAGAGGTTCAAAGAGAGACAACTGTATATGGATGGATAATGAACTAAATATTTATAGATGTTAGTGAAAAGAAGGAAGCAATCATTCTTATGCTGGATGGTAATTTTTGGAGATTTAGTCATTATTATAATAAATTCATTTCATGTTTAGATGCAAGTAAACATGATACTTTTGAATATGAAAGTCAATTTTTCATAAAATAGTCATGGAGGAGGCAACAAAGTGCTTTAACATTTGTGAAAAATGTCTGGTGATGAATAATGGAAGTTGAATAATGAAATGGAAATGGAGGACATAAAAGTTTTAAATATTGAAATAGAGATGCAGTGGAGAAATATCACAAGCATGAACCAATGAAGGAGTATGCTAGGTAATGAGATTGAGAAGTTATGTATACTAATGAAAACTTTTCCAAAGAGGAGACATACTAAAGTGAAGAAGACAATCCAACATAGAAATCAATTGATCTCAAGAGAGTACATTGGTAGGGAAAGTGGAGTATTGCTAAGTAGAGTATGGAAATGTGGAAGATTGAGGAGTGCAACAACATATCAAGGTGAAGAAGAAAAATTTAATAAAAAGGTTCGACACCATAATGAAATTTGTCAAACATGTTCAGAATAGAAAGGAAAGTGGACAATGGAAAAAGAAAGTTTGGGATCCAAGAGGGAAATAAGTTGCAGTAAATGCACCTACAATTAGAAAATATAGAACAAAGTACAACTAGAAAATTAATTAAGTTCCTAAGGACATGAGGAATATTCCCAAAAACTATGACTTGTCTACTAAGGATTTATCACCCAAACATCCCATCAAGACATGATCTTTGAATACAAAATATTTGCGAGTTATGACTATTACAATTTTTCCTTTTAGGATAGTCAAAAAACTAGTTAATGACCCTTACTAAAATGGCTTCCAATAAATTGATTTGGACTCTTAAAGACCCTACAAATCCCTCTAGCACCACACATAAAATGGATCAACCATTTTTTGTCTTCTATAAGGTGATTTCTTCCAATTTTTTGTCAATTGAAGTCTTCTACATAGGGAAATTTATGGATGTATAATCATTCCTCAACCTCCAAAATGACCAAAACCAACTTTACAGTAATTTGCAAATTTTTTTCATTACAAATGAAAATGGTGTCATGACAACATGACAACTTTTAAGAAACTTTTACATATTTTCATCAAATGACCCAAAAACATCAAGAATGGTCATATATGGTCACTAATGGTCAAAACTAACCTTATTTATATAACATAACTCAAAAAAATACAAAACCCAAAAAATGTATCTCATAGGAACAAGAGTTCCCTTGCACCAAGTTGTTCCCTTGTCATTTGATTGCATCACAAACCTTTCCCTATGTCATTAGGATAAGACAAATACCATGTGTTCAAAGGTTTTGAAAATAAATTCAAGACAAATACTAAAGAAAAAGTCTTTGAATCAAGCCATGTTGGAGTTAAGGCATGGGTATGTGATTGGATAAGTCACTCATACACAAAAACAATAGGGATGGGAGAGTGTAATACCTCAACACATCTAACAATTAGTCTAGTAGGGATTCATGGTAATATTGCTACCATAATTTTCTATTCATTTTAGATTGGTAACCTAATTACTAGATGAGAGACTACAGTACCCTAGTTTGCATTATTATATGATCTTGTTTAAATTTGTGTTCATTTCATGAGAAAAGATATATGTAAGGGAAAATAAATTTCTACATCTAAAGATTACATGTATATATATATACCAAATATCTTGTATGTAATGTGCAAATAAAGGAAGTGAAAGATAAGATCATCTAGGCTCACACAGGCTGTGAGCATAGCCAACTTTCAAAAGAATATGAATGAATGCAAACATACATAAGTGGATGAACATAAATAATGAAGGTACCAGATATTTCCTGAAGTAATGAAGTGTTAACCCGGGGTTGAATCTAGTATGCTCCTATATGATCCAGAACCTGAAAGAAAGGAAAAGATGGGGTTAGATCCAAAGGATCTAAGAAATGCTTGGCACCCTATTACTGATCCTCATCTATAATTATGGATGTGCATAGTCAAGCCATAAAATTATAAAAGGAACTATGCTATAGAACATGTGCTCTTAGGAAACATGTGCATGTAGTGAGTAAATCAAGACCAAAATGGAGCAAAAAGTATGATGTCAAATGTGTTATCAAGCAATAGCTCATGGAGTGTGAGTCAAAATGGTATGTTATTTATACAAGATCACTAAAAGGACATATTGATAAATAGTATGCAAGATCATTAAGCCTAGATGACAATGATACAATGGTTCACATCTCGAACCTCACAACATCTTCAAGCTAGCATGCTATCAAAATAGAATGGTAGTGGTGACTCAATGCATCTACAGCCTCAACAACTTGAAAAGATTGGTCCAATAATAGAAAATACATTACAAATTCCAAGCTCACGGTCTCAATGAAATAAACAATGTATAAAACAATATATGGTGCACAACAGTAGCAAGTATAAAATGACAACAATAACATTGCATGATGCTCGAGCTCAAATTCAAAATAGTAAGTGTATTAATGTATGATCTAATAGTAGAAATATAACAAACAAAGCTCCAGCCAAGGGCATGATGCCATTAGTGAACACCGAGGATCATTAAGAAAGCATAGGGGCCATAAGATCAATAGTGAAAAATGATGCCACAATTCAAACACAGGTTCCATGAACCAGTCTTAAGTATATGGGCATCAATAGTATAATGATATCTCTAGCAAAGAACATCAAATTGAAATAGAAAAGTATTAAGATCTTTTATAACTAAGTAGAAATTATGTAAAGTATATGGGAGTATATTCTTGAGTGTGGTATCTCTTCCTCATTTGATATGGGGAATTGAAAGGTGATAGGGTCTCATAGATTCTCTACCTCCTTGTTAAACATTTTGATTATTTATTTTGTATGCTTAGAGATATGTGAAGGTTCTTCTTGTCAAGGTTCCCTAAAAGGGTCTTCTTCTCCTATCGTTGTGTCTCTTCCTCTTGTTCTCTTATCTTAATTAATGGGTCAACTAAGTTAATATGTGTTTCTAGTATATAGTTTCACTTAGAATAGGGAAGACATATTGCTAATGCATCTCTCTCCCATTGCATTCCATATGTATCTTGATCTTATAATTATCTTCATCGACTTGTTCGTAGATTGTTTTAAACAAAGATTATACTAACTAAATTTTAGAATTGGAAAATTTAATAATTATACTATGAAAGAAAATAATAAGAAATCAAATCTATGCTAGATAAATCCTAAGCCTTAACACCATCCCTAGAAATGATTGGCTTCCATTATGGACAATAGGTTGGTGTATAAAAATCTATGCATGCTCGTAACAAGGAAAATATTCCTCAATTAAGTAACCTTCTATCTTAGGGGAAACTCATTTAATTATTGACCAAGGATGTATATACTTAGATGACACTACCATTGTATGTGCAGTAGATTATCTCTAGCTTCTACTTTAATGCATAAAATAGTAATAATTTATAAAGGAAACAACAATGATAAACAAAGTCTAACATTGGTTCTAGTCACATGGTAGTGGTTGTAAGTGTGACCACACAAGGATGGTTTCAATCAAATAAACTAGTGAACTAATAATAAATTAACTTATAATAAAATTCTTTTTATATTGAGACTAACTGAATCTATGCTAAACTAGTTTAACTTCTTATTATTAAGTGAGTAAAACTATCATCTAAAGTAACTGATAATCAATTATACATATTACCACTATGAAGAAATGTAATAAATGAAACTACTAATTAATATAATCTAACTAGAGGAATACTTCACCTCAAGAAGCCCTTGCATAAGGATTCATAACCGTGAATCAATTCATAACTTTAATCAATTAAAGATAATTGTACCCTTGCATTAATAGTACTAGACATTATAATAGAAATAGTATATAGTAATTATTGTAATCTAAAAAAAATTTGAGAACATTTGAACAAAAATTGTTAAGACTTTCTTGGATTTTATAGGAAATCTTAGTAGTGATCATAAATGTCGTTGAATCTCTATTGCCCACATGTCATTCTTAAACAATATATGACTTATTATAAAAATTAAAAAACTACTTAATAGAGCTAAAAACGTGGAGTCCAAGTAGAACTCAAACATGTCATCATAGATCTTTTAATTTTATAGGAACAAAATTTTCACCCAATGGATGACCATTGTCAATGCATAAAGTCTCCATCTGTGTGTGCATAGAAGTAGAAAATGCATAGTAATTTTTGTGAGAGAAACCTCATTGATCATACCTTTGACTCCTCCATCATTATAGAAGAGAAAAATACCTACAACTATATTTCGTAGTTCCTCCTTTGAAGTCATAGGTTAGTTTAAAATGGAGAAAGTATACAAACACACCATTTTAATCCCAAAACATCATATAATTGGAATTAATCACATCTCAAAAATGTATAGATTATACTATATACCATGCTATTATATATATCAAGTATCATTATGAGTTTACATCATATATTTAGTCTTAATAAAATCTTATAAAACAACATAAAACTAATCCAAAATACTTCAAAAGATGTAGATTGTCAAGCTCATCAATAGTCATGAAACTTGATCCTAAATTTTATATAGAGAGTTTGGAATTTGAAGGGGTAAAAATACATATTAATTTTGATGTATATTTTCTTATAGTGGATTGTAAGAGAGACCCTAATGATCATGCTAAACAAATCCCTGAATCATATCATGAGACTACCAATCAAAGTGACACTCAAAACTATTGATCTTATCACCTACAACTTGTTTAAAAGGGTCTTTCAACATCAAAGTGTTTAAGGTTTGAATAGAATTAGGATTTTGGTTGAGGTATTGATGTTTCCAATGATAAACATGTTTCTGTTGTCATTAGTAACTGATTGTTGCAAATGTTATTGAGTTTTCTATGTAGTGGTGGTAAGAGATATGCTCCACATTTCTTCTATGTTGCAAATCTATTGATGTAGTTTGAATATTTTGTTAAGAAGTGTTTGGAGGTATTAGATTCAAATTCTTGTGCTTAAAATTGAAATTTAAAATAATTGGTATTCATCTGAGTGTAATAATGTTTGAAAAAGTTTCCTATATACCTCAACAAAATGAATCAACAAAAGAATCAAGCTTGAGGGTCCTCAAAGGAATTCACAACAATAAGCATCTTAATAGAATGACAGTGGTGATTCAATAACTCATGGGCCTTCTAGGAACAATAAACATCAAATGTTAATAAAAACAACAAGATCAAACTCACAATTTCCTTAAACTAGTAAGAAAAGACCACACAAATTGGATACCCTAGCCATGGCTCGAGGGTCCTCAATCAGTCATCAATAGCAAGCATAGACTGTGAACCCATGATGAGAAACAATAAAGAATGGAGTACCAAATCAGACTTATGATGCCCTAGTTTAAGATTCAGAAAACATCAAAACAACATTACTATGGCACCAATCAAATAGGGACATCAATAATAAAATAATGTTGATCAATGATGCAAACAGCTCACATGCATGGAAAAATCAGTGAGCATCAATATTAGCATAAATCAAATACATAAACAATAAGATCATAAAAATGCATGAAGCCCTAGCTTGCAGCCCGTGAGCCATAAACAATGCATGATGCCCTAACTTGAAACCCGGGGGCCATCAAGATATTTCATCATGAAATGATCATAAATGGGGAGTACCACATAGTGAATATCAACAAAAAAACAAATAAAGAGAGATCAAACACTTCACACAATGCCTTGAAGGTAATAGAAATGATGCCCTAGCTCTCAAAGCTCATGGGTCATCGAGCATTCCAAATGCAAAGATGTAAAAAATGCCAGTATTAACATTCATATTGTGCCATTAAATCAACAAATGCCATCAAAATGAAATTGAGTTAATGAGAGGAAAAAGCTCAAATGCCTACCTCAAAGTCAAGTCATGGATGCCATATCCAAGCTTCCAAATTGAGCTCGATCTTCACAATAGAAGAGCAGTGCAAAGTGGGAACTTTCCAATTTTAGCACAGTCAGGGCCCTCTTCACGCACACAGCTCAATCTATGAAAATTAGAAATGAGCCTTTGTTTTTCTTTTCTTTTTTTATAATCACACAGATGTTGAAATTAAAATGGAACCATTGCTATTATGATAGCATCAGGGGCACTTACAAAAAAACACAAAAATCACACACAAATGGTAGTGCCATCACAAATTGGCATCAAAATTTGACCCCAAATGTTTTAGTGTGTGTATAGATGTGTTGACTTGTTATTTTACTTTACACATTACTAAAATTGAATTGATCAGTGAACACAGTACTTAATTTACTGGTAATCGGTATATGAAGAGAAAGGAACAGTTGATATTTTACTGAGTTGATTAATTGAATTGAAAGTTTTTTTATATAAATCTAGGAGTATTTGGGACTGTAGGATAACTGGACTTAACTAATTCACCCTGCTCACAATTATCTAACAATTGGTATCAAATATTAGAGTGCTTGGAAGGAACTTTTGAAGGACTTAAGCTAAAGATCACAAGATGTATAAGAGAGAGGTGTCAAAGCTGAACAAAGACAACTTCTTGTCATGGAAAAGTAAAATGAGATTGTACCTATCAGGGATTGAAGAATCTACAATATACTACTTGGATAATGAGTTCATCTTTCCTACTAGACCTAAATAACTATTGACCAAATGAGAGAAAGACATGAACACAATACTATAATGATAGAGCTTGTTGCTTCCTTATCAAATTTTGAATTTGAAGATGTTAAGACATGTACTTATGCTAAATAGATGTGGGACAAGCTTACACTAGTTCACAGAGGAGATGTGAATGTGCTAAGGGCTAAAGTTGAAAGTCTTAGAGGAAAGTTTGATGACATAAAAATGAAAGGAGAGAATATCTCATTGTACAACAACCAAGTCAAGGAGATTGTGAATGCTATCCAAGGAGTAGGAGGTATTATTCAAGAAGACATGGTTGTAAGTAAAATTCTCATAACCTTGTTTCCTACTTATGCTATTAGAGTCTCTACAATTCATGAGATGAGATCAGCTCCTAGTAATCATATTAAACTTGATAGTCTAATCGGTAGATTGACTACATTTGAGTTGAATAACTTTAATAATAGTGTTGTTCCTACTATTGAATATGTACTTATGTCATCTCTAAAAATTGGAAAATAAAGTAGTAAAAACATGCTAAGAAATGAGAGTGATAGTGAAAGTGAAGAGGATGAACTTGATGAACTTGAAGCATTAATGGCTAGATGACTGCAAAAAGGTAAAGGGAGATATAGAGGAAAATTACCTTGGTATGTTTTAACTGTAAATAGATTGGCCATATTGCAACTATATGTCCTAATAGGAAAGAAGATGAGAAAAGTAATGAAAGATCTAATGGAAGGAAATCTGACAAAAGAGATAACTGAGAACACAAAGGTAGCTGACAGTATGATAGGAGAAGTAACCAAGATTACAAAGACAAAGGAAAGAAAGCATGTTACCTTGTTGAAGATGATGATGATGATGACACCAACATTGACACTAATGAAGACATTGATGTGGTATCCATAGCTTTGAAAGAAGATTCAAAAGAAGAAGAAAGGTATGTTGAAACAACACTTATTTCTCAAGTTAGCAAGAATGATACTTGGATTATTGATAGTGGTTGTACACATCATATGACTGGTGATGAAGAGAAATTTGAATACCTTGAACATTATAATGGTGGATCTGTTAAAATGGGAAATGATATACCTTGTCTAGTAAAGGGAAAAGGGTCTATATTATTGAACAATAAGATCAGATTTGAGAATGCATATTGGGTGAAGGGACTTAATTATAATATGTTGAGTGTAGCATAGTTGAATAACACATGTCATCTAGTTGCATTTGAAAATAGAAAGGTGAAAATCTATGATGAGACTAGAAATTTGGTCGGTATTGGTGAACAATCTAAAGGTAATTTATTTTATCTTGATAATGCTGAAACTTCTTGTTTGTTGGCTAGAACTAAAGATCTATGGTTATGGAACAAAAGGTTATGTCATGTGAATTTTGAAAACATGGTTAAGATCAGTAAGAAAAGGAGAGTTAGAGGCTTATCGAGCATATCTAAACTTGACCATGTCATGTGTAAACAATGTGAAATGGGAAAAATGTCAAAATCTCATTTTAAGAGAAAAAAATATTCATCTAATGCTATTGTAGAGTTAGTTCATATCAACTTGTGTTCACCTATGAGATATAAGAGTTATTATGGAGACATATATTTTATCTTGTTTGTTGATGACTACTCTAGAATGATGACTGTCATGCTATTGAAAGAAAACTCTGAAGCTTTTAAGATGTTTAGGTGGTAAAGAATTGAAATGCTTGAGATCAGATATAGGTGGTGAATTTATTTCTGATGAGTTTACTAACTTTTGTAATGAGCATGGAATTAAGAGACAAGTTTCTACACCAAGGACACAACAGTAGAATGAGATGATTGAAAGGAGAAATAGATCTATTGTTGATTAAGCTAGAACACTGATGATTGAAAAGGATGTTTCATAGATATACTAGAGAGAAGCTGTTAGTACTATTGTATACACATTGAACCAAGTTCAACTCAATAAATATTCAAATAAGAAACCTTATAAATTATGGTATAGTTACACACCTAATGTAAGTTATTTCAGAATATTTGGAAGTAGATGTTACATTCTGAAAGATGATAGAAATGGGAAATTTGATTCAAAAGGTGATGATGGAATATTCTTAGGATATTCTACTAAGAAAAATGCTTACAAATATTTGAATAAGGATACTAATAAGATGATTAAAAGTGAAAATGTGAGAGTTGATGAATTTGCTGAGAAGAATAATGAAGAAATAAAAAAGGAACTAGAAGAATATGGTAGATTTACTTACATTGAGAAACCTGACACTCTACTCGAGCAAAAACCTAGCATTACCAAGCATCAGGGTAATTCTATTGAGCATTGGTCTATACAGACTGAGAATCAAAAAATAAATATTGATGAAGATAATGATCCTACAATGAGTGGAGAATACAATGAAGAACAAAGAACTAAACCTATACTTGCAAGATACATGAGGAAACATCATCCATAGAATCAAATTATTGGAGATAAGAAAGTTGGCATGATGATGCAAAGTAAGTTGAGAAACAACACATGCTTAGTTTTTGAATTTGAGCCTAAAACTATTAGAGATGCACTTGAAAATGATGAATGGGTTAAGGCCATGAATGAAAAAATTGAGTAGATACAAAAAAACAAAACATGGACATTAGTACCGAGACTGAAAGATAAGAAGGTAATTGGAACCAAATGGATATTCAAAAATAAGTTGAATGAAAATGGAGATGTCACTAGGAATAAGGCAAGACTTGTATGCAAAGGGTATGGACAAGAAGAAGGAATTTATTATGGTGAGACTTTTCCACCAGTTGCTAGACTTGAAGGAGTTAGAATATTTCTTTCTTATGCTACTTACAAAGGAATCTAAATTTTATCAGATGGATGCTAAATCTACATTTATGAATGGAATACATGAAGAAGAGGTATACATTAAACAACCAAAAGGTTTTTTTGATCCTAATTAGAAGAACATGGTATTTAAGCTTAGAGAAGAGTTAGTGATATTGGGTTAAGAGCGCATGAAGTAATTTAGCTTGAGGAGAAAGATCCAGTTGTTCTGGTAGAGTCGATAATGTGTAGCGTGCATCTACAATTATCTAATTGACAAGTTCCAGAATATGTTGTGTGCTTAATAGAGCTGACTGATTTGTTTCTAATAGGTCGACTTGATTATATCATTTAGAGGAAAGATATTTATAGGCAGTCATTTGTGATTGCTTGGGTGTGGCTCATAGTTGATAAGTAAGAGTAGAGTAGAGTGTATGAAGAGTTGAGCCATTAGAAGAAGGTCTATGTGATCAAGTAAAGTGTTTGTGCTATACATTGGAACTGATCTAGATAGAAGGTCTAAGCACAGTTCACCAAGATCCAGATATAGTGTGTATCTATTATTCAAAAGGTTGTAGTCGTTGCCCCTTTGAGTAGTGTGCTCTCAGATAGTGCATCTTCTCCCCTAACAAGGACTATTGTAAAAGACTCCTAATAGGGTCCGACCCTTGACCAAGTCTACTGTACTAAATATATTGTAAAGAAACTCCTAACAAGGTTAAGGATCTTCTAACAAGGATCATAATACACTAGTACAGAATATTAGTGGGTGTCAATTCCCGCCAGGGTTTTTACCTATTTGGGTTTCCTTGTAACCAAAATACTATGTTGTGTTCAAGTGTTCTTTCATTGTGTTTATGATTTATGTTTTAGTATACTTAATTGGATAAAGAATTGAAACTTGTAGATAACTGATTCACCCCCCCCCCTCTCAGTTATCTCTTAGGACTATTCCTAACAATTGGTATTAGAGCCTGGTGCCTCAGAGAGAAAGTTTAACAGCTTGAGGTTGATCATATGGCATACTTCAAAAAAGAAAGTCCTAAGTTTGATGGAGAGAATTATCTTGATTGGAATAATAAGATGGTGACTCATTTGCAATGCATTGCTTTTGAAGTTTTTGATGTAACTATCAAAGCAGTCAAGATCCCTACCTTGGAAGACCTTGCTAAGGATGATGCTACTGAAAAGAAAAAAGAACTATTTCATTAGAATGCAATAGCCAAAGAAGCCCTTATCAACACCCTCTCTGATAGTGAATTTTTAGAAATAAAGAAGGTAGATACAACCCACAAAATATGGAAGTACCTAGAAGACATATTTGAAGGAGACAAACTAGAAAAAGATGCACATAGAAAGACATGGAAGAAAAGATACAATGCATTAGAAATGCTGCCTGAAGAAAATATCAGAGCTTACAATCAAAGGATCAATGAAGCAGTTGTTGGAATCAAGAATAATGGTGGAGAGATCTCAGAGGAAGACATCATGGACAAATTAATGAATACTCTCACTCCAAAATATGAAAGAAAGATCAACATCCTTGATGAGACCATGCAACTTACATCAAATTTCAAGAGAGAAACCTTGATCAACAAAATATCAGCTTTTGAGATTTTAAGATTGAAGACAGAACCTAAAAGCGAGACAACCTTCAAAGCAATAGTTCATGGTAAGAAATTTGTAAACACTTCTGGTAATTTTGATGATGATGATGAAGAAAAAACACTAGATGATTTCATTTCTATGATTGCCAAGAGAGAAAAGAAAGGAAAAGGAAAATATGAAGGTCAATTGCCATTTAAATGCTTCTTATGTAATAAGATTGGTCACTTTGCATCTAAATGTCCCTCAAGAGCTAGAAAGTTCAAAAATGACTACAAGCCTAAATTCTCTAAGGAATGTTATGTTAGGATTAACAGTCCACAATACAACTTAGAGGGGGGGTGAATCAGTTGTATGAAAGAATATTAAACTTTAAACTTTAAGCTTATCAATATCAGATCTAATGAACACAATGAACGCCAACACAATAACACAATATTTTGGTTATGGGGAAACCCTGTTAAAGGTAAAAACCCTGGTGGGAATTAGCAACCACTAATGATGTACTGAGAGTATAGTAATCCTTGTTAGAAGATATAGCCCTATTAGGAGCTTATTGAAATATTACAGTACATAGTCCTTGTTAGAGGATATACCCTATTAGGAGTCAAGAACAAAAGAGGGCTCACTGCCTAAAGAAGGTTAAGTCCACCTTCTGAACTCACTAGTTCACAACAAGTGTATATGAAGAAATACATTATCTTTTGAACTATTTTCCAGCAACTATCTTTTCTTGATCAGTTGTAATGAAGTCTACCAATAATCCTCTACTCTATGTACAACAGACACAAGTTCACAACCTCCTTATATCACACTTATCCCATCCATATCTCTTCCAAAGAAAAGACCTTTTATTTATACCTTATTACATTTTACCAAGAATAGGTCAGCCCATAAGGCTTTCCTAATTACAAATAATTACATAGGCCCTTGCTAAGATACACATAGTATCACAAAAATATTTAGAATGATTACATTACAATAATTAAGGAATGAAATCCTTGAATTATGCTTGCCAAACAAAAAACATGCTTCATTTCCTGAGTCAGCTTCATAATTCACCATCGCCAGAGAACATGCCACATATGACATCACTAATCATTTTTATACCTTGTGCTAACCAATGAACATCCATCCGTACCTATTCCACCATCCTTCAAGATCGCATACGTTGAATCCAATCCTTCTGAAATCTATACCAGAAACTCAGAGACTAACTTTGTCAATTCTCACTATCATAGTCCAGTGACCAGTCTTTACCAAAATAGTTGTATCTTCCTTAATATGCATCCAGTAATGATGCAATCTTAGATATAAGATGACAACATCCATCTGAGCTCTCATCTAACTTTGCAGCATCTAAAACATCTGTATTCCTTCCATACACTAAGATTACTAGCCTGGTTCCTTCATAAAAGCATATGTTGACATCAGTGACAAAACACAAAATGACAATAGTGAGTGCCCATTCAGTAACATAGTGATTAAACATATTAAATGTCTCAATCACCACCCATGCATTAGAAATATCCAACAATCTCCCCCATTGGCATTGATGTCAACATATGGGAAATCTTATCCCAAAGTTGTATCAATCCAAAAGTCCTTCCACAGATCAATCTCCCCAAACAGTGAGGATTTTCTCATAACAACACTCCCCCTTTGACAAAAATGGAAAAGGGTGCCAACTTCCTTCATAGATAAACTTTCTTTCATGATCACTCCCCCTAAGGAGTAGATCCCTACATCCAGTCTAGAAAATGATGAGGCTCTGAGCACCTCTAGACTGATGCATCTCTGCATCATTTAGTTCTAACTAGGAGGGGCTTGAACCTGTAACATACCTCTGAGATATTCAAAGGTATCTTTCGGTAGTAAAGATGTTTGCAATCTACTCTTTTTTACTAATATATTCAAGCTTGATTTCTTTTTCTACCACCTTGTCTCTTAAGAAGTGATATTTGATAGAAATGTGTTTAGTTTTAGAGTGCATCATCAGATTCTTTGACATGTTTACTATGTTGGTGTTATCACAATGGATAACCATAGGCTCATTAAAAGTTATTCCAATGTCTATCAGTATTTGTTTCATCCAAACAATTTGAGTGCAATTTATAGTAGTAGCAACATATTCTGATTCAGCAGTAGATTTTCTATACAATCTTGTTTCTTACTTAGCCAAGAAACCAACTTTTTCCCAAGGAAAAATGCACCACCACTTATACTTTTTCTATCATCAATATTTCCTACCCAATCAACATCAGTATAGGCATGAAGTTCAAAGATATCATTCTTGTCATACCATAAACCATAGTCTATGGTTCCTCTGAGATACCTCAGTATCCTTTTAGCAATAGCTAGATGAGTCTCTTTGGGTTTTGCCTAATATCTAGCCACAATTCCAACAACATTAGCAATATCTGGTCTAGTGTGAGTTAGATATTGTAACCCTCCAACCATTGATCTATACAAAGTCTTAAAAACAAATTTTGATTCATCATCAATTGTTAGCTTGTTTCCAGTCACCATTGGTTTTCCTATTGGTTTACAATCTTCTATACCAAATTTATTAAGCAATTCTTTGAGATACTTGGTTTGAGAAATGAAAATACCATTCTCATTCTGAGTTATTTGTAGTTTAAGAAACAATTTCATTTCACCTATCATAGACATCTCAAATTCACTTTCCATTTCTTTAGAAAAATTATTACATAGACCATCATTAACTCCAAAGATAATGTCATCGACAAATACCTCTACTATCAGGATTCCATCTTCAGTAGTTCTTAAGTATAGATTATTGTCTGCATTACCTTTTCTGAATCCAAGTCCAAGTAGATACTTGTCCAACCTTGCATACCAAGCCCTAGGAGCTTGCTTCAACCCATACAGTGCTTTCTTTAACTTGCACACCATGTCTTTGTCTTCATATAGAGGAAATCCATCTAGTTGTTCTATGTATACTTCTTCTTCAAGGTCTCCATTCAAAAATGCAAATTAACATCCATCTGATACACTTTGAATTTTTTGTGTGTAGCATAAGATAGAAATAATCTTACTGCCTCTATTCTAGAAACATGAGCAAATGTTTCTTCAAAGTCTATCCATTCTTGTTGTGAGTATCCCTTACACACTAGTCTTTCTTTGTTCCTTACAACTGTTCCTTCTTCATCCATTTTGTTTCTAAAGACCCATTTTGTTCCTATAACATTTTTATTTTTAGGTCTTGGTACCAATTCCCAAGTATTATTTTTCTTTATCTGATATAATTCTTCTTTCATGGCATTTATCCAAGATTCATCTTTAAAGGCTTCATCTGTAGTCTTTGGCTCAACTTGGGAAATCAAACAAATTTCTTCTCTAACTTTAGATCTAGTTAGCACTCTCTGACTGGTATTGCCAATAATTTGATTTTCAGGATGGTTATTTTTTACATACCTTGGAGTTTTAGGAGTTTCAGTGGTCTTGCTTGTGTCATCACAAGCCTCTTTTTCACTTCCTTCCTCAACAAGTTCTTCTTCTTCGGTAGTATCAGTGGCTTCTTTTACTTTGTATATCTGATTGTTGTCATACATTCTTTCTTGTATCTGAAATTTCTCATCTATTCTTACATTGTTACTTTCAATCATCTTCCTTAATCTTAGATTGAAACATTTGTATACCTTACTTTTAATAGACTAACCAAGGAAGATACCTTCATCACTTCTAGCATCAAATTTTCCTATCTCATCATCCCTCTTGATATAACATTTTCTACCAAAAATTTTGAAATATTTTACAGTAGGAGTATGATCAAACCATAGTTCATAGGGAGTCTTACTTGTACCATCTCTGATTTGAATTTTGTTTAATGTGTATACTGCTGTTCCAACAGCCTCTCTCCAATGTACATGAGATACATTCCCTTCAATTAGCATTGTTCTGGTAGCATCAAGTATAGTTTTGTTTCTTTTCTCTGCTATCCCATTCTATTATGGAGTTCTAGGAGTAGATGTTTTTCTTTTTATCCCATGCTCTTCACAGTATGAATTGAATAAATCTGATTTAAACTCTCCACCTCTATTTGATATTAAACACTTTATTTTTAGTCCTGATTCATTCTCTACCTTTTCTTTAAACAACTTGAATTTGTCAAATGCTTTTGATTTATCTCTCAAATAAGTCACCCACATCATTCTAGAAAAATCATCAACAAAGAGTATAAAAGACCTTTCACCGTAGTATGAATTTTTTCTTTTATGACTATTTTTAGTTTGCTTTCCCATAACACATTCTCTACATACAGTGTTAGAAGGTTTCACAATCTTTGGTAGATCTCTTACTGCATTATCCATACTTGCTTTCACAATGTTATCAAAGTTAACATGACAAAATATTTTGTGCCATAACCAACTATCATCTACCTTCTCAATAAAACAATAGGCTCCAAATGTGTTTAGTTCAAATACATTACCTCTAGATCTTGAGCCGGTAGTAATCAGTTTTCCTTCCTTGCTTTTGATGAAGCACTTACCATCAACAAAACTTAACTAAAATTTTTTATCCATTAACTATAGAACACTCAACAAGTTATGTTTCAATCCTTCGACAAGTAGTACATTATTTGTATTAGTCTTTCCATCCAAACTAATGGATCCTACTCCTATGATGGATTTTGGGAGATTATCCCCAAATCTTACAATGCCTCCATCATAATTTACTAATTTAAAAAAATTGTTCTTATCACCAGTCATGTGATGAGAACATCCACTATCAATTATCCATTCAATTTTCTTGTCAACATGAGATACTAAGGCTTTTTCTTCATGAACTGGTTCATCTTTAATAGCAACAAATCCAATCTCTCCATTGTCTAAATCATCATCATCATCATCAGAGATTCCTTCACAAGAATAATAACATTCTTCATCTCTTCTAATATTTGCATAATCAGGTTTGTATTTAGGAACTCTTGTAGGACATTTAGATGCAAAATGACCTACCTTATTGCATGAAAAACATTTCAAAGGTAATTTGCCTTCAAATTTTCCCTCACCTCTTTTCTCTCTTCTAGCTATCAGTGCAATAAGTTCTTCCATCTTCTCCCATTCCTCAACATACTCACCAAGCTCTTCTCTCGGGTCTTCTTTGCTTGTGCTCAAAAGTGCAGATACTTTATTGTGTGTGGATGCCCTAAATACATATTCAACTTTAGGAGTAGCTTCTCCTAATTCTGCAACTTCAAAGGTGGTTAAATTTGCAATCAACATCTCTCTAATAAAGTTTGGATTCAATGGTATGGTTTCTTGAATTGACATTGCCTTGAATTTATAAGTAGGGGTTAGAGATCTAAGAATCTTTGCAATGACTTCATCTTCATCATAAGTACCTCCATAATTTATGATTCCAACTATAACTTATGTAACCCTTTGAACATAGGATCTAATGCTTTCATCTTCATTCATTTGTAGCTTCTCCATCTTTGTCTTCTAGTTCTATAATTTTGCTTGTTTGGTATATTTGTCTCCTTCATAGAGTGCCTCTAGTCTATTCCAAATATCATGTGTTGAATCCATATCTTTAATTTTAGTAAACTCACCCTCAGATAGTGCATTGATCAATACTTCTCTTCTAACCATGTTGCATGAAAATAGTTTCTTTTCATCATCGGTGGCTGACCCTATGTCATTCTCAGCTTTCAAGGTTTCTTTCTTCTTTACAATCATCCAGTAGTCTATGCCCAAGCATAGGAAATGAGTTTGCATCTTGTTTTTCCAACTATCAAAATTTTTAGGATCAAACTTAGGACTATCCTTCCTATAGTACACCATTTTCTAAGATCACCTCAAGTTGTTAAGCTTTCTCTCTAAGGACCACAAGATCTGATACCAATTGTTAGGATTAACAGTCCAGAATACTACTGAGAGGGGGGGTGAATCAATTGTATGACAAAATATTAAACTTTAAACTTTAAGCTTATCAATATCATATCTAATAAACACAATGAACACCAACCCAATAACACAATATTTTGGTTACGGGGAAACCCTATTAAAGGTAAAAACCCTAGTGGGAATTAGCACCCACTAATGATGTATTGAAAGTATAGTAATCCTTGTTAGAAGATATAGCCCTGTTAGGAGCTTATTGAAATATTATAGTACATAGTCCTTGTTAGAGGACAGACCCTGTTAGGAGTCAAGAAAAAAAGAAGGCTCACTGCCCAAGGCTCATTTCCTAAAGAAGGTTAAGTCCACCTTCTGAACTCACTAGTTCACAACAAGTGTATATGAAGAAATACACAATCTTTTGAACTGTTTGCTAGCAACTATCTTTTCTTGATCAGTTCCAATGAAGTCCACTAATAATCCTCTACTCTATGTACATTAAACACAAGTTTGCAACCTCCTTATATCACACTTATCCCATCCATATCTCTTCCAAAGAAAAGACCTTTTATTTATACCTTATCACATTTTACCAAGAATAGGTCAGCCCATAAGGCTTTCCTAATTACAAACAATTACATAGGCCCTTGCTAAGATACACATAGTATCACAAACATGTTTACAATGATTATATTACAACAATTAAGGACCAACATCCTTGAGTTATGCTTTCCAAACAAAACACACACTTTGTTTCCTGAGTCGGCTTCATAATAAGCCATCACCAAAGCACACACCACAGATGACATCACTAATCATTTTGTACCTTGTGCTAACCAATGAACATCTATCAGTACCTCTTCCATCATCCTTCAAGATCACATACCTTGAATCCAATCCTTCTGAAATCTATACCAAAAACTCAGAGACTAACTCTGTCAATTCTCACTGTCACAGTCCAGTGACCAGTCTTTACCAAAATAGTTGTATCTTCCTTAATATGCATCCATTAATGATGTGATCCTAGATATAAGATCACAACATCCATCTAAGCTCTTGTCTAACTTTGCAGCATCTAAAACATCCATACACCTTTCATACACTAAGATTACTAGCCTGGTTCCTTCATAGAAGCATATGTTGACATTAGTGACAAAACACAAATGACAATAGTGAGTGCCCATTCAATAACATAGTGATTAAACATATTAAATGTCTCAATTACCACCCATGCATTAGCAATATCCAAAATGTTATTATGCTGGAGATGGAGTTTCAAATGATGATTCAGCTAAAGAAGAAATTGGATTTATTGCTATCATAGAGAAAATGAACAATAAGATAGATCATGAAGATAAGAAAGAGAAACAAGAGCTAGCATTAATTTTCCAAGCTGATATTAGGATAGACTAGATCATAGATAGTGGTTGTTCACATCACATAATAGGTGATAAAAATAGATTTGTTCATCTAGACAAATATAATGGTGGCATGGTAAGATTTGGAGATAACACTCCTAAACCCATAGTAGGTAGAGGAGCCATCACTTTAGATGGAAATAATAGTACTGATGATGTTCTTTATGTAGATGGTTTGAAACATAACCTTCTTAGTGTTGGACAGTTTCTTGGAAAAGGTTATCAGTTGGAGTTCAAAGATGACAAATGCATCATTAACAACAAGGATGGTGTTATGATTGCATCAGGCTCAAAGACTAGAGGTAATGTTTTCTAACTCAATTCAAAAGCTAGTTGTTTTGTTGCTAAAGTTGATGATAGTTGGTTGTGGCATAAAAGACTATGTCATATCAATTTTGATAACATAGTAAAGATAATAAATGTAAAGGTAGTAAGAGATCTAACTTGCATTGAAAAACTAGTTGATACTATATGCAGAGAATGTGTGATGGAAAAGCATGTGAGAAACTCATTAAGGAGCAAGCATAATTTAGTAGAGAACAAGTTGGATCTGATTCATATAGAACTATGTGGTCCAACCTAAACAAGATCATACTATGGTGAAAAGTATTTCATTTTGTTTGTTGATGATTATACTAGGATGATGTGGGTTGCATTCTTAAAAGATAAGTCAAAAGCATTTGAGAAGTTCAAAATATTCAAAGCTAAGGTTGATAATGAATCTGGACTAAAGATAAAATATTTGAGATCGGATAGAGGAGGAGAATTCACCTCTGATAGATTCTATGAGTACTCCAAAGAACATGGCATAAAGAGATAGTTGAGTGTACCTTGAACCCCTCAACAGAATGGAATTGCAGAGAGAAGGAATAGGATCATCCTTGATACATCGTGCACCATCATGATTGAAGGAAAAGTTGCACACACCTATTGGAGAGATGTGGTCAATACAACAGTCTACACCATCAATAGAATTCAATTGAGGCCTGATGCTAACAAAACACCATATGAGCTATGGTTTGGTAATGTTCACATAGTAAAATACTTTAGAATCTTTGGAAGCAAGTGCTACATCAAGAGGGATGAAGCAGTACGCAAGTTTGATGCAAGAAGTGATCAAGGTATTTTTCTTGGTTACTCTACTAAAAGTAAGGCTTATAGATGTTTCAATTTAAGATTGAAAAAGATCATTGAAAGTGCTCATGTTAAGATTGATGAAAATTTTATGGTTCAAGAAAGATATCATGATTAATCACCCATGATTGAAGAACAACCCAAACCCTCCACTAGTAAAATAGTTATTGAAGAAATGTTTGACAGTATTGATGTGTTATTTAATGACCCTAAGACAAGTGAAGAAGAAAATCCAAAGGCTGATGAGTCTACATCACCTAAAGTTCTGAATTTCACTTCTAGATACCACTCTAAAGATGAAATCATTGGAGATCAGAGCAACAAAGTCACAACAAGATCACAAGCAAAGAACTCTGCTAGCAGTGAAGCGATATGTCTACTATCTCAAATTGAACCCTTAAGTGTTGAAGATGCATGCAAGGATCCAGATTGGCATGATGCTATGAAAGAAGAACTAGATATGTTTATCAAGAATGATACTTGGGAAATTGTCCCAAGACCTAGTGATAAGAATGTAATTGGAACAAAGTGGATATTCAGGAACAAGATGAATGAAGATGGTACGGTAGTAAGAAATAAAGCAAGATTGGTATGTAAGGGATATGTGCAAAGAGAAGGTATTGACTATTCAGACACTTTTGCACTAGTAAGCAGGTTAGAAGCTATTAAGCTATTTTTAGCTTTTGCAACATTCAAAAACTTCAAATTTTATTAGATGGATGTTAAGTGAGCATTCTTGAATGTAGAACTAAAAGAAGTATACATTGAGTGCTAGAAGGATTCACCCTATCAGATAGACCTGATATGGTATGCAGATTGAAGAAAGCAGTCTATGGACTTAAGCAAGCCCCTAGAGCCTGGTATGAAAGACTTGATGGATATCTAACTAAGATTGGATTCAAGAAAGGTACAAAAAATTGTAATCTATTCTTTAGAGAGACATCTGAAGGTCTACAACTTGTAGCTATATTTGTTGATGACATTATCTTTGGAGGTAAGGACAAACTAAGTGTAGAATTTTCCAAAGAAATGCAAAATGAGTTTTAGATGAGTATGACTGGTCCTATAAAATAATTTTTGGGACTAAATGTGCAGCATACAAAAAAAGGAATTTTTATTAATCAGTCCAAGTATGTGAAAGAGATACTGAAGAAATTCAAGATGGATGATTGCAAGCTAGTAGGAACACCTATGATCACTAGATGCAAGCTTACAAAAGAAGATAACTCACCAGTAGTGGATACAACATTGTACAAGTCTATGATTAGTAAAATCATATATCTTACTCAGACTAGACCTGATATTTCCAATGCAATTGGCATAGTTGGAAGATTTGCAGCAGAAACTAAGAAAATTCACCTCATGGCAATAAATAGAATATTTAGATACTTGTAGGGCACTATAGATTATGGTCTATGGTATCCTAATTCAGATAATGTTGAGCTTCATGTATACACTGATGCTGATTGGGAAGGATGTGTAGATTATAGAAAGAGTACATCAGGTGGAGTAGTGTTTCTTGGTGATAGACTTGTCACTTGGACAAGCAAGAAACAAAATTGTATTTCTAGTCAACAACAGAAGCATAGTATGTTGTGGCAGCCCTGAATTGTTCCACAATTGTTTGGATCAAGAAAATGGTAAAAGATTTTGGAATTCAGATTGACTATCCTATTGTTATTTATTGTGATAACACTAGCACTATCAATATGTCTAAGAACCATGTGATGCATGCAAAGACAAAGAACATTGAGATAAAGTATCACTTCCTAAGAGAGAAAGTGGCATAGAAAAAATTTGAGTTGGACTATGTGAGTACTAAAGATCAGTTGGAAGATATATTCACAAAGCCCTTGCCTAAGGATACTTTTGAGTATCTCAGGGAGAAGTTGGGAGTAATTCCCTTCCCTAATTCTACTTAAAAGAAAGAAGAAAATGCATCAGTCCTTAGGGACTGATGAAAGGTTGACTACTCTACCTTAGGAGTAGTATCGATGTTTAAAATGAATGGTGCCCTTTTCCATTGATGTCAAAGGGGGAGTAATATATAGAGTCATGAAAAATGAAAGCAAATGAGTAGTATACTAAGGGGGAGTAGTATTCAGTCTTAGAAGCAGCTCAGTTAAGGAAATGGAGAATATTGAAGATTAGTGCCACAAAAGAAGGATTCATCTTTGGGGGAGTTTTTTATGAGGAAATGGAGAATGTTATGAAATAATTTCTCATTGGGTTGGTGGTGGTTTTTCATTCCACATGTTGCCATCAATGCCAAAGGGAGAGATTATTGGAGATTTGTCAACAAGCCAGTACTGACTGTATGTTTGTCATTGATGACAACATATGGAAAGTAGCATGCATGGAAGACTTATGCAGTAAGCTTTCAATATATATAGCATGGACATGATATCATGGGTGCAAAGATTAACTGTTAGTATAGATAATTATATAGCAGCTTATGTCGGTAGTGTTCTTGACTGAGTAATAGGCAGTGTTTTGTGTATGGTTGTTCATACATTTATCATGGAGCCTTGCGTCCTTGGATATATGTTGAAGACATGTTAGTAATGTTACATTCATGGACATAGAGTCTGATGATTAGTAGAAGTGAAGCTATGCTATCACTATTCATCAGTAGCAGTTTCCTATGTTTGCTCAAAAGAGCCGACAGAGATTATATTGGTTCTAGAATTGTGCCTATCATTTCAGTATGTACCTATTGGAATTAGGAGAGATAGATACTAAGAGGGGAGGGGTTAATCGGTGTCTTCTAAACTTATACTTGTAAAACCTTTTTGATCTATAACTGAATATTGTAATCACCGATCAAAATAACTTGAATCTAATTACATAAATCAATCATTTAGTTAACTTAAGAAAATAAACAACATGAAATCAATATGAAAATCACATAACACAAGTATTTTGGTAATTCAGAAACCCTTGTTAGAAGGTAAAAATTGCAGTGGGGATGACACCCACAAATTCTTCACTACTGCAGATAGAAAAGGTTTGCCTATTAAGGCTACAAGTTTTGATCACTTCTGGTGATCTTAACCTGTTAGGAGTAACATATTAGATCAGCTAGATCTACCTAGTTATAGGATTTAAACAACACTAGTGAAGTGTGTACTCAATTAAGAGATTTACATAAGACTGTTAAGTCTACTCTGTTAAGAGATTTATCAAAAACTCTATCACAATTGTCAGAAAGTAATAGGTAATTATCTGCTAGTTGACAACTCAATTATCTGAAATAGATCTATAAGTGCTTATCAAAATATCACCTTATCTATGATGGTTCTCTGCTCTATTTTGCTTGGTAGCCTTGTCTAATTCTGCTCAATCTGATATACTCTGTGCTCTGTTCTGCTCGGTAAATTGATTGTCTTGAAGATAGGAAATGTCTTCAAGTGCTCCTTGATTCATATATATTAGTTCACCAACCTCTTAAAAATAGTGCGAACAAACAAAATATATAGTGTTCTATTTTGCTGCCTTAGCAAAAATTAGGTTACAAAAATAATCATAGCCCTAGGATCTACGGTGAAAAATAACCTAGATCAACTATTACAATAAGATAAACATTACATTTAATGAGTATCTATTCACAATAAATGCTCCTCGATCTTGGTAAACCATTTTACGATCTGTTATAACCATTTGCATAGAATAATGTGCCATTTCAGATTACTATGCCATTTTCTATGATCATCGGTAAACACTATATAATCTACTCAGTATATACTGTGATGCTCGATGTTTATTGACTGTCGATGTCGGTGTCGCTAGTGCTTGATGTAAAGGGTTTACCGACTGTTCTGTCTTACTTCTTGTTATCGTATGTCTCAATATAAGTAATCAACCAACTTGTTTACTATCTTTTGATACTAATGACAACCTTAAATGCTCAATAGAGATTAACAATCTCCCCCTTTGGCATTAGTATCAAAACTTCAAATGTATCTAGACAAAATTTTTCTGTATATTCCTTATGTCTCCACCATATACATAAAAAAAATTTCTAAGTACAAAAAGTACTCCCCCTCAGTGCATGCTCTCGGTAGTATGTAATATACATATCAAAGTATACTTATTTGGCATATACATGGTTTTCTCCCTTTTTGATAATAATTCCAAATGCAAAAAAATAAAATATATAATGTATACTTACATCTTATAAAAAATGTTTGGATGGGTTTTCTGTACAGACTCCAAGAGGTTGTCCCACTCCTCTTTCAAGTTGGTAAGAGCAATATGCTCAAGACCGACTTGTGCATGCATGTCAAAGATATTATCCAACACCAAAATCTCTAGTGTTGCTACAAGTTGCTTAGCTTTTACAATGTGTGTTTCAAAAATCTTTAGATAAGGAGTGAGTTCTTTTTGTAACTCTATAACCTGATCACTGATGTGTGCTTCTTGTTTCCTTAAATATACTATTAGGTGCCAGAGTTCCTGAACTTGATTAATATGCTTTAAGAAAGTAGTTGCCTCAGAGATAGCTACTTGTGTACTCAACTTTATCTCTTCTTCTAAACCTTTTATCTTTTCATTGACTTCTACAGTGAAGGTGTCTGAAGTACAAAGCTTGATTAGAAGTTGACAGATTATTTGGGTGATAGATTTTACCTCGGTAATGACCTCAGATAATTTTACTTTGTTCAGTGCCACTTCTGTGCTAATCCTTTTTGACAATTTGTTCTAAATCTTGGATTCTGCTTGTTCTTCTATTCTTTTGTCAGCATCTGTATCAGGGGCATTGATTTTGTCGGCGAGTGTGGCAAGTTGATCTATGATGGGAGTATTCTCATCAATATTTGTTTCCAGTACTATCTATTGTAGAATATCCCTCACATCATTTAACACTTCTTTACATTTGTGTTCTTTCCTTAACTTCTCTTGTGTCACTTTCCTTGAACATAACTCCCCATATCTACTTAGTTCCTTGGGGCTTAGGGTTCTCGGGTCACATTTTGGTATAATGATAACTTCATCAATGGTGACCGGCCCTTTGGCTTTCTTCTTCTTCTTCTTCTTCTTCTAAGCAAGAGGTGACTTCTTCTCACTTATGACAATAGCTTTTTCTTCACTCCTCAGAGTATCCTTCCTGGTTGATACTGTATCATCCTTCTTCTGCTCCTTGGTAGATTATGTGGGAGTCTCGGTTGTAGTGTCAAGTGGGTTCACCTTGGTTGACTTGGTTTCTTTGGGTTCCTTTATTTTTGTAGACTGTGCCTCTATTGTGTTAGGCTCATTTGTATTTGCAAGTTGCTCAGGTGCTTGAATCTCAGTAGTATCTTTATTTGGCTCAGGATGAGGTGCATCAGGTTGTACTTGTGAAATTATTTCAACTACCTCTGCAAGTATAGGTAGTTCACCTGGTAGTGATGTGAGCACACTAGCAGTGTCTAATGCTTCATCTTTATATGGTGCAATTGTCACATTTTCACCATCCTTATCATCAGGATCACCGTTAGTGATGTCCTTAATGAGTGCATCATCATCAGTTTTCTTTTGCAAGTGGATCTTAACTTGATCTGGTGCATCCTGTGAAATTTTGATTTCTTCCTTTTGTTCTATGATATCAATTACCTCAGTAACTGATATACCGATGTCTTCTATTTTATTACCTTTGTTATCATCAATGAAAATACCTTTATCTTTTGAACTGTGTCTCTTTTTAGACAGTTTTAGGAATGCTTCATGTTCAGCTTTCTCTTCTGCTTTCAAAATTAATGTCCATAGAGAATCACACATGACATCCATATCATCCACATTCTCATCCATGATCTACATTGCTCTATTCTTGACTAGAAATCTAGCTTGATACTTTGTCAGGTACTCACTTACCTTAGCATAGCTAAAGTGTGAGGCTGCATGGCCTAGTGACTATTCTCTTTTCCTTTTCTCTATATCAGTGCAATATCCCATCTCTCACTTATTTTGTCATCAAGTTCTTTTGGCAATTGACATGCAAATTCCATCGGCACTCTTTTGAATTTTATCATCATTTGGACAATAGCATGTTCTATCTTTATTTTGTCCTCAATTGACATTTTGCCAAATTTGCCTATGCCTGGATCTGTAAGATTTCCATTCTCAATTATATCTTCAATAATTTCTTCTATAGTACTTTACCTATTATGAACTAACTTGAATTGATCAGGATCATTTTCAATTTCTGTATCCTCTAGATCTTCCTTATTTCTTATGTATTTCATCTTTTTCTTAGGTGGCTCAGCTACCTTCTTGTTCTTTCTCTTTATGCATTTCTTCGTCGGTGTAGCTGCTCTTCTTTTTGCTACTTTTACTACTTCTTCTTTCTCAGTAGATTGTGCTACAGTTGATGAACATGTCCTCATTCCTTCAGGTTCTGGTAGCTGAATTTCTTCTTCATTATTGGTGGGAGGAACCGGTGTGTGAACCTTTTCTTTGTTTGAATCGGTCTCCTCACTATCATAGGGCTTGTCAGCCAACTGTAACTAACCTTCGATTGCCTCATCAACTGGTGACTCCTTAGGTGAGTCAGATACATTTCCATATTTTTCTAAGAGATCTTTTCTCATTTTCTTTGCCCTTCTAGACATTTTCCTAATCTCTATGTCTGTTGTGATTCTAGACTTAGCTTCCTCATATACACCAAACCTACTAGCAGTGATGTCTATCGGTAATGCTAGCAATGCATTGATAGATTTCAAAGTGAAATCATGATTCATTTCATAACCCATTGGTGCTAGCCATTTTGTTCTCAGTTCTACTACCTTTATCATTGAGTGGTCTGTGCTTACCACAAAGCATATGTCATCTTCAAATTTACTTACTAATTCCCTTAGAATTCTACTTCATTGTTGCTTTTTTGTTTGAAATTCCTTGAAATATGCATTGAATTCCTTGTTTAGATTGTCTCCTAGACTTTGCATCATTTCATTGATTTGTGCAGTTATTAGTTTGTCCGATTGCCAGTTTACTTTACCGATACCCGGTACATATTTTTGTAGATAGAGAAATGTATAGACAAGTAGTGATCTTCATGTTGTCATGCAGTTGGTGTAGTAGTAGCTCAACAAGATCAACCTGGTGATCTTTCTTCATAATTTTGTAAGCCATGTCAACGATGCTGTAGGGTACACTATTTGGTCTTCTTGATTGGAATATCTTATACCCGATGACATGAGCTGCAAATTTTACCACTAGATCTTTGATAGTTGATATTTGAAGTGCCCTACTATCCCATTGAGCTCCAGTGTTCTTTTCTATGTTGGGACGAGATGAACTTCGAAAGGCTTTGGCTTTGTCAGTTGTAGGGTACCCAGTAACCCTACTGATAATCTTCTTAGTGACCTCAATAGGTTTATCTAACCAAAATTTTCCATCATGAAATCTTCTTAGCATGATTCTTATCTAGTCATTGTGAATAGATTGCAAGAAGTATGTGAAACACCGTAACCCTGACTCCTCAATCTTCTTATATTCAGATTTGATCTTTCCATCCGGTCCACAAATTTTTTGATAAGCTGTAATGGTCTCAAAATCACATACTTCACTGATCTTGTAGTGAATATAGGCCCTAACATCTTTTGTTAACAAAACCCTATCAGGAATACTAGAAAATGTGCCCATATCATCTATTTGTGCTATGACCTTGGGATGAGGTTTAAATTTTTCTTCAACAAAGTGTGCCCTAACAATTAATTCCACTTCCTCCTTAATGTTCTATGATTTGCTTACGGTTGATGTCAATGTCATAAATTGTTTCTAGGGTTTCGGCAAACAATAGATAACCAGTGTTCGGTAGGTAGATGAATTTACTCATTATCATCAAAGAATTATCATCAGTTTGATCTACAGTTTCTTGGAATCTTTTCTGAAAATATTTAGCTCGAACTCTTCTCTGTAAGATCTCCTTTCTTCAAAATCACAATGTAATAATGAACTCTATTTTCGCATATTTATAGGTTTTTTGATATTCCCACTCAAACTTTGATACATTAAATGCGTGACCTAACTTTTGGTACAAAATAGTTGTCAACTTGGTAATGTCTACAATATCTTTTGCTCGGTTAACATAGAATTTCCTCATCAATTTGTACTGTTGTTGATTAACCTTGTATAATGATTACCGATGGGTAACCAACTCATGTTTCCTCTTTTACTGACTACATGACATTTGTAAACTTATAACACATAAACCATGGTGCATCTTTATTCATGTAGATTTGGTATTTGTACATCATATATAAGGAACTATATGTAAAATGTGATTATTTAAAATGTCAGTTCCATACATACCTTTGTCATCTTAAGTGGAGGTACCAATGTCACCCAATCCAATGGACGAGGTTTCACCAACAATGTTACTTGACTCTACATTCTCATTAGATGCCTTCTTCCACATTGTGTTTCTTAACTTCATAATATTTGCAATGTTATATCCACTCTCAAATATATGGTTTTCATTAGGTGCTCGGTCTCTGCAGTTCTTGCTTACATGACCGACCTTGTGACAGTGCATACATGCCATTCTGGCATTTGTCCAGTTTCTTGATTGTCTAATCCGACTCTTTTTGTAATAGTTTTCTGCAATATATCCATACCGACCACATGCAGTACAATTAGTCCATGTATTATAATCCCAAACATATGAGTTACCTTGTCTCTTCAGTTGATATGGCTTTCGTTGTTGTTTCTCTTTAGGTGTCTAGACTTGTTTCATTTTCACCTTGTAGTCCCTTGTAGTGTGTCCATGCTTGTTACAAGTATAGCATATTTTCTCCTCAATAGTATTATTAGCAATGTCATTCTTCTTAGCTTTGCATTCATAAGTTGGATGTCCAAACTTACCAGAATAATAACAATATCCATTGAACTTAGGAATGATAGGAGATTTACCTTGTGCTTTGCTTCTGCACACATTAGATGTATGTCCTATTTTTCCACATTGGTAACATGTCATCACTTTAGGTTTCTGAGTTTGATTGTTGTTGACTTTTTCATCTTGTTGTGATGATTCTCCTTCACTGGTGTAGCCTATACTGGCTCTGCTTCTGAATCTCCTCTGATTAGTCAGGAAATCATCAATCTTTTTAGAGTTGTCCTCAGCTATCTTCATCATTTCATTATGTTTCTTTTGTGTCTTTATTTCATTTCTCCATTTTTCATTATCTTCTCTAAGTATTGCAACATCTTCAAGTCTTCTTGATAATTCTCCATTTACTCGATTCATTTCTTGATTAACTATCATCATCTAATTTGATACTTGGAAGTGACAATCAATGAGTCTCTATATTTCACTTTCTTTTGCTTGAAGTTGTTCAGTCATCAGTCTTTAGTCTTCAATAGCCAGATTCTGATCTTATTTAGCTTGTCTAGCATTGTTCATGATTTCTACCATTCTCACCATTTGAGATTCATGACCGATTTGGAGTTCTTTCACTTTCTCAGATAGATGATGATTCCTTTCAGATAACTCAGAGATTATGCTTTTAGATCCGTCAGAGATGCTTCCAGAGCTTGATCCAATATGATCAAATATTTCATTAATAGGTTCTTCATGATAACTGATTTCATTCACCTAAATTGCAAGGTTCTTCCTATCAACCAGTAATTTCTTCAGTTCTTCCTTGGCTTGTTTATATTGTTCCATAAACATCTGTATTTGTATCTTTTGATTCTCAATAGTCTTGTCAAGTTTGTGTGTCTCCATGAATTAGATCTTTACCCTCCAGTGGTTAGACTATTCAACAAGAGAACTGAGCTCTGATACAAATTGTTGGAATTAGGAGAGATAGATACTAAGAGGGGAGGGGTGAATCAGTGTCTTCTAAACATTTACTTGTAAAACCTTTCCGATCTATAACTAAATACTGTAATGACCAATCAAAATAACTTGAATCTAATTGCATAAATCAATCATCTAGTTAACTTAAGAAAGTAAACAACATGAAATCAATATGACAATCACATAACATAAGTATTTTGGTAACGCAAAAACCCTTGTTAGAAGGTAAAAATTGCGGTGGGGATGACACCCACAAATTCTTCACTACTGCAAATAGAAAAGGTTTTCCTCTTAAGGCTAAAAGTTTTGATCACTTCTAGTGATCTTACCCTATTAGGAGTAACATATTAGATCAGCTAGATCTACCTAGTTATAGGATTTAAACAAAACTAGTGAAGTGTGTACTCGGTTAAGAGATTTACATAAGACTGTTAAGTCTACTCTGTTAAGAGATTTATCAAAAACTCTATCACAATTGTTAGAAAGTAATAGGTAATTATCTGCTAGTTGACAACTCAATTGTCTAAAATAGATCTATAAGTGCTTATCAAAATATCACCTTACCTATCATGGTTCTCTGCTCTATTCTTCTCAGTAGCCTTGTCTAATTCTACTCAATTTGATATCCTCTGTGCTCTGTTTTTCTCGGTAAACTGATTGTCTTGAAGATAGGCTATGTCTTCAAGTGCTCCTTGATTCATATATATTAGTTCACCAACCTCTTAAAAATGGTGCAAACAAACAAAATATATAGTGTTCTATTTTTCTGCCTTAGCAAAAATTAGGTTACAAATATAATCATAACCCTAAGATCTACGGTGCAAAATAACCTAGATCAACTATTACAATAAGATAAACAATACATTCAATGAGTATCTATTTACAATAAATGCTCCTCGATCTTGGTAAACCATTTTATGATCTGTTATAACCATTTGCATAGAATAATGTGCCATTCTAGATTACTATGCCATTTTCTATGATCATTGGTAAACACTATATAATCTACTCAGTATATACTGTGATGCTCGGTGTTTACTAACCATCGGTGTTGGTGTCACTGGTGCTCAGTGTAAAGGCTTTACTGACTGTTCTGTCTTACTTCTTGTTATCGACTATCTCAATATAAGTAACTAACCAACCTGTTTACTATCCTTTGATACTAATGACAACCTTAAATGCTCAATAGAGATTAACAGTGCCCTTAGATTTAAGCTTAGAGAAGAGTTAGTGATATTCAGTTAAGAGCACATGAAGTAATTCAGCTTGAGGAGAAATATCCAGTTGTTTTGGTAGAGCTGACAGTGTGTAGTGTGTGTCTAAAATTATCTTATTGATAGGTCCCAGAATATGTTGTGTGCTTAGTAGAGCCAACTAATTTGTTATTGGATTTTGTTATGGTTTCTCTAATATGATTTCAAGGTGGTTCTAATAGGCTGACTTAATTATATCATTTGGAGGAAAGGTATATATAGGTTGTCATTTGTGATTGCTTGGGTGTGGCTCATAGTTGAGAGGTAAGATTAGAGCAGAGTATGTGAAGGGTTGAGCCATTAGAAGAAGGTCTATGTGATCAAGTAAAGTGTTTGTGCTATACATTGGAACTGATCTAGATAATAAGTCTAAGTGCAATTCACCAAGATCCAGATATAGTGTGTATCTATTATTTAGAAGGTTGTAGCCTTCGCCTCTTTGAGTAGTGTGCTCTCAGACAGTGCATCCTCTCTCCTAACAGGGACTATTGTAAAAGACTCCTAACAAGGTCTGACCCTTGACCAAGTCTACTATACTAAATATATTGTAAAGAAACTCCTAACAAGATTAAGGATCTTCTAACAAGGATCATAATACACTAGTATAGAATATTAGTGGGTGTCAATTCCCACTAGGATTTTTACCTATATGGGTTAAACTGTAACCAAAATATTGTGTTGTGTTCAAGTGTTCTTTCATTGTTTTTATGCTTTATGTTTAATTATACTTAATTGGATAAATAATTAAAACTTATAGATAACTGATTCACCCCCCCTCTTAGTTATCTCTTGGGACTATTCCTAACAAGTACACCCATGTTCAATGGATAAAAAATGACAAAGGATGACCGGTCAATTGAGGTAAATCAGACATTATAGAGATCAATGATTGGTAATGATGCAGGGGCATTCTTGGTCCTCAGTGAAACTTCATAGGAGGTGTGTATTTTGGCTGATGTTACTCGGTTGCAACCTTCACCGATGGCCTCGATCATTGAAGGAAGATCAGTCACTAGAGGAACTTAGTAATTTCTTGCACTTGGTGAAAGTGTTACTCAGTCATGCCTGTGGTGCTCGATCAACACTGGTGCTCGGTGATGCTTGGCTTGCTTGGTTATTTTACTGTTGCTTGGTAGTTTTGGTTTACTGACTCAAGTTTTATGCAAATGTGGGTGGACTTGGTGCTTTTATTGTTGGTAGTTATTATTATAGGCCAACATGTTGTATTAAATGTTTGTAAGGCTATTTTGAGCTGACTTGTATTACATTTAATAATTTTTTGGGGGAGTTAATGGTTTCATCCAGCCAACTTGTGGCCAATGATTAGTATTTAAGGGATATTTGGGTAGATGTTTTAGGCAGTTCTTGGGAGTATCAGTTTGGAGGCACTATTGAAGCTAGAGTTGGTGAGGTTGTGGAAAATATCTTGTATGATCTTGCAGATCAGAATAATTTTTTGATAGTTGTCATAGCAGAGCTAGTGGTTTGCACACTTGGGAATAAGGAGATTTCTTGGAGGCTTGCGAGCTCAAGTTTAGATCTACCTTAGGGTTTCCATCAGTTGCTGATTGTCTCAAAACTAATTTAGCTAAGTGTTGTAATTAGATCCTTGGATCTTGCAGATTGTTTCTGATTGTAATTGGCACTAACCCAAAAGGCCTTACAGCCGAGCATGTTAAAGGAAATTAATTTGAAACAATTATTGTGTACTTGTGTTGTTGGGTTTTTCATTGTGTAATTTTGAAGCTGCAAGGTTTGGACTATCCTTAATTGGATCCACCATTGATTGTTCCGCGTCAGGTAAGTTGATGTATATTGTGCATAGTAGACTAGATATGCTCATGAAGTTGGAATTGTAGAAATATTTTCTACCAATCCTAAGGAATCACATATCACTGTGGTAAAAATAATCTTGAGATATTTGAAGAACACTTAAAACCATGGACTGTGGTATAAGAAAGAAGGAATTTTGAATTGAAAGTCTATATAGATATGGATTGGGCTAGAAATATTGATAATAAAAAGATCACCATTGATGGAGAGTTCTTTTTGGGAGAAAGATTAGTTAATTGGATAAGTACAAAACAAGGATGCATTTCTCAAACCACTATAGAAGAAGAATATGTTGTTTTTACTGCTAATTGTTCAAATATTGCATGGATAAAACAACTTTTGAAAGGTATGAAAGAAGAGATCACTGACCTAGTGATAGTATATTGTGATAACACTAGTGCAATAAACATTTCTAAGAATCTAGTGATGCATGAAAAGAAAAAGAATATATCTATAAAGTATCACTACTTGAGAGAACGAGTACAGGAAAATCAAGTAAAATTGGAGTATGTGAAATCACAAGAGCATCTTGCCGATGTATTGATGCAGGAGCATCCTAGGTGCAAGAGCAATCTTGCATCACCCAAAAATATTTCTAGTTTCTTTTCAATAAGGGCTATCTTGTGCAGAGCTACTATTTTTGGAAATTTAATATTTTTAGTAAGTTTTTTGTTCGATCTTAGAATGTTCTGATTTCATAGGTGGAGGTTCATTTTGGTTGTATCAGCTTGCTAGTAAATTTTTATTGCCGGATCAAGTCTAGTTTTGAAGATATTGAAAATTTTTGGTATTGACAACAGGGTACAAAAACTTTGAACTCAGTTTTGAAGGATTTAGAGGTCCCAAATGAGGTCAAAACTTTGACTGAATGAAGCTTGATTGATTCATGTGTTGTAGATCACTTCACACCCTTTCTGAAATGGGATCATAATAGTCAATCGGGTCAACAGGTGATGATTTATGGTCTCCAGAAGTTGGGCCACCGAAAATGGCAGAAAATAAATTTCCTTCAAAATGTCTGTTTGGGTTTCAAAAATTTTTTTGAGCCGGCTTTGATGTAATAAATTGAAAAATAAAATAATTCTTAGGTTGGTCGGCCTTAAGGGCTAAATTTATGGAACCTTCTTGGGCGGTAGAAATTGCCTATATAAAGAAGGCCCATAGTGTTATCTAGGGCAGTTATCGGTAGTAGATCTGGGTAATGATTTGAGGCTTTGGCCTACATAATATTGTAAGGGAAAATGTCCATGTGGCTTTGCATATTGTAATTCTAAAATTTGTAATTCCACATTTGTGGAGATAATAAGAAGCCCATTTTTTGTTCTTGCAAATTGTTATTATTTCTTTGTTTCTGTTATGTGTTTTTGGTATTAAGGGGAGAACCCTTCATCAAGTGGTATCAGAGCGGGAGTTCCTAAGTGTGTAAATAGATCACTAACTATGAGGCATTTTGCACCAAGATTGTGGTTAGGCTTTCAACGAACAGTGCAAAAATGCCTCCATGAGGGAACATGGTGAAAGAGTTAGTGTTGTGACACCTAAGGTTAGAGTCCTCGAGAGACAAGTGCAAGCTTTGCAAGAAGAGATTCATGGAGGAATGAATCTTAATGTCAGAGAAAAAATTGAGGATGAAGCCAAAGAAGAAGGAAATTTTGAGCAAGAAGGAGAAGGAAAAATTTTGAACCAGGAGGAAGAAAGACTTTTTTAGGTCATTTCTAAGATTGGGAAAAGACCTAAGATTAAGGTTCCTACATTTTCAGGAAACCTTAACCCAGAAGAGTTGATCAAATGGATCAATAAATTAGAGGAATATTTTGAGTATGAAGATATTGAGGATCTTGATCAAGTCGAGTTGGTGAAGGTTAGACTGAAGGTCCATGCAAAGATCTCGTGGCAAGAGATTCATTTGGAGTGAAATAGAAGAGGAAGGGATAAAATCACAAGATGGGATTGGATGGTGGATAAATTAAAGTGATAGTTCATTCCTATTGATTATGAGCTTGACCTACTAAAGAAATCACAAAATTTGAAGCAAGTGGGAAGATCTGTTCAAGTGTATACGAAGGAGTTCTATCGAATCCCCATCAGAACAGGCCATGTGGAAATTGATAAGGAGAAATTTACCCATTACCTTAATGGGTTGAGGCTGAGCATTTAGGAGGAGTTGAATTTGGTTCAATTGAACATTATTGAAGATGCATACCAATTTTCCCTAAAAGTAGAGGAAAAGCTGAACAAGAAGTTTGAGAGAAGACAAAATGGAAGAGGTCATGGTGGATGGTCATATGGAGGCCGAAATGAAGATTTGAAAAAGAAGGATGAGGCCAGTAGCAATCAAAATCATAGAGGAAACAATTTCAATCATTTCCATGATCACAATAATAGAGATTAGAGAGGAAGAGAAAGAGGACAAGGATCAGGAGGAGGAGGCTTCTATGGAACATGTTTTCACTATGGAGGAGAAGGTCATAGGGCATATGAATGTCCCCAAGGTCAAAGAAGGATAGATAGGAGAACTGAAGGCTAGGCTAGGGTTGCATATGTAGATAAAGATGCTAGATCATCACATTCTAAAGATTTTGAAAGAGGAGAAACACTAATTAATAGAAGAGTCCTACAAAGTGGTGAGAATGAACCTGAGAAAAGGAGGAGCTTGTTTTGTACTAGATACAAGTGTGAGGTTAAATATTATGATGTGATTATTGATAGTGGAAACACTGAAAATTTGGTGTTAGAAGAGATGGTCACTAAGTTGAAGCTCAAGAGGTAGAAACACCCACATCCATATCAGATTGCATGGGTATAGGATGACCACAAGGTCATGGTCAATGAATAGTGCCTAGTGAATTTCAAGATTGGTGAATACCATGATGAGGTACTATGTGATATCATACCTATGGACGCATGTCATATGTTGTTGGGTAGACTATGGTAGTTTGATAGACATATTTTACATGATGGTCATGTGAATACCTATTCCCTGACAAAGGATGGAGTGCAACATAAGCTAAAGCCATTGAAGGAAATAGAAGAAAAGGTATGTGGTAATGTAAGAATAAATTTTGTTGATTGAAGAAATTTCCTAAATGGTATGAGGCATGAGCATATGTGTTTTTCTTTAATTCCAAAAGCTTGTAAAGATGAAGTAGAAGATGTACCTGTAGAAGTTGCAAATTTGCTGAATGAGTTTTAGGATATTGTATTTGATAATGTTCCTAATGAATTACCACCGGCAAGGAAGATCAATTATCAAATGGACTTGATTCTAGGAGCCAGTTTGCCAAATAAGGTGGCACATAGAATGACACTAGTAGAAAGTGAAGAGTTGAATAGATAAGTACATGAGTTGTTATAGAAGGGGTTGATTCAAGAGAGCTTGAGTCCATGTATTGTACTAGTGATATTAGCACCAAATGGAGAATGTGTACAAATTCTAGGGCAATAAACAAGATCAAAATCAAGTACAAGTTTTCATTTCCATGAATGGATGATATTATGGATTGTTGGAGTGGAGCTGTGTATTTCTCAAAGATAGATCTAAAGATTGGATATCATCAGATTCAGATCAGAGAAGGAGATGAATGGAAGAATACCTTCAAGACAAAGGAAGGATTGTATGAGTGGTTAGTCATGCATTTTGGGATAACTGATGCACCGAGCACTTTCATGTGGCTCATGAATGAGGTTCTGAAATAATTTCTAGGTAAGTTTGTCATTGTTTACCTAGATGATATTTTGATCTTTAGTAAGACATTGGAGGAGCATATGATGCATATTCATATGGTGTTTGAGAAGTAAAGGGAACAAAAATTGTTGATTAATTTGAAGAAGTGTAGTTTTGTGAAGAAGGAATCAGTGTATCTGGGATTTGTAGTTTCAGCAGAAGGTCTAAAAATGGACCCAAAGAAAGTGAAGGCTATCTTTGAATGGCCTACTCCAAGGAGTGCAATTGAGGTAATATATTTTCATGGTTTGGCTAGCTTTTATAGAAATTTTATTAGAAATTTTAGTAGTATTTGTAGACCCTTGACTGAAACAATGAGAGGGGATAGAAAAGATTTGAAGTGGACTAATGGGGCAGATAAGAGTTTTAAATTGTTGAAATAGAAAGTTATAGAACAACCTAGCTTAGAACTTCTAGATTTTAATAAGGTATTTCAAGTAGACTATGATGCTAGTGGTACTGCAATAGGAGCTGTTATGAGACAAGAAGGTGAACCTACTACTTATTTCAGTGAGAAGTTAAATGATACTAAGAGGAAATATTCTATTTATGATCAAGAATTTTATAGTATAGTTCAGGCATCAAAGAAATAGAGACACTATCATCTTCCTAAGGAATTTTTTTTTATAATGATCATCAAGCTTTACAATATTTGAATAGTCAAGGAAAGTTGAATCAAAGGCATTTGAAATAGGTTGAGTTTTTGTAGAGTTATACATTTGTTTTGAAACATAGGAATGGAAAGTCTAACAGGGTTGCAGATGCGCTTAGTAGAAGGAAACTATTGTTGACAGAGATATAGATTGAAGTTGTTGGGTTCAAGGAACTCAAGAATTTGTATCATAGGATCCTAATTTTGGAGAAGCTTGGAAAGCTTGTACAAAACCTGTTACTCTAGACAGAATGAAGTGGTTGGATTTCATCATCTAGGATAGTATGCTATTTAGAGAGAGTCAGCTGTGCATTCCATGAAGTTCTATGAGGGAGAATCTCATCAAGGAGAAGCATAGCAAAGGATTGGCTGGACATTTTGGTCGCAATAAAATTGCTTTGGTTAGTGAGAATTATTATTGGCCACAATTGTAGCAAGATGTCAAGAAGTTTGTACAGAGTTGCAGAGTATGTCAAATGACAAAATGAGTGAAATGGAATATAGGGTTGTATGACAAAAGGAGTGAAATAGAATATAGGCTTGTATCAGCCATTACTTGGACTAGAGAAACCTAGGGAGGAAATTAGTATGGACTTTGTTCTTGGTTTATCGAGGACTCAGCAGGGACATGAATCAATTTTTGTGGTAGTTGACAGATTTTTGAATATGGTATTGGTTGGTTTCTCTATTTTTGAAGTTATCCTTTCAAAATTTTGATTTTTGAGGTTTTCTCTATGTTTTATAGTTTGGTCTCCTACTTTTTTCAATCCCAGAGCTCAAAATTTGTTAAAATATCAAAACCCTAAGTGCTAGGTCTAATTGCCTTTAAAAATCCAAAAAAGCCCTAGAATTGCTTGTCCAAAATTTATTCGATTGTTACTTTTTTAAAATCACTTAACAAGCCTTTTAAAGCATGTGCACTTTTTTATCTCTGGTTAGTCACTTAGTCTCATAATGATTTCAGCATATTCCTTTTAGTCTAGCAATTACCCGAAACCCCTTGTCACGCAGTCTCCTTAAGATGAAAGAATATTCCTTGTCTTCTAATGACTCAGCGATTGCCTTCAGTCACCAAGTCTCTAAATGTTTATTGTGAGATCTAGCAACTACTCTGATAAATATTTGCAAAACAACTATAGTCACCCTATCTCCAGATCAAAATACCTTAAGTTGGGCAATCTCTGTATGAAATAATGAAGTAATTGTAATCACCTAAAAATGGACAAAGACTATTTAATAATAAATCAAGGAAAATCAAAGAAAATCAATGACATAATTGAAGTAATTGAATCACAATGCATAATTAGCCAATCAAAATTAAAATCGAGTCTTAATTCAATCAAAATCAAAATTGAGAGCATTTTAATCAAATGTAATCAAATCAAAATACAATTAAATCAATTAGTTATATAGTCTTGGATTAAATCAAATTCAACCCATTCAAGGGGTACATGGCTAAAAAAATTCATTTAAATCAATTAATAAATCTCAATTACTCTCAACAACCACAAAGAGAGGAAAATCAATCAACCAATGAGAATAAAGGAAAGGCATTCACATGGATCAAGCCAAATTCAATCTCAATCACTCAAAGTGAAAGATAATCTTGACCATTGATCTTGTCTACTTGTCCCAAGCTTTGAGGACACAAAATTTTCTTTGTCTTCAAAGGGTGGAACCAAGGACTCAACCAAGGTTTAACCATGATCAAATACAACTACACCCCCTACCATTGGAAAATCTATAAAAGGAAGGCCTAATTCCTTCATATTGATCATCCACACATCTAAGAATTGCATTGAACCTCTTGCAATTTGAGCTTAGAAAGGCATTTGAGAAGAATTTTAGCATTTCTTTTGATCTAATTGTTAGCAATAGCATTGTTATCTTTATCATTCTCATTCTAGGACTGTCATTAATGGAAGCTTGCTCAGAGCTATTCATTAACATTCTTAGTTAGAGATCCATAGGATGCTCAATTGATCATTATTTGCTAAATAGTTGCTCTATAGTGGTTGTATTTAGTTACTATTTCATTTATTGTTCAACCTTAATTCTATGAAGATACTTTTCTTTGTATACAAAATGGCACCCACCGTGGGGCAGAATGCTTCACTTTGCTAATCTCTTGGAATTCTTTCATTTTTATCAAATTTATGCATGTTTAACTCTCAGGTTTTTCAAGAAACAACACTTTTGACAAATTAAAGAGTTCTTTTACATGATAAAATGGAACTTTTAAGCATTGTTTCGGCACTTTCATGATAAAGTTGTGTGCCTTTGCATTGAAACACATCACTTCTAATTCTTACAGTGCTTTTGCACAATCAAAGAGTGCTTTTACCTGTCTACTGAGTGCTTTTTCTCATTTACATAGCGCTTTTACATCATTTTTACCACCTTTAAACAATTAAATAGCACTTCTACAATTTATTTGTGCACTTTTAAGTTTACTGACAGAGTTAAATAGAACTTTTAAATTAAAAGGGCACTTTTGCACATTTAAAGGGTGCTTTTGCACATTTAAAGGGCACTTTTAAACATTTAAAGGGTGCTTTTGCACATTTAAAGGGTGCTTTTGCATAAACTATGAATTTTTATTAGTTGACTATGGTAAAATGATTTTCATAACCCTATAGGATGTTTGGCCACAGAAAAGAAAAAAAAAGCCAGAGAGCAGATTCAACAGAGAAGGAAAAGCTTTGACAAGTAAGGCTTAAAATTCAGTGTCTTTGTTTCTTCAAATTTATATTTGGTTTTCTTCATTGTGGCTATTTTTGTTGACTAACTTTGTTGGAGGAAAGCACATTGGAAAGGAACTATAGCCAAGGTAAGTTAAAAATAACAAAAATCACTCAAAAATGCCCCTAACTTCAGTTAGCTACAAGGAAAAGGTAAGCCTCAACTAGTCAATATTTTCCCTTAGCTTGTGGCATTGGTGCATTTCAAAAATCTAGTAATTAAGAAGGATTAAGGAAACAAACACTAAGAATCAAAGCCCCTTGTTTGTGGAAAAGAGTAGAAATACTTGAATCCCTTTAGTTAGTGGGTGAAATCAATTAAACCTTGTTTATTATGTTTGGGAACTAAAGGAAAAGTAATGGATATGCTCTTCACCTTTTGGTGAACCAAATTCCCAAAAGCTTGACCTTAATTCCATTTCCTTTCTTTACATGAACATGCTAGAATATTAGTGGGATCGCCTCCCAAGTTTGCCTTAACAAGGCTAGTGAGAGGGATAGTCCAAAGTGGGATACACTCGCTTTTTCTATAGGAATCCAAGCCACTCTAAAAAGAAATGCATGTATCCTTAATGGGGTGCATGACAAAAGGATTTTAATTTTTCAACCTTCCTCTAGTAGTCCTCACGGATTGTGCAAAATCGTACCTCGGTGTGTGTGGGAAGCCCCTTAACATACTTGGGGGATGAGAGATTAAAGTCCATTTTGAATGGAATCCATATTACATCCTTGATCAATTAGCAAGCCTACCTCATTAGAGCCATTTAGAAGCCAAATTTGATCTTAGGTAGATTTCTTGGAAGAATTTCTTATGATAATTGATAAAATCATTGTGTTGTGCTTGAAGATATTTGATTACAAAAAGAAAACATCCATTAAGATCCAAAAATCAATTAACAATAAAGATTCAAGAGAATATTCTATTCACAAGAATTCAGAAATGGAAAAAGAAATGGAAACATTATCCAACCAATTCTCATTAAGAACATTTTTTCCTTACCTCTATGATCAAGAAAAACATCATGAACGCCACATCTTTGATAATTCAAAATTTGATCAAAAAGAATATCATGAAAACCCTATGTTTGATAAAAAATATCCTAATGATAAACCAATATTTGATGAAGAACCTATTTCAAAATATCAAGAGAATCTCATCTTTGATCAAGGAAATCAAGAGGAATTAGTCCCATCTCAACAATATTCATCATATGAAAAGTCTTTGTGAACACAAATACATCCAAATATCCTTGGGATAGATCATTTACTCCTTTGTGAATTTCATATGAATCAGCTTTGGAAAAAATCCTTGAAAATGATCTCATCATGTTGCCTCAAATCACTTCATGTGGTTTTATCTTTTTGAGCAACTATTGTGCATATCATAGACATAATGAGAATGAAACTTTAGATTGCATGGAGTTGAAACATAAAATCCAAAATCTTATTGATGATGACATAATTGAAATTGAAAATCCTAATGACTCATCTAATGAAGATACTACTCTCAAAAAAGATCAAACTTATGAACACATGTCTAGTAGTGGTCCTCTTATAGCTTTCACCTATTTCTGCATTTCATATAGAAGAAAAGCTATCCTATATTCCTCCATCAAACAAAGATCCAAACAATTTTCATAATGACTATTTATACCCTCAAGGGCTACCTCTAAAAGAGATCCAAGCTAACCTACATCTTGCTACAAACTTCTTTCATACTTCAAAAATTATAGACTCCAATCCTTCATGTGCTACAATGCCTATCATTCCTATTTCAAATGAACATCCATCATCCTTTCAAGAATCCCTCGTGCAGATCCAAACACCTACATTGTCCTTAGAAGTGGCTCCATGTCAAGAGACTAATCAAAATTGCAAAGAAACAAGTATTATTAAGGATCAAGATCAAGATAATATCCCTCCTTATCCTATAATTGACCAAAGTCCCATATCCCAAGAATCCCATGATGAACCCTTCATACCCTCCCATTTCTTTCAAGAAGATATACTTCCATCTCAAACACCCCATATTCCTTCACCTCCTATATCATACCCATCTCCTAAGCAAGATCAAAGTATTCCTTCCATCTCTAATGAACTTATTGAAAATGAAAAGAAAAGTATTCTTCATAGGCTATCAAAAGATCCTTGTCAAGATCAAAGTACGCCAACATCCACCTTTCATAAGCCTCCATATCTATCTCAAGCTTCAACTGCTCCTATCAAAGTCACTCCTATCAAAGCTACATATAAGCCTTTTGGTACAAAGATAAATTTGAAAGACAAAAGCCTTGGCCATGCAGTTCACAATAAAGATGTTGATATCCTTCCAACATCCCATTTAACTCCATTTTCACATAAGCATATTCCTTATACATCTTCCAAATCCATCCTTGGTCCCTATATCCCAAAGTTGAAACCTTCATATCTTCCATCCATATTGGGCCCTTATATCCCTCCATCAACCTTTCCTACCGTCCCTATCCCACAATCCACTTATCCTATATCCTATCAAGATCAACAAAGACATACATACTTGAGAAACCAAACACCCATCCATATGAACCCTCCATATGAACCCATCCATATGAACCATCCATATCAACCTTATGCATCCACCAATCCCAAGTCATTTGGAAGAAATTTTGATGTGCAACATAAAAATTAGAAAACCAAGAATACACTTATGTATGAAGAGCACCATGTCCCATCTAATCGACATGTGAATGAAAGGAAAAAAAATAAATTCAAGAGACCACAAATGTCCATCAAACAAAAATAAAAATCAAAGAAAATGTGGGTTCCTAAATCCCTCATTGAAGAAATGCATTCTAAAGCATCCAAAAAGAAAAAACAAATCAAAGAAAGTGTGGATTCCCAAGTCACTTTTGAAGTACTTACACACAAAAGAGAACTCAAAGTTGACATTCAAGCTTCCAAAGGCTTCCACCTCACATTTTTCCAAACACACTCCATCTTATCCATCTATTTTGAGTCCTTGTGTCCCAAGATCCATATCCTCTCTTACATCAAAGTCCCAAGCTATTTCACCCATTTTTCCTCCATTATTCCACTACCCTTCAAGGTTTGTATCCATGTTGATCTTGATGATACTTCTTATCCTCCTATTAATTATCCTTCCATTCTCTTTTTCACACCCACACATGGAAAGACTTATTATCTTCTCATTCATTATCCTTCCATTTCCCTTATCCAATCCATTGCATAAATCTTTAGCCACCCTCTACCTTATCCACCATATTACATTTCCATCACCCTATCAACATCTTTGAGCATACCTTTCAGTGGCGTTGGCACATCATATCATACCTTTTGAAGGAGTATACAAAGAGAATGAGGCTTGAGTCCATCCAAAAAAAAGAAAAATTTGATTGAAAAAAAAAAGAAATAAGAAAAGAAAAGAAAAGAAATCTATCCTATGGTGAAAACCACTTTTGGTGGCATCTTGGACAAGTACCATGATGAAAACTTGGCAAACAGGTGTCATGCGTAATTCATCTCTCTTGCACTCTACACTTGGGGGCAAGTTTCATCCATCGTATCCTCCATCTTTCTACCATTTATCTCACTTACATTAGTACTCCATCTTTCACCTTTGATCTTGACAAGGTTGAACATAACCATGACCATTAACTACCTTGACATGAGTTATCCTATCCATTAGCATATTCACTTGTTGCGTTCACGCTAACCTATGATGATATTGCTTATCCTAAAGCCACCTTCATTATTGCTAAAAAGCCTTCCCATAATCCCAGACCATCTACTCATAGCCTTCACCACCTCTTTATCATGATTCTATGATCCTATACACATTGATCCCTTAATCTTGATCCAATTGAAGAATAAAATAAAAAAAATGAAAAAAAAAATGTTAGAAAAAGTCTCCTGATATGTCCACTCCTTTGGACCGTTGTCATGACACCAGGTCATTATTACATATGCTATCCAACACCACATCATTGGCCTATATTGAGATACATTTTCCCTAGCTTGGATAATCTTGAGGAGATGGTCCTATGGGTTGTATTCACTTGCTTCATCCATCATGGCCTATTCATCCAACCTCCAATAGTTTGCAAATTCATCTTTCATGTCCTATACCTTGCTAGACATTCGGGGAATTCAATGTGATCTCTAAAAATTTGAAAAAGTGAAAATGTTCCTTAGAAAAATCCAAAAACATCAAAAATCTCTAAAAATTAAAAAAATTAAAAAAATATCTGAAAACCCAAAAACATAAAAAATCTCTAAAAATTCAAAAAGAATGAAAATCTTTTAAAAATCTAAAAATTGCAAACCTTAAGTAAACTCTCAAAAGTTGCATTGCCCAGCAAAGCACTATCTTTTCCAAATCAAACTGGGGGCACCAATCCAAGTTCAATGAGCTTATCAAAGAAAACATCAGTTGGCTCAAAATCATTGCATCAAAATTGGAAAATTGGAAAATTGCAACACTTGAACTTATTAATCAATATTACATTTCAAACATCCAAATACTTGATTTAAACAACAAAATTTGTAAAATCTGATCAAAATCTAAAAATCTTAATCAAATCAGATCAAAATCTAAAAGGCTTAAACATAACTAAGGATCAAAGTGGATGAAGTTTTTTGAAATATGGATCTACAAACAAAAGCAAAAATGTTCAAAGTGTTACTAAATTTTTGGAATCATGTCTTTTTAGCAAATTGATGATGGTTGACTAGATGAGCGATGATGAAGACATGATATTTTCTTGATTGCTACTTGAGGGCTTGTTAGGTTGATTCATAGCAGTATGCAAAACCATCTAATGACATGATCATCAAAGAATCATAGAGGACATTTGTATATGAAAAGGATCAATTATTTGTTTGTGTACTTGCAATTGTTAAAATCTAAGGAAAGAGGTATTCATATCATCATGGTTGAACCAGTGAGGGTTGTACCAATTTCATGTTCCAAAAGCTTGATGATGAAAATAAGCTTCCAAATTTTGAATAATGACAGTTAGCTGCATACATCCTAGATTAAATGCATTTAAAATTTTTGTCTTTCTTAGCTTAAAAACAAAATTGCAAGAGAAAAGCTAAAGGGGGTAGAGTTATCATCATCAAAAGACCAAATTAAGATACATCAAATGATCACTGATATCATCAATGGTACATCATGAAATTTCTTGAGATCTACATCATCAAATGTTCATCAATATAATCAAAGTCTTGACTAACATCATCAATGTCTGAAGTATCCATCATCAAAAATCATGCTCAATCTGATCATCAAAGGTACATCAATGTCATCAAGATACATTATCAAATGTTTGATCCATCAAATGATTCATGCTCCATCAAGGAATTCATCCACAATCAATCATGTTGATCAACTAGGGGAAACCTAATTCTGTTCATTATCTTCTCTTCTCTAGTCCATAATGAGAACATCCAATCAACTTCATATTATCAAAACATCTAATCATATCATGTATCAAATATCAATCAGTCAAATCATCCAAGTGATTATCTAACGTCAATCAAGTTATCCTATCATCCATTTGCTCATCTTGAGTGCATCAAATCTCCTAACTCTAGATCTTGAGGAAGGAAAATCGTTGTTTTGTCTCTCTAGATCTTGAGAGAGATATATTAACCCATCAACTTATCCTATTAGATTGACATCAACATCAACCAATTGATTCTGACTGACATCAAATGATACCAAACCATCATCAACTTATCCAGAGCATAAACATCTTATCAATCAAATCTTTTCTCATCAAATTCTCTCATGATCGGGGAATTTCCAATTTCTATATCGGAAAACAAATCAAAATTTCCTAATCTCAACCAAATCAGCCAAAATCATTTTGATTCATTTCCCGAGGGGGCATGAAATCATATCATCAGTAACATCATCAACAATAGTAGTAACATCATCAAATCAAGAAACCGATCATCAAATCAAAGCGAAAGCTTTTATCAGGAATTTTTTTATCAATCAATCGAATGGGGCATTGTATCAAAATCAATCATCAAATTAGGTATCACATCAGTAATCTAACATTAGCCATCAGAGAAATCAATCAATTCCATCATCATAACAATCATCAGAGAACCACATCAATTGAGAGTTTCATATCAATCATATCTGCATCAACCTCATATCGAAAATCAAGATTGACCATCGAAAGACCATCAAAACAACATCATAGATTGACCATCGTTAAATTGGGACTGATTATCAAGCAAAATTAGAGTATTCTTTGAATCGACATGCTTTTCATGTCAACTCAAAGAGGGGCATTTGTAATCACCTAAAAATGGACAAAGACAATTTAATAATAAATCAAGGCAAATCAATGCAAATCAAGGACATAATTGAAGCAACTAAATCACAATGCATAATTAGCCAATCAAAATTAAAATCAAGTCTTAATTCAATCAAAATCAAAATTGAGAGCATTTTAATCAAATGTAATCAAATCAAAATACAATTAAATCAATTAATGTATAGTCTTGGATTAAATCAAATTCAACCCATTCAAGGGGTACATGGCTAAAAAAATTTATTTAAATCAATTAATAAATCTCAATTACTCTCAACAACCACAAAGAGAGGAAAATCAATCAACCAATGAGAATAAAGGAAAGGCATTCACATGGATCAGCCAAATTCAATCTCAATCACTCAAAGTCAAAGAAAATCTTGACCATTGATCTTGTCTACTTGTCTGAAGCTTTGAGGATGCAAACTTTGCTTTGTCTACAAAGGGTGGAACCAAGGACTCAACCAAGGTTTAACCATGATCAAATACAACTACACCCCCTACCATTGGAAAATCTATAAAAGGAAGGCCTAATTCCTTCATATTGATCATCCACACATCTAAGAATTGCATTGAACCTCTTGCAATTTGAGCTTAGAAAGGCATTTGAGAAGCATTTTAGCATTTCTTTTGATCTAATTGTTAGCAATAGCATTGTTATCTTTATCATTCTCATTCTAGGACTGTCATTAATGGAAGCTTGCTGAGAGCTATTCATTAACAATCTTAGTTAGAGATCCATAGGATGCTCAATTGATCATTATTTGCTAAATAGTTTCTCTATAGTGGTTGTATTTAGTTACTATTTCATTTATTGTTCAACCTTAATTTTATGAAGATACTTTTCTTAGTATACAGTAATATAATATTCAGCAATTTAGAGATTCCTCTTTGGTCGCTAGGTCTCTAAATGCAAGGTGGTGGTCTATCTTCTTTGGGTCACCAGATCTTCATGTTCTCAAATGGTTAGTTCTTTTATTTAGTGACCTGACAATTTCAATGGTCACATGTTCTCCTGATTCTGGTGGTTATGTTTCAAACATTCAGCAATTCAGTGACACGGTTATCTCTAAGTCTCATAATGTAGTGGTTAAGTCATGAAAGGTATAGCGACTCAGCCAGAATTGTAGGATGAAGGATTGATTGGTGGTTGGTGTTTAGTCTCATTACCTAACCAAGGTTAAGAAAATCTTTTGGTAACTTGGAGAATAAAGGTTTTCACGCAGTCTCTAGTTTTAACTAGAGTTAAAAGAAATGTCTAGTGACTAGGAGATGTCTTGAGTCACATGGTCACCAGATGATGGTGAGTTAAGAGAAAGGTACGTAGATAGAAATTTCCAATCATTGATGCAATCTTGATCGAGTGGTGGTCGCGTAGTCTCTAAATTAAACCATGATTTAGAAAAAGTTTCAGCAACCTTGAGATTTGATTTGTTGCCCAATCTCTAGATCAAACCCAAGTTAAGTAAGTTACTTAGTGATTGAGAGATTGTCTTCGCTCATGCAATCGCCAAATGGTTAAAGGTTAAGCATTGAACATGGATACAAATTTAAAAAAATTGAGGATCTGGTTGCCAAATTTTGTGACATGTCTTTCCCTGATTGGTTGACAAGGTAAGAAAGGTAATAAGAAAGTAAATAGACTAGACTATAGTCGCTAAATCTCTAGAAGAAATAAATCAAAGTAGATCTGTCTTCAGTCATTGAATCTCCAGATGGGTGAGTCAGGAAGTCTCAAGAAAAGCTTTGAAAATTCAACAACCTTCAGCGACTAAGAGATTCACTGTGGTCACTAGATCTCCTGATGAAAAAAGAGATTGACTATAGTTGCTAAGTCTCAAAAATTAAAAAATTAAAATGATAAAGGGTAGCCCAATCTCTAGATAAATTCTATAAGGTTCAAATCATTCAGCGAATGTGATTTTTCACTATAGTTGCCAGGTCTTGAGATAGAATGAAATCATTTAATGACTAAAGTTTTTTCCTTTAGTTGCCGGATCTCTGAGAATATTGAGGAAGCACCAAATCTTTTAGCAATTATGAGAAAGTGTTGTAATCGCTAGGTCACTAGAAAATTAAATCTTGATTACTTGTCATTTTCTCAGCTTACGGCTAGTGAATTAAGTTTTGAGTGTGCCAAGTAATGGTGAAAGTGACATGGTTTCTAGCTTTTCAGTCTCAAATGGGTTGCCACATTTAATTCTTCAAAATAAATATAGTTAGCTATCACGCATTATGAATTATGAAGCATTCTAAGGAGTTGAGCTGATAGAATTATAATAATTCTTGTGATTTCCAGAGCATTTTCAAGGTTCAGTATGATCAAAGTTTTCAAAAAAATTTGAATTTTCAATAAAGATGAGTCAATCAATAGCCAGTGAAGCTTCTACCAGCAAGGGTGCCAAAGAGAAAGCCAAGGAGAGAATTTTTGATAAATTCCTTACCTTACTGCCTAGGTCATCACAGAACAAGAAGGTTAGTGATGAGTACTTTATTGATGATCTTGCCTACTGTAGAGATGCTAAAACTCTCAGTGTCACCGAAATGTGCTTATTCAAATATTTTTACAAAAATTCTAATAGCCTGGTTCCCGTTTCAAACCCTTGGACTTCAGGGTTAGCTAAGTTGATTATTCCAGATGTTTTCCTGGACATAGATGTGTTAATTTTTCTAGCCCATAGATATGATCCCCTATCCAAAACAATTAGGAAGGAAGATGGTTCTCCTCTGGTCACACTTGACCAAAATTATTTCATGAGGGCCTTTGGCATTCAAATTCCAATGGCTACAGAGATTAACCTACAAGATCAAGCCAACAGATACATTAGAGAGTCTGCATTGGTATCCAAAGAAATTGAAAATCATGTTCCCTGAGAGAATAGGAATTACATTGCATCAGTAGCCAGGTCAGCCCCATATTTCTATAAATACCTCTATTTCTATGTGAAGTACATTGCATATGGATTATGCAGAGTTCTAGGATTTGATGGTGGGGTAGAAAGAATTACTTCTGATATTCAAATGATAGTACTAGACTCACAGAGTCCTCATTTGACTAGAGGGTATGATTACATAGGTTATATTATCAACAAAATGCATGAAGGATTAGAAGCATTGAAGAATCATACATCCGGTTCTACACCAAGGTTTATGCATTATTCCCTTTTAATGCATCTTATTTTATTTTTTAATTATGATATCATGAACCTGGAGGGTCTTCATCCACAAATGATGTGGAATGGAAAACCAAATCCAGTGGAGTTTTGGATAAGGGCTTGGATTTATTCTTTGACAAGGTGTGATTTTTGTGCATTTCAAAATTGGATGGTGCAGCCTATTCTCCTCATTTTAGGGTTGAATCTCTCAAGGTTGTCAACCAAGGCTTTGCAATTAATAAGGCCTCAACAGTTTGTTGACAAGTGGACCAAAGGTCATAATTGGTGAGATATTTATTATGAGAAAGGCTATATAATGATTAGAGTCTATTGTTAGAAAGTAAAGTCCACCAAGATAACTAAGAGGGGGGAGTGAATCATTTATTAGACAAATATAACTTTTATCAACTTTAATAGATTTTAACCATGTAAGAAATGTAGCTAACAACCATAGAAAGATATTCAAATGCAATAACACAATGACACAAGATATGTTGACTAGGGAACCTCTTGATCAAAGAGTAAACCCCAGTGGGAATGATGCCCACAAAAGATTCACTAATATGAAAGTTCCTTGTGAGAGGATGGACTATGTTAGGAGTCTTATGAAATACATTCAGTACAGATGAATCCCTGTTAAGAGATTTTGAATCCCTGTTAAAAGATTCTAACTCTGTTAGGAGTTATGGAAGATAGAAGGACCCACTACCCAAACAGCTTTAGGGTAAGATCACTGAACTCACTATCTAACTGATCTTTGTATTACTCAACAAAATAATATCAAAATATTACTGATCTCAAAAATTAAATACTCCTTCTCTGACTATGCCAAACCGCACAAACTACTTCTTCAGATCTCAATACCAGATCTTTGTACGTTGCATATCCTCTTTCAACAATTACGCTTTCACAATTTCTTCATACACACTTTCTCATTACATATCACACTACAAAAAGGAAAAAAATCCTTCCTTTATACCACACTCAAGTAATTATAAATGAGTCAGCATAAAAATTACAAAATAAAAGTTTCCACATGTTACATCAAAATTACACAAAATTGTTGGTTTCCAATTTAAGATAATTCTTCACTTGTGCATCCTCAGATCTTGTGTTGTCATCCACATCACTATCAACATGTCTTCAACTTCTCTTTAACTGCACATAATTAGATTCCATCCTGATTAGGATAAATTATCTAATTTCCACAAACTGCTACTCAAGAACACTGCCTAAATACTACTTCCACTAATTGACTCATAACTTCCATGAATAAGTGAATTATTGTATCTACTCTTAACCATGATCTTATAACACATCATAGAGTAAGTCCTCAACATCACATAGCTTCATCTTCAATATCCCAAGTGCGCTAACTCAAACAATGTCTACTTCTTTGCTAATCTTCAGTAGATTACTGTGTTGACATCAATGACAATCACAGTCATGAATGCAACAACAACTACTACAGAATGGCTGTGAATACTCCCCCATAGGATATATTCAACATTCATTCCTAACAATCTCCCCCATTGGCATTGATGGCAACATAGATGAAAAAAATCCAAGTTCCATAAATCCAACACTGCTTCTCTGAAAATTCTTTCAAGTCCTCTTCATTAATGAAATCTTTCTTCATTTTCCTATTCAGTTCTCTCCAATAGATGGTTCAGATGGTTTTTTATGTATACTTCTCTCCCATTGACATCAATGACAGATGTTTCATCATTATGTCAACAACAAATTCAATGTCAAAAGACACTGTTCAGAAAATACATTCACTAGAGTCCTCATGACTCATCTCAGATACACATACTCTCCCATAGAGGAAGTACCACCATCCAGTCTAGAAGAAAGATAGGGTGCATATGCCACTAGACAGATGTAACAATCTGCATCACTTCTCAAAAGTAGGTTGGGGCATAACCCCAAGCATACCTCTCAGATACTCAAATGTATCCTTAGGAAAAGGTTTTGTAAATATGTATACAATCTTCTCCTTTGTGCTTATGTATTCAAGTCTGAGTTCTTTCTCTGTAACTTTCTCTCTCACTACATGATACTTTATCTGTATATGCTTTTTCTTAGAATGTAACACAGGATTCTTCTACATACTAACTGTGCTGGTGTTATCACAATGTATAACAATAGGCTCAACAAATTTTATTCCAATATCCTTCAGCATTTTTTTCATCCAAATTATCTGATTACAATTGTTTTCTACTACTACATACTCTGCTTCTACTATGTTTTGTGAAATACAATTCTGCTTCTTTCTTAACCAAGAAATTAATCTTCCTCCAAGGAAAAATGCTCACCACTAGTGCTCTTTTTATCATCAACATTGCCTCCCCAATCAGCATCTGTATATGCACATTGGGTAAAATCATCATATTTTTCATACCACAATCCATACTCAATTGTGCCTCTTAAGTACCTCAATATCCTCTTTACTACTGCATAATGTGATTCTCTAGGTTCAGCTTGAAATCTTGCTACAATTCCAAGTGAATGTGCTATATCAGGTCTTGTATGAATCAAATATTGCAATCCTCCAATCATAGATCTGTACTTATTTTGTTCCACTACAGGAGTCTCATTTGTGCTAGATAACTTGTGTCTAGTTACCATAGGTGTTCCAACTAGTTTACAATTCTCCATTCCAAATCTCTTCAATAATTCGTTCAAGTACTTTGTCTGACTAACAAAGATACCATCACTGCTTTGTGTTATCTACAATCCTAAAAAATATTTCATTTCACCAATCATACTCATTTCAAATTTAGTCTTCATTTCATCTACAAATTTATCACTAGATTCATCTTCTCCTCCAAAGATAATATCATCAACAAAAATAACTACAACCAATAAACCATTTTCAATTTCTTTTGTATACAATTTTCTATTAGCTGTGCCTTTTGTAAATCTTAATTTCAACAAATATTTATCCAATCTTGCATACCAAGCTCTAGGTGCTTGCTTTAGTCCATACAAAGCTTTCTTCAATTTACATACCATGTCTCCTTCTTCAGTTAAAGGAAAACCTTTAGGCTATTCAATGTAGACTTCTTCTAATTCTCCATTTAGAAATGCCAACTTCACATCCATCTGATACACTTTGAATTTCTTAAAAGTTGCATAAGCCAAAAACATTCTCACTATTTCAATTCTTACTATTGGTGCAAAAGTTTCTTTATAGTCAGTTCCTTCTTGTTGTGAGTATCCTTTACATACCAATATTTCTTTTTTCCTTACTACTTCTCCTTGTTCATTCATCTTGTTTCTGAATACCCATTTTGTTCCTATAACATTCTTATCTTTAGGTCTAGGGATCAATTCCCATGTCTTGTTCTTCTCAATTTGATCTAGTTCTTCTTTCATTTCTTTAATCCAATGTTCATCTTCACAAGCTTCACTAGTAGATTTAGGTTCAATTTGAGAAATCAAATGTAACTATTCTTGTACCTTATTTTGAGTCTAAACTCCTTTGTCTATGCTTCCAATAATCTGCTCGACAGGATGATTCCTTGATAGATTCATGTTAGGTGTCACTAGCTTAGTACTTGTTTCTATTGTAGGTTCTTCAATGGTTCCTTCACTATGGCTTTCATTCAATAAATCACTATCAGTTTCATAGAATAATTCAATTATTTTTGGATTAGGTTTAGGATGAGCTTCTTCATCTGATTCATAATCAAGCATTCTTTCCTAAATTTTGAACTTTTCATCAACTTTAACATTTGTGCTCTCAACAATAGTCTTAGTTCTCTTATTGTAACATCTATAAGCTTTTCTCTTCAATGAATATCCAAGAAATATACCTTCATCACTTTTAGGATCAAACTTTCCAATGTCATCATCTCTCTTAATATAACATTTGCTTCCAAAAATTCTAAAATACTTAACTGATGGTGCATGTCCAAACCATAGTTCATAGGGTGTCTTGTCTATGTCTGCTCTAATTTTTACTCTTCATTGTATACACTGTTGTGTTCACTGCTTCTCTCCAGAATATCTTTTCCAAGTCTTTCTCAAATAACATAGCTCTTGTTGCCTCAGTCACTGATCTATTCCTTCTTTCTACAATACCATTTTGTTCAGGTGTCCTAGGGGCTGAAAACTATCTCTTAATACCATTCACTTCACAAAAAATGTTAAATTCTTTTGAAGTAAATTCTCCACCTCTATCTGATCTCAAAAATTTAATCTTCATTCTAGATTCATTCTCAACTTTGTTCTTAATGATCTTAAACTTATCAAAAGCTTTAGATTTTTCTTTAAGAAATGCAATCCACATCATTCTTGTAAAATCATCAACAAGAATCATAAAATACCTTTCTCCATAGAATCCTCTAGTCCTTGTAGGACCGCTCAAATCAGTATGAAAAATCTCCAACCTCTCTGTTGTTGTAAACTTCTTGCTGGGAAATGAGCTTCTCTTCTGTTTAGGCATCACACATTCCTTGCAAATCATGTTAGTAGGATTCATAATTTTAAGCAAATCTCTTACTGCAAGTGTAGTACTAACTTTCACAATGTTATCAAAGTTTATATGACAAAATCTTTTGTGCCATAACCAACTGTCATCAATAATAGTAATCAAACATGTCATCTCAGTAGGATTCAACTAAAATACATTACCTCTAGTTCTAGATCCAGTACCAATCAAATTACCATCCTTATCTTTTATCACACAAGTTTTCTCAATAAACCAAACTTGATATCCCTTATCAAATAACTATCCAACACTCAAAATATTATGTCTCAAACCATCCATAAAGTAAACATCATCACTATTGGTCTTTCCATCAAGAGTAATGGATCCTATACCCTTAATCAAACAAGGTTCATTATTTCCAACTCTAACAACTCCTCCATCATAATTGTTAAACTTTATGAACTTTTTCATGTCTCCAATCATATGATGTGAACAACCACTATCTATAATCCAATCAACTCTCTTTTCTACGTGAGAAACTAAATTTTTTTCTTCCTTAATTTTAGTTTCAGGATTTTCTTCTTTAATTGCTAGAAATCCTATATCATCATTATTCTCAGTATCACTTTCACTTAAAGTTTTCTCCACACTAGCTTCAAGCTCTTTACCATTTGCATAATAACATTCTTTAGATCTTATAGGCTTAAAGTTGTTCCTATACTTCTTAACTCTCTTAGGACATTTAGATGCAAAATGACCATATTCATGACAAGTCCAACATTAAAAAAATTTCTTACCATTTGGTTCTCTCTTTAGAAGAAAGGTAATACCTTCTTCCATCTTCTTGTCTTATTCATTTCTAGATATGTTTCTGCTAGCATAATCTCCGCTCACACTTATGCTTCTTGACAAAGTAGGGAAAACACTAAGAGCACTGAATGCTATCTCCATTCTAGGTAAGTCTCTTGATAACCTTAGGTTCATCTCTATTTTTTTCAATCTTCCAAGAAGAGTCTCTCTGGTGAAGTTCATAGTACAAAGTATAACTTGTTCAATCATTTGTGTTGTCTGCTTAAATGCAAGAGTCAATGTCCTCAAAATTTCCCATATCACTTCATTCTTTCTCTTTGTTCCTCCACAAGATTTTATACCTGCAACAATCTATGACATTCTACCAATATAGCTTCTAACAGATTCATCTTCCATCATTCTTATAACTTCAAATGCACATATACAATTATGTAATCTAACTTTCTTTGCATGTTCATCACCTTTAAAAGTAGAATGTAAAGCTAACCAAATTTCATGAGATGTCTTTATATATTTTACTTGACTGTACTCATTCTTTGGAAGGTCTGACAAAAGTTCTTCTCTAGCAAGTATGTTACACATGAATAGATCTCTTTCTCCATCAGTACATTATTCAATTTTGTCCTCATCAATGATATTCTTCTCATTCTTTGGAATTAACCAATAACTCAGTCCTAAAAAAAGTAGGTGTGTCTTCATCTTTTCTTTCTAGCTATCAAAATTTACTCCATCAAACTTAGGGCTTTCTTTCCTGAAATGATTCGCCATGGATCTCCTTAAGATGTTAAACTTTTCCTTCAAGGACCTACTACTCTGATACTAATTGTTAGAAAGTAAAGTCCACCATGATAACTGAGAGGGGGGGAGTGAATCAATTATCAAACAAATATAAATTTTATCAACTTTAATAGATTTTAACCATGTAAGCAATGTAACCAACAATCATAGAAAGATATGCATATGCAATAACACAATGACACAAGATATCTTGACTAGGGAGCCTCTTGATCAAAGAGTAAACCCCAGTGGGAATGATTCCCACAAAAGATGCACTAATATGAAAGTTCCTTATGAGAGGCTGGACTCTATTAGGAGTCTTATGAAATACATTCAATATATATGAATCTCTATTAGGAGATTTTGGGTCCCTGTTAAAAGATTCTAACTCTATTACGAGTTATGGAAGATAGAAGGACCCATTGCCCAAACACTTCAGGGTAAGATCACCGAGCTCACTATCCAATGGATCTTTGTATCACTCAATAGAATAATATCAAAAGATTACTAATCTCAACAATTCAATACTCCTTTGACTATGACAAACCGCACCAACTACTTCTTTAGATCTCAATACTAGATCTTTTTACTTTGCATATCCTCTTTCAACAATTTCTCTTTCACAATTTATTCATACACACTTTCTCATTACATATCACACTACAACAAGGAAAAAATTCCTTCCTTTATACCACACTCAAGTAATTGTAAATGAGTCGACATACAAATTAAAAAATAAAAGTTTCCACATGTTACATCAAAATTACACAAAACTGTAGGCTTCCAATTTAAGATAATTTTTCACTCATGTGACCTTAGATCTTGCACTATCATCCACATCACTATCAACATGTCTTCAATTTCTCTATAACTATGCATAACCAGATTCCATCCTAATTAGGAGATATTATCCAATTTCCACAAACCGCTACATAGGAACACTGCCTAAATAGTACTTCCACTAATTTTCTCATAAATTCCATGAATAAGTGAATTACTATCTATGCTCTTAACCACAATCTTATAACACATCATAGATTAAGTCCTCAACATCGCATAGCTTCATCTTCAATATCCCAAGTGCACTAACTCAAACATTGTCTGCTTCTCTACTAATTTTCAGTAGATTATTGTGTTGACATCAATGACAATCACAGTCATGAATGCAACAGAAACTGATACAAAATGGCTACAAATACTCCCCCATAGGATATATTGAGCATTCATTCCTGACATCTATGGCTGCCCTCAACCACCCCACATTATACCATTTTTTGTTACACCTAGGATTGCATTTTTAGAGTTCATCTGGCAGCTCAGGCTGACTGATAAGGAGCACCTGGCTCCACATAGAAAAGGAACGTTCACCCCAAGGCACTTCAAAGTGCATAATTTCACAATTGGAAAGAATGCCTTTAATCATGTAAATGATTGGCTTGGGCAGTTTAAGATGCATGCTACTTCACGGGTACATTGATACAAAAGGTTTCATGGTTTTTGCTAGAAAGTATTATACCCCTAGCATCCCATTCAATAGAAGGAATGAGGAATATCCTAAAGATGATGTTATAATAAATATTATAGAGGATGATGAAGTGGTAAGAAGAGCCGATCAGATTAATGAGTTGTTTGAAATGGAAAAATAATTGAAGATAAAAGGATTAACATTTGGAGGCTTTTTCCCTACATTGCCTAATCTCCAAAGACTAGAGTAGATGATGACCCACTTCAATACATTGATGAAATCTCTGGAGGACCAAATAGATGAGAAGGAGAGAGAGAGAGAGAGAGAGAGAGAGAGAATTACACTCCAAATCAGATTGTGATGATGATAGTGATGGTGGCTTCTCAATACATAGCATCCCTACTTTGGAATAGTTAATAACTGAAAAACATGAGGCTGGTGAAAATGTAATTGTTGACTTAACTGAGCTACATAGTTCTCAAGATACAAATGAGCCTCCTTCAAAGAAGCAAAAGTTACTAGTTGGAGAGCCTCTCAAGTGAGGACTGTAGAGAAGAAAAAGGACAGAGTAGGGGCCCTCTTCACTAGAACATGTGTCCATGACCACAAATTGAGGAAAAAGATAAGAGAAGAGAAGAGAAGAGAAAGAAAAAATTGGTGGAAGAAAATGTAGAATTTCCCTTGGCTCTTTTCCAAGATGAATTCTTGAAGGATGACAATTTCATCAAGTCAAATAAATTCAATAATTTCTTATTGTGGCATAAGCAACAACAGGTTGCCTCAAATGTCTAGACTGCATAAGAGGGTCAAGTGCCTGATGAGGCTATTCAAACACTAAGACAATATGATCCTGAATTTGAGACCATTACCCTAGAGGAAGCTAAATAATTGGTTAAAGCTAGCAATATGCTACTTGTATCTAGGTGGGACTTATATTCAACCTTCATCATTGATCAGATAAGGAGGCAAGATGATATAACATTGTCTTCAGAGACACAAGTGGGAGAAATTATTAAAGGATTTGGGTATAGCCCAAAAAGCTAGGCATTGGCTCTATGGAGCCTATATCCCAAAGAAAAAAAGCCCTCAATTTTGAATGTCAAAGAATAGATGGATGGTGATAAGATTGTTTGGTCAATCCATAATATAAGGGATTTGGAGATATCTCAAGTACTTAATCATTTTGCAAGGCTAAATGAGGATAAAACTAAGTAGTTATCAGAGAGATATGGCACCCTTTTGAATGATTACAGTGCACTTTTAAAGGACAGGGATGTGTGCATAATGAAAGAGAGGGCATTAGAAAAAACTGTAGAAGACATTACTCAACAAGTCCTAAATATGCCTATAATGACCCCTACACCACCATAGTAGCCTGCATTATTAGAGAATAAAGATATAAGTGAAGAAGAGGCTACTGCAAATATTGAGAAGATGAAATTAGAGAAAAATGAGGTTGTCATACTAGCCCTATTGAATATTTTGCAACATAGGGCTAATGTGTTAAAAGATAAGGCAGATATAGTTTTTACTACTTACAATAAATTGCCTGAATTGCAAGTAGAAGTGAATAATTTTGTTTTAGTTTTAAATACTTATTATGCAACTTGGTCAATAAGGGCACCACTTTTTGAAAGATTAGTAGCTATGCAATCTCTGAGAGTAGATATTCTAGAGATTGTTTTACAAGTGGGTGAAGATATAAATCGAATTAAGGCAATTTTGCCACTATTTAAAGGGAAAGCAAATCAGATTGAGGCCAAGATAGCTATGTTTAGCTCAAATTTCAATAGGTTTATTCCCCTAATTAAATATGGAGATGGTGTAATAAATATTTTGGATCAGTGGAGATTAGATTTTGATCCCCTTTTGCCTAGGAAAGAGGCATTTCTTAATGAGAATAATGAATCAGATATGGAAAGGTTTAATGTCACTTTGGATGAAGCCATAAAAGCTGAGATGGAATTCACCAAATTCATAATAGATGTCAAGATGATAATAGATGACATGTGGGAAAGACAAAAGGCACAACTACAAAATGTTCAAAACTATAAATTATTGATAGAGGAGGAAGTGACTACATGGGATGAGCTCACAAGGCCCAAGAATGTAAAATCTATTGCAATTGACTTTGATATCTTGGATGATGAATGAAGAGGATACCTGGAATACCTGACACCTGACCTCAGAGCACAGGGATGATAAACTATCAATTAAGAATGGTGTAAGTTAGCCAGAATGGTGGTCACCATATCTCACAACAACACAATGAAGCTATCATGAATACCAACAGATAAAGGTGTCAGTTATCAATGAGGAAGGAGCAGAATAGTCCAAAAGGTTTTTGTCTTTCCACCACCCGAGGGCATTTCTTGTAATTTTTCTTTTATGCTTTCTAGGTTTATGGCTCCAACCATCTGAAGCTTGTTGCATTCTCATTGATAAGAGAATTCTAAGATGGTTGGGCTATATATATGAGTTGTAACCTCATTTTGAGGGGTTCTGGTTGAAAGATAATAGAGAAAATTGAATACAATTTCTATAGAGCGGACTTCTAAATTCAATGTCTGACCTTCTGAGCATGATATTTTGTATGTAATTGACAGGCTTATTTTAATACAAATACACTACAATTTCTACCTTATATTATTGTTGTCTCTTTACTTTTCATGTTTTACTCTTGTATATTTTATATGTAAGGCATTTAAAATATACCAGTTGTCAAGCAACTTATCTAATTGATTATGAGTTTCTTTCAAGGAGAGAATTAAAATCCTCATTGTCAAATTTCAGAGACTAAACATATTTGTAGAGATTTTGATGATAATAATATTGGGCTGACAGAATAGTTTATAAGGCACTCTATTCAGATTGCAGATAGTTTGTAAGGCATATTATTGTATTTCTTTTAAGATAGCCCTATGGATTTACATTTGGACTCTTTTTTCCCATTAGATTAGGCATTGGTTTAGTTTTTGTTTCTTGCAAGTTATTTTTCATGATCTTTAGAAACACAAAACTTCATTTCATTACCTATATCTTTAATTTTAAGAGTTTTTTATATATGTGTTGAAGGAACTATATCCAGGTGGTATAGTTCATATTGGTGATTCCTTCAAGAGAGAATCAAAAGGTTATCCTTCCTTGAGTTGAACTTAGAAAAAGAAGAAAGATGAATGTCCTTATACCACTATTCTATTCTATTACATTTGTAGTTTATATTGTAATCATCTGTATCAAGATGTTCTAGGCTATTTACAAAGTAGTGATGTTTTATTTGAAGAATAGGTAGCATAGTAGTGAAGAAGACCCAATCCACCATTAAGTTTACTTGAAATATAGTAAATCATCTAAGGCAACACCTGCCTAAGTCTTGTGGAGCTCGAAATAGAAGGAGGATTTTATCCAATCCTCATTAATTAGACTATTTCTTGTCAAACTTGAGAGTCCTTTAAACTGAGAATCAAGTATACCTATTTACCAAGTTTGATCCCACAAGAAAAAGCTCTAACAGATGGCACATTTCATTCCCTACAAGAAGACTAATGATGTTGTTCATGTAGCAAAATTGTTTTCAGAGAAGTGATGAGACTACATGGTTTTCCAAAAAGATTAGTTTCAGATCGAGACACTAAGTTTGTTCGATATTTTTGGCGCACATTGTGGAAGAAGTTGAAGACATATTTGAAGTTCAATTAATCACATCATCCACAAACTAATGGATAGACATAGGTAGTGAATAGGAGTTTGGGGAATTTGCTGAGATGTTTGGTTGGAGATAAGCCAATAGGATGAGATTTGATTTTACCATAGGTAGAATATGCATACAATAATTCTATCAATAGCAGCACTAGTAAATCACCATTCTAGATTGTATATGAAAGTAGTCCCAGAAATACAATTGAGTTGAGAAAGATAGATAGAGGTAAGTAGTTTTGAAGCTGAGGATTTTGTAGAACATTTGAAGAACATCCATGAGGAAGTGATGAAGCACATTACCAACATGAATGCATAGTATAAGGCTAAGGTAGATGAAAAAAAGAGGCATAAAAAATTTTAGGTTGGGGATGAAGTCATGGTTCATTTGCGAAAGGAGTGATTTCTAGTTGGTACATATAACAAGTTGAAAATGAAGAAGTTTGGGCCATGTAAGATACTAAAGAAGCATGATTTAGGAAATTCCTATGAAGTAGAATTTCCTACTGAGCTGAATATTTCACTAGTATTTAACATTTTAGATTTGATAGAGTATCATGGAGGAGGTGTTGAAGATGAGATCACAGAAGCACAATGGAGTATTCCAGCAACTAATTCAACTATCAAGGAGATTGAGGATATACTGGATAGTCATGTTGGTAGAAGCACAATGAACATGACATATGAAGAATATTTGGTCAAATGGAGAGGATGAACTATTGAAGATTCATCATGGCTAACAAGGGAGGAGGTTAACCCTCTTGGTTTTCCTCTTCGCACTTGAGACGTGATGGGGTCACTTCTCAAATTACCCTGGGTGTCTAATACAGGAGCATCTTGGGTGTAAGAGCAATCTTGCATCACCCAAAAATGTTTCTGGTTTATTTCCAATAAGGGCTATCTTATGTACAGCTGCTATTTTTTGAAATTTACTATTTTTAGTAAGTTTCTATTTGATCTTAGAATATTTTGATTTCATAGGTGGAGGTTCATTTTGGTTGTATCAGCCTGCCAGTAAAGTTTCATTGCTAGATGAAGTCTAGTTTTGAAGATATTGAAAATTTTGGTATTGGCAGCAGGGTATAGAAACTTTCAACTCAATTTTGAAGGCTTTAAAGGTCTCGAATGAGGTCAAAACTTTGGTTGAATGAAGCTTGCTTTGCTTCATTCAAGTGTTGTAGAGCACTTCTCACCATTTCTGAAATGGGGCCATAATAGTCAATCGGGTCAACAGGTGATGACTTATGGTCTTTGGAAGTTGGGCCACCGAAAATGGTGGAAAATAATTTTTTTTTAAAATTTTTATTTGGGTTTCAAAATTTGTTTTGAGCTAACTTTGATGTAATAAATTGAAAAATAAAATAATTCTTATGTTGGTTGGCCTTAAGGGCTAAATTTATAGAACATTCTTTGGTGGTGGAAATTGCCTATATAAAGAAGGCCCATACTATTGTCTAGGACAGTTCTGGGTAGTAGATCTGGGTAATGATTTGAGGCTTTGACCTATAGAATTTTGTAAGGGAAAATGCCCATGTGGCTTTGCATATTCTAATTCTAAAATTTGTAATTCCACATTTGTGGAGATAATAAGAAGCTCATTTTTTGTTCTTACAAATTGATGTTGTTTCTCTATTTTTGTTATGTCTTTGTGGTATTAAGAAGAGCACCCTTCATCATGTATTTACTAAACCCTTACCAAAGGATACATTTGATTACTTGAGGACTAGACTAGGGGTCCATCCCCTATCTATCAGTCACTAAGGTGATTAGGAGATTGTATCAACCTATACTTTATCTAAATATCAAATGGTGTTGATGCATGATGTTCACACTTTAGATTTCTTGAGGTTGTGAAAGCTAAAAGATGAAAGAAAAACTGAAACTACATATCGGTATATGAAAGGTACTTAATTTGAACCGAACACATATATTATTTTCATTATTGAAGAGTTATTTATTTTCTTTTTGGAATTATTGTCAAAGGGAGAGAAGAATCAATGAAATATCTATCTAAAGGGAGAGAAGATCAAATTTGCAAGGAGATATTGCATGGAGTATTAATGTTGTGTAGTGATCAAACATATTAAATGTACAAGCTAGGGAGAGCTTACCGAGTTACAACATTTTCTTATAGAGTTGTAGAAAATATGTTTGGTATTTCATGGCATATTTCATATTGTGTTTCTATAATGCACAAAATCCATTGGGTATTACACAGCTTAATCAAACTCTTAATCACATCCAAATGCCCAATTTAATACAGTAAAACAAAAAATTGTTAAATGACAATTCAACATGAAAACTTTTATTACATTATAGAATTTAAGTAAAATGGGAAGTAATTTTATCATCATATGCATTTGTAGGAAATTTAATTTATGAAACAGAATTATAGAACATGAAGGATTTTTGGAACAAATATCAACTGAACATTTTCAAAACCATATCCATTTCATGTTCATAAATGAAGGAAGCTAAATTAAAATTACATTTATAGATTCGGTAATTTAACTATTCAAGAGGCAATAATTTTACTAAGAAATAACTTTGAAATACAACTAGTAATAGAACCCTCTTTCAAGAGGAAAACATATAAACTCAATATACAATATCTTGGTGAATATTATGAGTAGAGGAAGATTACTTAAACTTAATGCACTAGAGATCATTTAAAAAAAATTATTTCTTTCAACTTAATCCTGAAACTTTAACTTGAATTTCATCTTTCACCAAGCAACAAAACTTGCAACATAAAATATTATCCACATGACCATGGAGGCTCACCTCCCAGCCTAGGCCATTTCATGGACACCCCTAGGCTAGGGGAAACAATAATTTGATGGGTTACACACAAACAACACATACATAAACATTCAACCACAAATTGGAAACAAATCATGCACAAATGACTCCTTTCCCAAGCTTGCACAAAGGATTCCAAGATTGGATCCATAGATGGGTGAAGGTGGAAACTTCTCATATGGAGACACCTTTCTTATACCAAACAAGAATTTCAATATTACTCACTTGCCTTCACAAGGCCATTCCAAACATACAACTCAACTCCATGAGCATCAACACATCCCTTATCATCCCTAAACAAATATAAGAAGGCCCTCAAGGATGCCCATACATCCAAGTTCTCCTACATAAATAATTTCCAACAAGGCCCTTCACCCCAAGTCCTCCTCAAATCCTCCCAAAGATGAAGCAAAACAAGATCAAAGTCACAAACTCACAAAGAAACTACTCAATATAAGATTCTCACACAAGATACTACAATTCACAAAATTCAAACAATTTCATCTTCTCAATGCAACTACCCAAAAATTACATGATAGAGCAACCAACCTTTCTCCTAAGAAATGGAAAATTGGAAGGTTAAAGAAGAGCTTCCCTTGATTCCTAGCTTGCTTCCCTTCTCCAATCTATTAGAAAATCTCTCTCTAGTCCTCCTCTCACTCACTCCCCAAATCTAGTATAGACAAGATGTTGAAGTCCCTAATTCCTAAGACTCTATCTCCTAAAGACACTCAAAACATTCCTCTCTCATTCCCTCTTCCCAAAAAAAGTTAGGTTTCTAGATACTAGATAAAATGACACTTGCCCTTGCTATTGAAATGGGATGAAATTCAACACATGGGAAAGTGAGGCAACCTAGAAAACATTACCATTTTTTTCATTACCAAGGATGGCCAATTTAGAAAGACAAAATGGAGGCCTAGGAAAGTGGAAATGGTAGAAATAGACCCCCTAACCCATGTACTAGACTTGGGGCACTAATAACCAACCTTAACTACACCATGGGACTCCACATAGCCCCTCAAAAACCCTAGTTAAACTTGCATCCAAAAATGAAATATGGATAACATAAATCTTGGTTCCCTAAACCATCAACCTAGCCTAGGGATACACAAGCCCAATATAAGGAAAGGGTGGGGTCCATATTCCACTGAAGCATGCCATCTCATCATAATGGTGTCAAGTGAAACCTCACAGAAATACACATCACATAACACACTTGGCATGCTTAGTGGATAAATTACATTTATATTTTCACAAAATGAAATTTACTTCTAATAATGCATTTACAAACATTAACAACCACACACACACATGCATCACATTTATGAATAAAAATCACATTACAATGAGGTTGTTCTCTTTTTAGAGCCGACCTTGATTTCAAACTGATTACACTTAGATCCATCCTTGTTTCCTCAAATTTACAACCATGGCCAAATTCCTATACACTCGATTCCAATGTCAGTACCTCATAAACTCTTTGCATAAATAATCATATCAAAAATGAAATAATAACATCTAAACTCAATATGTATAAAAGAACCGCATTTCATGAATCATAACATTATTTCATATTATATCCTAAGTTAATCATTGAATCATTACACTATCGACATCTACTATACTGTAAGATAACGTATCAAATGCAGAATATAGAATTCATATATCATAAGGTAAGCATGAAACCAATACGAGCATATAAAGAGTACGAATAACATCATCATCATATAAATCTATAACAATCATCTCATAAGGTCTAATGATAGCAAGTCGTAATCTAAAATAGGTCAAATGTCTCTAATCAATATATCAACAAGGTAAGCCAAAAGTCAAAACAACTGTCGAGCTGGGATGGGTCAGGGTATGATCTCACATCCTCCCCTCCTAGGCATGAACTTCCTCCTAGAGTTCATCAAATAGATGGGGTACTGATCTCTCATCTATGTTGTGTCCTCCCAAGAAGCTCTGAGGCTGCTAATATCTAACTACTAACAAGATGACTTGAAGGACAATCTCTTTCAATGTGCCACATGGCACCACATGTATAACATGGTCCTCTAGCCTAGAACTGACTCCCCTGAATTCTAGACTGTTGTTGCCCACTTGTCATACTGAATCTATTGAAGCCATCTCTGGATGACTGAGTCTGAGCTTCCTAGTCACATCGAGGACTCTACTGAGACTGTTGCTACTGTTGTGGTGTGTTGGAGCTCTCCTGATTTCCCTTCTAGTGGGATTTTTGGAAACTAGAGCATTTTGGTATGAAACTATAGTTTTGTGACCTGTCTCATACATAATGAGACCTATTATGGATCTCCTCAGCTATCATGGCCCTCTCTACTATATCATGAAAGTCACCTGATGGTACCATCCACACTCTATCAGCTATGGCATAGTTCAACCCCTTAATAAAGTGGTTGACCTAGATTTTCTCATCCTTCATGTAATCAACATAAGGAAGGAGTTCAAGAAACCTACACTCATATTGTGCTACTGATAATCCTCTCTGCTGTAGGTCATGAAACTCATTGATGCGACACTGCCTAAAGTGCTCTGACATATATCAGGCTCATAATCTCTCCATGAAGGTCTCCCATGTGAGGGTATCTATGACAAGATGACTCTTATATTCCTCATGCCTCCACCATGTAGAGGCAGTCCCCCTTAGCATGTGAACTGCAAGTCATGCCTTAAGATTTCTCTCACAAGGGCACAACCCAAAACATCTCTAAAGGCTAAAAAGTCAAGCCTCAACATCTTCCTCATCTGTGGATCCTGAAAAGGGTGGTGGCTCAAGTCGTATGAGGTTTCTGATTTGGTCCCCTGTATCACAGTGCACTCTCGACACTACAGCTGGTGGTGGCTCTGACATGTGTACAGACTCATCCTCATGAACTGCCTACTCCTCTACTTGTCTAGGAGGGGGACTCCTATTCCGCTCCTGAACTTCAGCCTCCCGGCCTCCCGGAGGCAATCTATCCAAAATAATATTGACCAGATGTAATGCATTAAGGATGTCCTGGTTGGGATTGGGTGGTGGTACAGGAGGGGGCCCCTACATGTCACCTACTCCCTTAGTTTCCCACTTATCTCCCTCTACTACCACATGATTGCCTCTGGGTCTCCACCTACGTCGACGAGCACTATGCATGACTGGAGGCATCCTACTACTGACTTCACTTTACTAAAATTTTTTTCCTGAAAGGATGGATGTCTTAGAAAGAACAAAAATGAGCTCTACTAGCATGACATAATATACATTCATTAAGTCAAAGAAGAGAAAAGCTTATACTTCTTTATATATATATATATATATATATATATATATATATATATGTGTGTGTGTGTGTGTGTGTGTGTGTGTGTGTATATATATATATGTATATATATATATATATATATATATATATATATATATATATATATATATATATATATATATATATATATATATGTATGTATATATATGTATATATGTATGTATATATATGTATATATATGTATATATATATATATATATATATATATATATATACATATATATATATATATATGTATATATATATATGTATATATATATATGTATATATATATATGTATATATATATATGTATATATATATATATATATATATATATATATATATATATATATATATATATTATAAGTATAAATTTTATTAAAATTTAATTAAACAGAACTCTAATGTTTATATGAGTAATTCATTAATTTCCAGGAGTACTAAAGATTTCAACATAATTTAGGTTAAGCTGTAATGCTATTTTTACGATGACCAGTATGCTGGCCATATATATTGACCTCATAAAAATAACATTATGAAGTTTTAAAGGAACTAGTTTTTTAACTAAAAACTTAAATTACACTTTATTCCATATTAATCTCAATTCGATTAATTTGTAAGACGATTGTAATGCCTCGAAATACTAGGGTTGGAGAACTATAAGGGGTAGAAGACATTAATAAATGTCTAATTTAAAATATATTGAATGTACCCCTTGATTTAAAATATAATTTTATTAGAATTCATTAAATGTTATTAATGTTCTCACTAGGGTTTAAAATCAATAAACACTAAAATTTGTATTTAGAATTTATTATTACAAAATATTAGGGCAGTTAATTCTCCTAAGTCCCTACTAGGGATTTTAATGAATAAACTAATTCCCCGTTAATCCAATTATTAAAAGAAGATATAAGGTCAATAATATAATAATATTAACCATTTAATTTCCCAAAACTTTAATAAGACATTGGATAAATCTAATTAATATTAAATTTATTAATTCATAAATCTCAAATCTCAAATCTCAAAATAATAATAAAATAATATAAAGATTTATTAAATAAACATTCCAACATTTACAACTTTAAATAATTTTAAAATTGCATCTAATAACAAATATCAAGAAAAGAATCTCACTTATTAATTAAAAAAAATCACCATTACATAATTCTAATAGAAAATTAAATAAAACAATAATTAAATCAATAAATACAAATTTCCTCTAATCTAAAAGAAATGACCAAGAGAATAAATAAATCACTTAACTTTAAAAAAAAAAAATCAAATCTCATTAAAAGGCAAAAGAAATTTAAAAAGAAAAAAAGAAAAAAAAAAGAAGAAAAATCAAATTCCCACAAAAAACATCTAAAAAGAAAATCCACTAAAAATGTTTATTTTAGCATTTCAATATAAAGTTAATATATCTTTTATTAAATATTTAAATAATATAATTCACAACTTAAAAAAAAAAAACATCTTATTATATACCCATTTCTAAATCTCAATTCTTGAATAAATGCAATTAATAAAAAGAATATATCAAATAATTAAACAACATCAGCCTCTAAATTAATTTTAATAATGTAATGCCCAAATTTTAATAAGTCGTACTAGTAATTATTTTTGTTTGCATTAAGATGCATTATAATTTGAGGATTTAATAATAATAGTATTTACATTAGTTCATTATTTAAATTTTGATAATGTTCATTAGTTAATAATTTTATTTTATTTTTTATTTTTTAATAATAATTAGCACTAATACAAAAAGACATTAAATTAACTAAAATAATTTCCTACTATACCCATTTCCATGATACATCAATTTAATATATATCTTTTGAAAAGAAAAATTCTAAAGTATAATATCCATTACCTAACGACAATTAATTTATAACTTAATAATAAAATATGAATGCACAAATAATCATTTAGCAACAATAGTTTATAATATTAATCAGAAAACAAAAAGGAAAAACATATTGGCTTCCCCAAACCCTAATACAAAATTAGGGTTCGGGCCACTTTAAAACACCCAAGTAAACCCTAAAATCTCTTTTTTTTTTTCATTTCTATTTTCTCTCTTTCCTTTCTACATGCAGGTACAACAAAAGGAAGTGGAAAAAAAAGAAGGAAGAGATCTCACAAATGCACATATGTGTGTATCCACACCAGAGGTGTGCATACACACACATATTCATTTGTGTGATCATAAGGGCAAACACACAGAGATCTGAAATTTATTTATTTATTTATTTATTTACAAAGCAGAACTAGGGTTTCATTCAGTTTTCAACTAGGATTTGTATGAGTAAGATTTTTGTAAGAGTAGATCCATTGTTTTAAAATCTAAATTTCATTGTACTATTACTATAACATATTGTTATTCTTATTTCTCTTATATTCTTTTACAAAAGAACACTCTCTCTGCCATGAGAGTTGTTCATTTGGGGCAACCGGATACCTATTTACGACATACATTAGAAGTTTGAAATCTGCCCGAATGAATAATATATTATTTTTTTATTTTGTTTTCTGAAAAATACAACATGCTAAATATGTATCTATTTGATTCTTACTGCATCAACATTTGGGTCTGCTCACATCAATGAAGACACCTTTTTTTTTTTCTGATAAATCTATTTGCAGGTTTTAAAAAAAAACAAGCATTTTAATTATATATGTTATTAAACATATTTGTTCCTTTTTTAAGATTTGTCTAAACGGATTAGATCCATATATATATATATATATATATATGTATATATATACACTATATTTTCATTTGCATGGTTTTTGTTTTTTCTATATTTAATATTTTTTTTATTTTTATTAAAAAAACCAGGGTTTTAAAAAACAACCTGGGTCACTGTTGTGTGACCGAGCCACGCACAATGACTATAGTCACTATCATGGCTAAAGCCACGCACAGTGACTGCAATCACTATCATGACTGTAGTCATGCGCAGTGACTACAATCACTACCGTGACCAAGTCACGACAATGTTGCAAGCACTGCGACCGGGTCTGAAAACAAGGGCTTTGGCCAAAACAAATTTTGCTGATAAATTCTTTTAAATTAATTTATTTTTTTAAGAATATTAAATATAATATATATATAATATGTATTATATATTACATATAATACGTATTATATATATATATATTTTGAGTATGTACTTCATAAACTCATATTTTATTTTAAAGTTATATATATTAAATATGTAAGGTACAATATATATTATATATATATTTTGTAATCCATTCTTATATATATAAAGAAATAATATATACAACATATACACTTACTTTATATTATATGTTTATATAGTTTTCTTTTTATAAAGATTTAGAAAGTTACAAGCTACTTAGATTTAGAGTTTTTTTTTGAAAGAAATGATTTATGTATGCATATTTTTTGTATAGCTGGAAAATATATATGAATGTACAAACAATGTTGTACAGTAATTTTTTTTTAATTTTATGAAGGTTTGAGATCTAACAAATTGCACAACTAATACTTTATGTCCATAGATACTGTTATCTCAGTATATCAATAATTTTTTTTCTTTCTATTATTATATTAATTTCAGTCCTTATATTAATTTTCTGGCATCACTTCTTTTAAAGTAAATAGAAAAGTTGATTTTTATTTTAATCAAATAAGGAATCCACAAAAAATATAACTTTAAACTAAGGAAAGGAAACAAAATTCACACTATTAAAATAGAACTTCTTTTCTATCCAATAACTAACCACATAAATGGAATAATCCATATACTAACTTTCTATCCTACTACAAAATAATTTTAGCAATAGGGATTTAATTTTTAGTTTACTAACATTATTGACATGCATATAAATCTGTATTATTAACAAACTAAATTTTGTCAGGCCAGAATTTTAAATTAGAATAAAATATGCAAGGAATTATAATAGACAAGGTCCTAGAGCTTAAACATAGCTCTGATACTAGAATGTAATGCCCAAAATCCATTGGGCATTACACAACTTAATCAAACTCTTAATCACATCCAAATGCCAAGTTTAATATAGTAAAACAAAAAATCATTAAATGACAATTGAACATTAAAACTTTTATTACATCACATCCCTTATGACCCCCAAACAAACATAAGAAGGCCCTCAAGGATGCCCATACATCCAAGTTCTCATACATAAAGAATTTCCAACTAAGCCCTTCACACCAAGTCCTCCTCAAATCCTCCCAAGGATGAGGAATAAACTTGCACACCCATAAACATGAAGCAAAACAAGATCAAAGTCATAAACTCACAAAGAAACTACTCAATACAATATTCTCACACAAGATACTACAATTCACAAAATTCACACAAGTTCATCTTCTCAATGCAACTACACAACAATTACATGATAGAGCCAGCAACCTTTTTCCTAGGCAATAGAAAATTGAAAGGTTGAAGAAAAGCTTTACTTGATTCCTAGCTTTCTTCCCTTCTCCAATCTACTAGAAAATATCTCTCTAGTCCTCTCACTCACTCCCCAAATCTAGCATAGACAAGATGTTGAAGTCCCTAATTCCTAAGACTCTATCTCCTAAAGACACTCAAGACATTCCTCTCTCATTCCATCTTCCTAAAACAAGTTAGGTTTCTAGATACTAGATAAAATGACACTTGCCCTTGCTATAGAAATAGGATGAAATTCAACACATGGGAAAGTGAGGCAACCTAGAGAACATTATCATTTTCATCATTACCAAGGATGACCTATTTAGAGAGACAAAATGGAAGCCTAGGGAAGTGGAAATAGTAGAAATAGACCCCCTAACCCATGTACTAGAGTTAAGGCACTAAAAACCAACCTTAACTACACTCTGGGACTCCACATAGCCCCTCAAAAACCTTAGTTAAACTTGCATCCGAAAATGAAATATGGATAACATAAATCTTGGTTCCCTAAACCACCAACCTAGCCTAGGGATACACAAGACCAATCTAAGGAAAGGGTGGGGGTCCATATTCTACTCAAGCATGCCATCTCATCATAATGGTGTCAAGTGACACCTCACAAAAGTACACATCACATAACACACTTGGCATGCTTAGTGGACAAATTACATTTATATTTTCACAAAATAAAATTTACTTCTAATAATGAATTTACAAACATTAACAACCACACACACACATGCATCACATTTATGAATAAAAATCACGTTACAACGAGGTCATTCTCTTCTTAGAGCGGACCTTGGTTTCAAATTGATTGCACTTAGATCCATCCTTGTTTCCTCGAATTTACAACCATGGCCAAATTCTTGCACACTCGATTCCGATGTCAGTACCTCATAAACTCTTTGCATAAATAATCATATCAAAAATGAAATAATAACACCTAAACTCAATATGTATAAAAGAACTACATTTCATGAATCATAAAATTATTTCATATTATATCCTAAGTTAATCATTGAATCATTACACTATTAGCATCTACTATACTGTAAGATAACGTATCAAATGTAGAATATAGAATTCATATATCATAAGGTAAGCATGAAACTAATACGAGTATATGAAGAGTACGACTAACATCATCATCATATAAATCTATAACAATCATCTCATAAGGTCTAATGATAGCAAGTCATAATCCAAAATAGGTCAAATGTCTCTAATTAATGTATGGACAAGGTAAGCCAAAAGTCAAAATAACTGTCGAGCTAGGATGGGTCGAGGTAGGACCTCACAGTTTCCATCAATGCCAAAAGTAGTGATTGATAAACTACAACTGATTTAATATCTTGAAGGAAAGTTTGACGATGGAATGGATATTTGAAAGACAAGTGATTGATGATTACCAAGTTACTAAAGTGTATGTAAGATAATTAAATTATTTAATGTATTTATATTGATGTCAACTATTATTTATTGTACTTATCATGAAGGATACAACCATCTTAAGAAGGAAAATGGTAAATGAATGAGATATCTACATGAAGATGTGATGGATGAAAAAGATATGGATATGGTATACATTGGGTAACTTATTGACGAGTCTATGGAATTATGTTAATGACTTGATGTTATTACATGAATCTATTATGTATTGAAGATTAAGAATGAACAAGTTTATGTGGTTGGTAAATGAGGAATTTTGTATACACCAAGAAAGTGTAGTGTATACCATGTATAGTATTAACCGATTAAGAAGACACCAACAAATTCTAGTATTGACCGAGTGAAAGAAATAAATGGAACTTATGACTACCGACTAAAGATGATGATATGGATAATTGTTTATGATTCTGAGATAAAAGATAATGTTTTTTATGATGATCAAACGGCTGATAAAATTTGAAGATGATCAGATGAAGGAGAATGAAATGTGTTATTGACTGTCGAGGAAGGTTAAAGTGGAAAAATTTACGATGAAGATTAAGAGGCAAAATCAATGGATGATAATAAAATAGTTTATGATTAAGATTTTTGTATGAGTAGATCCATTATTTTAAAATCTAAATTTTATTGTACTGTTCTACTGTAACATATTGTTATTTTTATTTCTCTTATATTATTTTACAAAAGAACACTCTCTCTGCCATGAGAGTTGTTCATTTGAGGCAATCAGATACCTATTTACGACATACATTAGAAGTTTGAAATCTGCTCGAATGAATAATATATTATTTTTTTGTTTTGTTTTCTATAAAATACAACATGCTAAATATGTATCTATTTGATTCTTATATCATCAACATTTGGGTCTGCTCACATAAATGAAGACACCCTTTTTTTTCTTTTGATAAATCTATTTGCAGGGTTTTAAAAAAAAAAGCATTTTAATTATATATGTTATTAAACATATTTGTTCCTTTTTTTAAGATCTGTCTAAATGGATTAGATCCATTTTTTTTATATATATACTATATTTTCATTTGCATGGTTTTTGTTTTTTCTATATTTAATATTTTTTTTTATTTTTATAAAAAAAACTAGGGTTTTAAAAAACAACCCGGGTCACTGTTGTGTGACCGAGCCACGCACAATGACTATATTCACTGTTGTGGCTAAAGCCATGCGCAATGACTACAATCACTACCATGACCAAGTCATGACAATGTTGCAAACACTGCGGTCGGGTCTGAAAACAAGGGCTTCGACCAAAACAAATTTTGCTGATAAATTTTTTTAAATTAATTTTTTTTTTAAAGAATATTAAATATAATATCTATAATATGTATTTTATATATATATTTTTTTGAGTATGTACCTCATAAACTCATATTTTATTTTAAAGTTATATATATTAAATATGTAAGGTACAATATATATACATACATACATATATATATATATATATATATATATATATATATATATATATATATATTATATATATATATATATATATATATATATATATATATATATATATATATATATATCGGTAAAAGGCCGAAGCCCTGAAAGTTTTTTTATTAATATAAGTAAATTTTACAAAATGACCCCGCTCACTACAAGCGTTGGTAGGAAAGACCGGGGTTGAGAAAACCTCCAGCCTTGCTTGGGACCGATGGTCCTATACATATATAAAATTACGTGGGCATACCCATGACTCGAAACTTGCTGAGATTTGTAGATTACATAATTATCATGGGCATACCCACGTTTCGATAGTTGTTGAGGTTTATGAATGTGATTGTTACATAATTTCCGTGGGCATTCCCACTGCTTAATGAATTTCTATGATTTATTACAATTACATTCTTTTCGTGGCATACTCACCTTCTATAGAAACTTACAAATGTTTCGTAGAAATCATTCCAGACTCTGCAAAGGTCGGATAAGTCCGTTACTCAAAATATTATGCCTCATTGTTATCCTTGCTCTATTCTTTTAAATCCTTAATTAGCTGTAATCCCTTCCTCCTTAAAATTTTTGATACCTGTATCATAAGATAAACATAGCTTCCATCTACAATGGTTAATCCACATCCACTAGTAAATGTGTTACCTTAAATTGTGCACTTATATTTGAAATTTCATGGAATAATATTGCTTATTTTTGATAAATAATATAAACCCAATAAAAAAACATAACTAATTCAATTTCAATTCTCATCCTTTATATCCATATTTATTCTTTTTAAATTAGTCAATCAAAGAAAATTACCACTAAAAGCTCAGAATGTTGTCTCTGTCTATACATATCATGATAAGAGGGGTATAAACCTATACCCATGCCTATAAACCAATCTTAGAAAAGATAAAGAAGGTTATGACATACTATTATATATATATATGTGTGTGTGTGTGTGTGTGTGTGTGTATTTGTTTATATATATATATATATATATATATATATATATATATATATATATATATATATATTATATATATATATATATATATATATATATATATATATATATATATATATATATGCAGATGCTAGTGCATATATATACATATATAAATATATGCTTTATATGTATAAAAATATCTATGTACGTTACAATGAGGTCATTCTTTTCTTAGAGCGGACTTTGGTTTTAAATTTATTGCACTTAGATCCATCTTTGTTTCCTCGAATTTACAACCATGGCCAAATTTTTGCACACTCGATTCCGATGTCAGTACCTCATAAAATCTTTGCATAAATAATCATATCAAAAATGAAATAATAACATCTAAACTCAATATGTATTTCATGAATCATAAAATTATTTCATATTATATCCTAAGTTAATCATTGAATCATTACACTATCAGCATCTACTATACTGTAAGATAACGTATCAAATGTAGAATATAGAATTCATATATCATAAAGTAAGCATAAAACCAATACGAGCATATAAAGAGTATGACTAACATCATCATCATATAAATCTATAACAATCATCTCATAAGGTCTAATGATAGCAAGTCATAATCTAAAATAGGTCAAATGTCTCTAATCAATGTATCAACAAGGTAAGCCAAAATTCAAAATAACTGTCGAGCTAGGATGGGTCAGGGTAGGACCTCACACTTTCCATCAATGCCAAAAGGAGAGATTGATAAACTACAACTGATTTAATATCTTGAAGGAAAGTTTGATGATGGAATGGATATTTGAAAGACAAGTGATTGATGATTACCAAGTTACTAAAGTGTATGTAAGATAATTAAATTATTTAATGTATTTATATTGATGTCAACTATTATTTATTGTACTTATCATGATGGATACAACCATCTTAAGAAGGAAAATGGTAAAGGAACGAGATATCTACATGAAGATGTGATGGATGAGAAAGATATGGATATGGTATACATTAGGTAACTTATTGATGAGTCTATGGAATTATGTTAATGACTTGATGTTATTACATGAATCTATTATGTATTGAAGATCAAGAATGAACAAGTTTATGTGGTTGGTAAATGAAAAATTTTGTATACACCAAGAAAGTGTAGTGTATACCGCTTATAGTATTAATTGATTAAGAAGACACCGACACATTCCAGTATTGACCGAGTGAAAGAAATAAATGGAACCTATGACTACCAGCTAAAGATGATGATATGGATAATTGTTTATGTCTCTAAGGTAAAAGATAATATTTTTTATGATGATCAAACAGCTGATAAACTTTGAAGATGATCAGATGAAGGAGAATGAAATGTGTTATTGATTGTCGAGGAAGGTTAAAGTGGAAAAATTTATGGTGAAGATTAAGAGGCAAAATCAATGGATGAAAATAAAACAGTTTATGATGTCTATATAAAGAGACATGAGATTCATTATTGTGTCTAATGTTGAAGGAGAATTCATGTGAAAAGATTGATTTCATGCAACATTGATCAAACTGGTTGAAGACAGAATTGAGAAAATCTATAGACAACATCAAGCAATAGAGAAAGAAATTACCAAGAAGAACAGAGTTGGATGAAACAGAGAAATTGAATTCATTATTGATCAGAGGTATTTTTGAGCTTAGCATAGATTTGAAAATTTTCAAATCAAGTTGTATTTGAATCAGATCATTATTGTATCAGTTTAATCATTGCTACAGATAAATATCTTACCGAGTGAGATTTAACAATCTTTATATTTCAATATGACATTCAATGAATATTTATTATTTTCTTGTTGACCCCATAGTGAATTTTTGGTCAAGGGAGAACTGTAAGTGATAAATCCTCTAACTAGGTCACACCTCACAGTGTATATTTGTAACCTTTAACAGGGTTGGCTCCTAACTGAGCTCACTTCAGAAGAGTGAATTATTTTGGGATACTAGTCATAGGTGGATTTTCCCCTAAAATGATTTCTAGATTTAAAATCTATGTGTTATGTGTATGGATGTGTTGACTTGTTATTTTTCTTTAAACATTACTAAAATTGAATTGATCGATACACACAGTATTTAATTTATTGGTAATCGATATATGAAGAGAAAGGCACAGTTGATATTTTATCGAGTTGAATAATTGATTTGAAAGTTTTTTAATATACATCTCGGAGTATTTGGGGCTATAGGAAAATTGGACTTAACTAATTCACCCTCCTCTCAGTTATCTAACAATTGGTATCAGAGCTTAGAGTGCTTAGAAGGAAAGTTTGAAGAACTTAAGCTAAAGATCAGAAGATGTATAAGAGGGAGGTGCCAAATCTAAACAAAGGTAACTTCTTGACATGGCAAAGTAGAATGAGATTGTACCTCTCAGGGATTGGAGAGTCTATAATATACTACCTAGATAATGATTTCATCTTTCCCATTTGACCTTTGATTATTGATCATATGAGAGAAAGACATGAACACAATACTACAATGATAGAGATTGCTACTTCCTTATCAAATTCCAAATTTGAAGATGTTAAGACATGTACTTTTTCTAAATAGATGTGGGACAAGCTTACACTATCTCACGGAGGAGATGTGAATGTGCTAAGGGCTAAAGCTAGAAGTCTTAGTGGAAATTTTGATGACATGAAAATGAAAGGAGAGAATATCTCATAGTATAGAAACTGAGTCAAGGAGATTTTGAATGCTATCTGAGGAACATGAGCATGTTGTAAGTAAAATTCTTAGAACCTTGTTGCCTACTTGCTATTAGAGTCTCTAAAATTCATGAGATGATATTAGATCCTAGTAATCATATTACACTTGATAGTCTAATTGGTAGATTAACTACATTTGAGTTGAATAAATATGATAAAAGTGTTGTTCTTAATGGTGAATTTTCATATATGTCATCTCTGAAAATTGGAAAATAAAGTAGTAAACACATGCTAAGAAATAAGAGTGATAATGAAAGTGAAGAGGACAAACTTGATGATCTTGAAGTATTAATGGCTAGAAGATTGCAGAAAGGTAAAGGGATATATAGAGGAAAATTACCTTAGGTATGTTTTAACTGTAAAGAGATTGGCCATATTGCAACTAGATGTCCTAATAGGAAAGAAGATGAGAAAAGTAATGAAAGATATAATGAAAGGAAATATGATAGAAAAGATAATCGAGAACAAAGAGGAAACTGACAGTATGGTAGGAGAAGTAACCGAGAATACAAAGACAAAGGCAAGAAGGCATGTTACCTTATTGAAGATGATGATGATGATGATGACACCAACAAAAAAATTGATGAAGACATTGAGGTGGTATTCATAGCTTTGAAAGAAGATTCAGAAGAAGAAGAAAGGTATGTTGAAATAACACTTATTTCTAAATTTGGCAAGAGTGATACTTGGATTATTGATAGTGGTTGTACACATCATATGACTAGTGATGAATAGATTTGAATACCTTGAACATTATAATGGTGGATCTATTAAAATGGAAAATGATACACCTTGTCTAGTAAAGGGGAAAGGGTCTATATTATTGAATAATATGTTAGGAATAGTCCCAAGAGATAACTAAGAGGGAGGGTGAATCAGTTATCTACAAGATTCAATTCTTTATCCAATTAAGTATACTTAAACATAAAGCATAAACACAATGAAAGAACACATGAACACAACATCAATATTTTGGTTACGGGGAAACCCAAATAGGTAAAAACCCCTGTGGGACTTGATACCCACTAATATTCTGTACTGGTGTATAATGATCCTTTCTAGAAGATCATTTATCATGTTAGGAGTAGCTTTACAATATATTAAGTATAGTAGACCTGGTCAAGGGTTAGACCATGTTAGGAGTCTTTTACAATTGTCCCTATTAGGGGAGAGGACACACTATCCAAGAGCTCACTACTCAAATGGGCAAAGGCTACAACCTTCTGAATAACAGATATACACTATATCTAGATCTTGGTGAACTGTGCTTTGACCTACTATCTAAATCAATTCTAATGAATATCACAAGTACTTTACTTGGTCACATAGACCTTCCGATGGCTCAACACTTCACACACTCTACTCTACTATACTTAATTAACCATGAACCATACTTCAACAATCACAGATGACTACTTATAATATCTTTCCTCCAAATGATATAATCAAGTCAGTCTATTAGAACCACCTTGCAATCATATTAGAGAAACCATAATAAACTCCAACAAACATTTTGTCAGCTCTATTATGCACACAACTCATTTTGGGACCTGTCTAATAAAATAATTGTAGACGCACGCTACACACTGTCGGTTCTACCAAAACAACTTGAACTTTCTCTGTAAGATAAATTAACCTATGTGCTCTTATCCAAACATCAATAACACTCCTCCAAGCTTAACTCCAAGGGCACATATCCTCAAGATAGGCACAACTCAAGAACCAATAAAATCTCTGTCGAATCTTCTAAATAAATACAGGAAACTGCTATTGGTGAATAGTGACTGCATAACTTCACTTGCGTTCATCATCAGACTATGTATCCATGAACTTAACATCACTAACATGTCTTCAACATATATCCAAGTGTGCAAGGCACCATGATAACTGAATGGATAACCATACACAGAACAATGTCTATTACTCTGTCAGGAACACTGTTGACAACAACTACTAACAGTTAACCTCTACACCCATGATATCATGCTGATATCATGTCCATGCTACATATACTAAAAGCTTCCTAGATAAGACTTCCATGCATGCTACTTTCCATATGTTGTCATCAATGACAAACATATAGTTAGTACTAGCCTGCTAGCAAATCTCCAACAATCTCCCCCTTTGGCATTGATGGCAACATGTGGAATGAAAAACCACCACCAACCCAAATGAACATTTATTTTATAACATTCTCCATTTCTTCTTCAAAAATCCCCCAAAGATGAATCATCCATCTACTGCAATATTTTCTAATATTCTTCATTTCCTCAACTGTAGTGTTGTCATAACTAAATGTTGCTCCCCCTTAGTATATTACTCTTCTTTTTACTTTCATTTTTCATGACTCTATATATACTCCCCCTTTCACATCAATGGAAAATGGCACCATTCATTTTAAGTACCGGTACTACTCTTGAGGTAGAGTAGTCAACCTTCCACCAGTCCCTGAGGACTGATGCCTTTCTTCTTCCTTCTAAGTAGAAACAGGGAAGGGAATGACTCCCAACTTCTCCCTAAGATACTCAAAAGTATCTTTAGGCAAGGGCTTTGTGAATATATCTGCCAACTATTCTTTAGTACTCACATAGTCCAACTTGACTTCTTTCTCTACCACTTCTCTCTTAGGAAGTGATACTTGATCTCAATGTGCTTTGTCTTTGCATGCATCACAGGGTTCTTTGACATATTGATAGTGCTAGTGTTATCACAGTGAATAACAATAGGATAATCAATCTAAATTCCAAAATCCTTTATCATTTGTTTGATCCAAATAATTGTAGAATAATTCAAGGCTACTGCAAAATACTCCACTTCTACTATTGACTAAGAAATATAATTTTGTTTCTTGCTTGTCCAGGTGACAAGTCTATCACCAAGGAACACTGCTCCACCTGAAGTACTCTTTCTATCATCAAAACATCCTATGCAATCTACATCAGTGTACACATGAAGCTCAAAATTTTCTAAATTAGGATACCATAGACCATAGTCTATAGTGCCCTGCAAGTACCTGAATATTCTCTTTACTATCATGAGGTGGCTTTGTTTAGGTTTTTTTGCAAATCTTCCAACTATGCCAACTGCATTGGAAATATCAGGTCTAATCTGAGTAAGATATATGAGTTTACCAATCATAGACTTATACAATGTTATATCTACTACTGGTGAGTCATCTTCTTTTGTAAGCTTGCATCCAGTGATCATAAGAGTTCCTACTGGATTGCAATCATCTATCTTGAATTTCTTTAGTATCTCTTTCACATACTTTGACTGATTAATAAAAAATCCTTTTTCTATCTTCTGCACATTTAGTCCCAAAAAGTACTTAATAGAACCAATCATACTCATCTCAAACTCATTCTACATTTCTTTGGCAAATTTAGCATTGAGTTTGTCATTACCTCCAAAGATAATGTCATCAACAAATATAGCTACAAGAAGCAAACCTTCAGATGTCTCTCTAATGAATAGATTACAATCTGTGACTCCTTTCTTGAATTCAATCTTTGTTAAGTATCCATCTAGTCTCTCATACCATGCTCTAGGGGCTTGCTTAAGTCCATAAAGGGTTTTTTTTAATCTGCATACCATATCAGTTCTGTCTGATAAGGTGAATCCTTTATGCTACTCAATGTATACTTCTTCTTTCAAGTCTCTATTTAAGAATGCTGATTTGACATCCATCTGATAAAGGTTGAAGTTTTTAACTATAGCATAAGCTAGAAACAACTTAATAGCTTCTAATCTACTCACAGATACAAATGTGTCTAAATAATCAATTCCTTCTCTTTGTGCATATCCTTTACATACTAATCTTGCTTTGTTTCTTACTACTGTACCATCTTCATTCATCTTGTTTCTGAATATCCACTTTGTTCCTATCACAATTTTATCACTAGGTCTAGGGACCAGTTCCCAAGTGTCATTCTTAACAATCTGATCAAGTTCTTCTTTCATAGCATCATGCCAATTAAATTATTACATGCATCTTCAACACTTAAAGGTTCAATCTAAGATAGTAAACATACTGCTTCATTGCTAGCTGAGTTCTTTGCTTGTGATCCTGTTAAGACTTTGCTGCTCTGATCTGTAATGATGTCTACCTTGGAATGATTTCTTGATGTAAACTTTGGAACTTTAGGTGATGCTGACTCATTAGCCTTAGGATTATTTTCCTCACTTATCTCAGGGTCATTGAATAACACATCAATTCTATCAAACATTTCTTCAATAACTATCTCACTAGTAGAAGGTCTAGGTTCTTCTTTAATCATGGGTGAGTAATCATGATATCTTTCTTGAATCATAAAATTTTCATCAATATTTGCATGAGCACTTTCAATGATCTTTTTCAATCTTAAATTGAAACATCTATAAGCTTTACTTTTAGTAGAGTAACCAAGAAAAATACCTTCATCACTTCTTGCATCAAACTTGCGTACTGCTTCATCCCTCTTGATGTAGCACTTGCTTCCAAAGATTCTGAAGTATTTTACTATGGGAACATTACCAAATCATAGCTCATAAGGTGTTTTTTCTATGCCTGGCCTCAATTGAATTCTATTGAAGGTATAGACTTTTGTATTGACCACATCTCTCCAATAGGTGTGTGAATATTTTCCTTCTATCATAATGGTGCACCCTGTATCAAGGATGATCCTATTCCTTCTCTTTGAAATTCCATTCCACTGAGGGGTTCTAGATGCACTTAACTATCTCTTTATGCCATGTTCTTCATAGTACTCATAAAATCTATCAGAGGTGAATTCTCCTCCTCTATCCGATCTCAAACATTTTATCTTTAATCTAGATTCATTCTCAACCTTAGCTTTGAATATTTTGAACTTATCAAATGCTTCTGACTTATCTTTTAAGAATGTAACCCACATCATCCTAGTATAATCATCAACAAACAAAATGAAATACCTTTCACCATAGTATGATCTTGTTTGAGTTGGACCACAAAGGTCTGTATGAATCAGATCCAACTTGTTCTTTGTTGAATTTTGCTTACTCCTGAATGAATTTCTCACATGCTTCCCCATCACACATTCCCTGCATATAGTATCAACTGGCTTTGCTATGCTAGGTAGATATCTTACTACCTTTACATTGCTTATCTTTACTATGTTATCAAAATTGATATGACATAGTCTTCTATGCCACAACCAACTGTCATCAAATTTAGCAACAAAATAACTTGCTTCTGAATTGAGTTGAAAAACATTACATCTTGTCTTTGAGCCTAATGCAATCATAACATCATCTTTGTTGTTAATGATGCATTTGTCATCTTTGAACTCCGACTGATAGCCTTTTCCAAGTAATTGTTCAACACTGAGAAGGTTATGTTTCAAACCATCAACATAAAGAACATCATCAGTACTGTTCTTTCCATCCAAAGTGATGGCTCCTCTACCAACTATAGGTTTAGGAGTGTTGTCTCCAAATCTAACCATACCTCCCTTGTATTTGTCCAAATGAACAAACCTACCCTTATCACCTGTCATGTGATGTGAACAACCACTGTCTATAATCCAGTCTATCCTTATGTCAGCTTGTGAAATTAATGCTATCTCTTGATTTACTTTCTCATCTTTAGGAATTGTCTTACTATTCATCTTGTCTACAATAGAAATGAATCCAATTTCTTCACTTGATTCTTCATCTAAAAATCCATCTCTAGCATAGTAGCATTCCTTATAATACTTAGGCTTGTAATCCTTTTTGAACTTTTTAGCTCTAGTGGGACACTTAGATGCAAAGTGACCAATCTTATTATATGAAAAGCACTTAAATGGTAATTGACCTTCATATTTTCCTTTTCCTTTCTTTTCTTTTTTGGAAACCATAGCAATAAAATCATCTAGTATTTTATCTTCATCATCATCATCAAAGTTACTAGAAGTTTTTGGAGATTTCTTACCATGAACTGTTTCTTTAAAAGTTGTTTCATTCTTTGGTTCTGTCTTCAATCTTGAAATCTCAAAAGTTGAGATCTTGCTGATCAAGGTCTCTCTCTTGAAATTTGATGTAAGCTGGATGGTCTCATCAAGGATGTTGATCTTGCTTTCATACTCTAGAGTAAGAGTATTCATTACTTTATCCATAATATCCTCTTCTGATATCTCTCCACCATTGTTCTTGATTCCAGCAACTACTTCATTTATCCTCTAATTGTAAGCTCTAATGTTTTCTTCAGGGAGCATCTCTAAAGCATCATATCTTTTTGATGTAGGAGCATCCTGGGTGTAAGAGCAATCTTGCATCACCCAAAAATATTTCTGTTTGCTTTTCAATAAGGGTTATCTTGTGTAGAGTTGTTATTTATGGAAACTTACTATTTTCAGTAAGTTGGTCATATGATCTCAGAATGTTTTAATTTCACTGTTGGAGGTTCATCCTAGTCATTTTAGCCTACCAGTTGAGTTTCATTGCCACATCATCAGTATTGATGAAGTTATTGAGATTTTTGGGTGTGAAATCTTTCAGGTCAATTTTGAAGGCCTTAGAGGCTCTAGATCATGATCGACCCCCAGCTGACTGGCGCTAGCGCGTGTTAGGCATTGTAGATCTCGTCATAGCATTTTCAAAAAGTGGTTACAATAGAAAAATGGACTTACGGTTAGAAAGTTATGGTCTTCAGAAGTTGGATTACCTAAAATCATATTTTGTATTTCTTTTGAGCCGACCCTATTGTAATAATTGTGAAAAATAAATAATTCTGTCTAGTTGGCCTAAAGGGCTAAATTTCTGGAACCTTCCGGGTGGTGGAAATTGCCTATATAAGAAAGGTCTGTAGTGTTGTCTTAGGTAGTTCAGGACAGTTCTAGGTAGTAGATATGGGTATTGATTCAAGGCTTTGTCCTACAGAATATTGTAAGGGAATGCCCATGTGGCTTTGCATATTGTAATTCTGAAAGTTTGTAATTCCATATTTGTGGAGATAATAAGAAGCCAATTTTTTATTCTTGCATATTGTTGTTGTTTCTCTATTTCTGTTATGTATTTTTTGGTATTAAGGGGAGCACCCTTCATCAAGTGGTATCAGAGCAGGAGTTCCTAAGTGTGTAAACAAATTGCCGATTGTGAGGCAGTTTACACCAGGACCATGGGTTAGGATTTCTATGTAAACAAATCGCCGACTGTGAGGCAGTTTGCACTAGGACCATGGTTAGGGTTTCAGCGAGAAGCGTGAAAATGCCTCCATGAAGGGAACATGGTGGAAGAGCTGGTGTTGTAACACCCGAGGTTAGGGAACTGTAGAGACAAGTGCGAGCATTGCAAGAGGAGATTCACAGAGGAATGAATCTTAATGTCAAAGATGAAAGTGAGGATGACGCCGAAGAAGAAGATCAAGAAGGAGAAGTCAAAGTTTTGAATGAAGAGGAAGAAAGGCTTTTCCTAGCTATTTCCAAGATCGGGAAAAGACCTAAGATCGAGGTTCCTACATTTTTAGAGAATCTTAACCCAGAAGAATTGATCGGCTAGATCAATGAATGTGAAGAATATTTTGAGTATGAAGATATTGAGGATCCTGATCGGGTCAAGTTTGTGAAGGCCAGACTGAAAGGCCATGCAAAGATCTGGTGGCAAGAGATTCAATTGGAGCGAAATAGAAGAGGGAAAGATAAAATCACAAGATGAGATTAGATGGTGGATAAATTGAAGTGACAGTTCATTCCTGTTGATTATGAGCTTGACCTACTGAGGAAAATGCAAAGTTTGAAGCAAGCAAGAAGATCTGTTCAGAGTATACAGAGGAGTTCTATCAAATCTTCATCAGAACAGGCCATGCAAAAGCTGACAAGGAGAAAGTTGTCCATTACCTTAATGGGTTAAGGCTGAGCATTCAGGAGGAGTTGAATTTGGTTCGAATGAATAGTATTGAAGAGGCATACCAGTTTTCCCTAAAAGTAGAGGAAAAGTTAAACAAGAAGTTTGAGAGAAGACAAAGCAGAAGAAGTCGTGATGGAAGATCTAGTGGATGGTCATATGGAGATCGAAATGAAGATTTGAAAAAGCAAGATGAGGCCAGTAATAGTTAGAATTAGAGAGGAGATAATTCCAATCATTTCCATGATCAGAATAATAGAGATCAGAGAGAAAGAGGAAGAGGATAAGGATCTGGAAGAGGAGGTTTCCGTGGAACATGTTTTCACTATGGAGAAGAAGGTCATAGGGCATTTGAATGTCCTCAATGCCAAGGATGGATGGATAGGAGGAATGAAGGCTAGGCCAGAGTTGCATATGTAGATGAAGATGTCAGATCATCAAATTCTAAAGATGCTAAAAGAGGAGAAACGCTAATTAACATAAGAGTCCTGTTGAGTGGTGAAAATGAACTTGAGCAAAGAAGGAGCCTGTTTTGCACCAAGTGCAAGTGTGAGGGTAAGTGTTTTGATGTGATTATTGATAGTGGTAGTATTGAAAATTTGGTGTCAGAAGAGATAGTGACAAAGTTGAAGCTCAAGAGGTAGAAACATCCACATCCATATCGGGTTGCCTAGGTGCAGGATGACCACAAGGGTCATGGTCAGTGAATAGTGCCTAGTAAAGTTCAAGATCGGCGGGTACCAAGATGAGGTACTATGTGATATCATATCTATAGATGCATGTCACATGTTGTTGGGTAGACCTTGGTAGTTTGACAGATGTGCTGTACATGATGGTCGTGTGAATACCTATTCCCTGACAAAGGATGGAGTGTGACATAGGTTAAAACCATTGAAGGAAATAGAAGAAAAGGTATGTGGTAATGCCAGAATAACTTTTGTTGATAGAGGAAATTTCTCAAATGGTATGAGGCATGAGCATATGTGTCTTACCTTAATTCCAAAGGCTAGGAAAGAGGAAGTAGAAAATGTACCTATAGAAGTTGCAGAGTTATTTAATGAGTTTCAGGATATTGTATCCAATAATGTGCCTGATGGATTACCGCTAGTAAGAAAGATCAGTCATCAGATGGACTTGATTCCAGGAGTCAATTTGCCAAATAAGGTAGCACACAGAATGACACTAGCAGAAAGTGAAGAGTTGAAGACAAATTTGAAGTTTAGTTCATCACATCATGGAAGTAGTCTTAGAAATGCATTTGAATTGAGGAAGATAGATAAAGGAGAAATAAGTAGTGTTGAAGCTGAGGATTTTGTAGAACATTTGAAGAACATCCATAAGGACGTGAGGAAGCATATTACCAAGATGAATGTACAATATAAGGCTAAGAAAGATGAGAAAAGGAAGTATAAGGAATTTTAGGTTGGAGATGAAGTCATGGTTCATTTGCAGAAGGTGCAATTTTTAGTTTGTTGGCTCTTCTCCTTCCAAGACCAAGCTTGAATCAAATAGTTGGGCTTAGATCTTAGTTAGGCACTCAAGCTTGACAAGAAAAACAAACCAATTGATGAGGATAAAGAGAAATCCTCCTTCTGCTTCGAGCTCCACATTCACTCAGGTGGGTATTGCCTTATCTGCACATTCAAGACACCTCATGACAAAACCAAAGGCCTGCAGATAGATTAATGTGGAATAGCAATTAATCTCCTATAGGTATCCTGGACTCCGATGATAGAAAGTCTCATGCAATAGCCCTACTTGCATAGAATGAGATTGAAAGCCAGAAACCTATCCTAACAACATGAAAGGGAAAGGGTGGAACTGAAAGGAAATGATTTTAAAATGGACTTGAAGGGACCCCTCAGATACCCTAAATCTCTGATAGACCAGTGCCTTATCCAATGGGCAGCAGAGTCAAATACCTCACTACAACAGGGTTATGAAACAAGAAGACAACACACTCACCCTGACCAAATCATACATTACCAAACCACCTGTGCACCCAGATATGCTATCACCTATCCGAAGAAAGACCTAGGAACAAGCAATACATTAACCAGCATCCACTGGAAGACAAGCATGATGCATCTTTGATACCCCAGCCCATACATATCTGAACACCAGTTCTAGACTCAGTTGCTTCTGTGAAAAACAAATCTATTGCAGACACTCACTGGAAATGCAAGTATAAAAACTATAACACCCATGATGCTATAATTAATAAGTCTAAAACCCAAATGGAGACAATCTTAGAGCAGAACAAATATATTGAAATCTTATACATAAGACATCTGTTACAATTTCATTATATTCTTTGAACTAGCAAGATAAAGAAGAACACCCTATATGTAGAGAGAAGGAGAAAATCTACAAGAAAGAGACCCTTCACATGGAACCAATTCTCCTCAAAAATTTACAGAAGAAGGAACCCTTACAAAAATGAACAACCTGCAATTTATACCACTAGCTACCTTGGAATTCTCAGAGAGAATGCAACAAGCTATGGACAGCTAAGGTAAGGGTTTCAACTACCTAACCAACTAAAAGAATACATCAGAATTTATTATAAGGGTAGGAAACCAAGAAACCTCAGAGAAATGGATCAAAGATGATCACCAATCATGATAATTTTTAGAACAAAGCATAGAAGATCACAAATCTATCAACCACCTTGAAATCATGCCTCAAGCCATGAAAAAATATCCTCCTCCACATGGCACAAATCCCTGCAAACCCTCATGGCACCCTGGACCACACTGGAATGGTGGAGAAGTTCAAATTCACCAACTCTGGCCCCTTTTGTCATCAATTCCAATCCTTACAGGCCGCTGGAAACATCTCTGAGATTTGAATTTGAAAACCAACGATTACTTCTTGGCACCAGCAGTGAATCGGCAGTCCTAATTCAATTGGAGATTGATAATTAAGTCCCTACTATTAGATCTCTCATCATTCCTAGGCTTCAGATCTTTAACTCATCCAGCACCTTGGGTTTCATTCCATGAACTGGTGACAAGGCAATATCCCAATCGCGGAATGAAAAGCCTAACTCCAGTTATATTCCATGACCACACGACCACTCATCACCAAGTCACTAGACCAATTAGCGAACCATGAAATCATCTCACAAACTTGCAACAAGAAGCAAATTTGTCAAGCCACTAAACTTTATCCATTCTGTGAACTCAGATCTCACCTTTAACTCCGCAATCATGATGCTTGATGCCACCTGTCACAACACCATTCGCTGAATACCACCCCATCACTAACATCAGACCCACGCTCTGCAAGCCTTCAAAATCAAATGGTGAGTGCATGATAGCAAGGGGTCTGACACCTCCCATGAGATCATGTGCCAACCACTAGATCTACCACACCATCCTCTCTACAGAATCACTCAGGCCCACCAAACAGCCACAAATAGGCACCAGGACATGTGGCATCTTGTCGCATGATCGCATAGCCTAGAGATGGGCTATGCGAACATGTGACCACCCACAGATAGCTACCACATGGAGACAACACCACTGCCCGCTAGCCAATAGAACACCGCCACCACACCCGGAAGGTGCCTCATCACCCCCTACTGGGCCCCAGGGACACATGGCAAGTGGTCGCATGATTTTATAGCCAAAAATTGGGCTATGCAACCATGTGACAGCCAATCACAAGCTGCCACATGACTGCCGCTAGGACCACAGAACTGCCAACACCAACTGCAAAGAGCCAGGACCCACTCGGATAGATGGTAAGCAGTCGCATGATAGCATGTCAGAAAAGTTTGACATGCGGCCATGCGATAGCCTATAAGAACATGCCATCTAACCCCCCTCTGACACTGGGCCCACATCATGCTCACATAAGAAAATCCAACGGTCGTCGCAAAAGTGCTAAGGATAAAAACCACGCGACTTCACCAGGTGAACAAGTGACATCCACAGATCTTGTCCAAGCTTTAACCGTGCTAGAAGTATGAGAAGAGATAAACTGCCAAGCACTTAGCTACTACGTGACTATGGAAAACTTAACCGCTAGCCAAGTTACCAGATGTTAGGGACTTAACCGTCAGGATTCAGTGACAAGGAGAAAACCGCAAGTCGCCAGGTCACCAAAAGAAGACTAACCGCTAGGTAGCCAAACACAATGAAGAGCTGGGACCACGCGGACAGGTGGCAGGCAGTCACATGATCGTATGTCAGAAAAATCTGACATGCAGCTATGTGACAGCCAATCAGGAAGAGCATTTGAAGGCCCAGGCCCACCTATCATCGCACTTGCGCACTTAAGGAAAACTGGCAGACAAGGAACTAGGAGGTCGAAAACACACAAAGTTTTCGACACAGCGAAAGACCAAAAACACACAGAGTTTTTGACGCCAAAGGATAAGCACACAAAAATAGGAAGCACAGGGTTGAAAACAACAAAGGCCGAAAACACACAGACTAAAAACATCATGGACTTTTAGAAACATTGTGAATTTTCGACACTGTGGCAAATTTTAAAAATACTTCCCATGGACCTTAGAATTTGAATATCTTTCTAAATTTTTTGAATTAGCACGTGAAATTTGGACCAAAGCAAGGTGAGAACAAGAAGAAAATAGGGCAAGAGGCAATGAAGAACACTTGCAAGGAAAATAGGCCATTTTCATAAGATTTTTGCTATGACAGAAAAATGGACTAACAGTGGCTCTGTCTGGGGACAATGGGTAACTTGTGCCCATGTGAGAATTTAGGATTACTGGGAGAGCAGACCACCAACTGTAGGGACCTCAAAAAATGCAGAGAAGAGGAAAGCACACAACAAGAAGGGGAAAGATATTTACAAAATGTACATTTTATACAAAAATCTGTAGCAACAAACAAGAGTTAGTTCTTGCCTCTATCAAAAACTTGATTTTCATTCCTTCCTTCATGAGGCACACCAGATATTCTATTTTCATGTCTCCATAGGTCTGACAACCTATTCAACCAGCATATCAGGAAGAACAAAGTAGCTTTCTTCATAGTGCATGTAAAATTTTTTGGCACTTTCTCCATCCTGCTCACTATGAAAGTGTGATTCAGCATGCCAATGGTCAGCACCTCTATACTAAAATTGATCTTCACCTGCTGAAACATGCATGCTATCAAATAGAAACACAAAAGCCTCATATTTTTCCTATAGAAAGGCCTCATCTAGATCATGTCTTTGCATTTCCACAGGTGTAATCAGCTGGTCCTCAAAAGAATAGTCAGATTGATACTCACAGATGGAAAATGAACATCCTGAATCAACTGGATCTGAAACCTCCACATGCTCCTCAAACAAAGGATTGACAACTTCATGCAATACACCTTGTTGAACATCATGACAAAAAATGGGCTGATAATCAAATTCTTCATCATATAAAGGATTGGAAAACACCCTAAAATCAGCACTCATCTCAACCTCATGGAGACTCATAGCACATGAAGAAAAATCAGAACCATATGAAGACTCACTGATATCACATTGAATTATTTTTTCTTTATCTTCATACCCTGAGGATGAATCATCTTCAGCATCTTCACTATCCAAAGAATGTTCACTTCCATCATCACTTTCCTCTTTCCATGTTGCATCTGACTCATATGAAGACACCACACCCTCACTGTCTTCACCACTCTCAACATCATCACTTAAGGACATGACCCTAAGTGCATCCTCAAGCTCAAGGCTACCATCACTAAGTATCCAATCCCTGACACATATGTAATGCTCTTCCTACAAGGCATCTAACCAATTGGTTGACTCAGGAAAACAGAGCTCCAAGAATAAACCAATGAACTCTGATTTAGGAAACTCAACATCCTTAGGAAGCTCATCATACACCTCACAAAATCTATCATAAAATAGAGATATGGATAAATCCTTTCTACTTCTCACATTCAACCTTACCAATTTTATATAATCTCTAAGGATGCCCTGTTCTAATAATGCAATCTCCTCATTCATCCTATCCATTACAACCAATGCAATACTTCCATAAAATTCTACCAAACTATAGCTGAGAACTTGAAGTATGCTAACCTCTAATCACACCTTACTCCTTTCTTTGTGCTTGACCACTTAATAAGGAGACATTTAAAACTTAAAAAATACCTAAGAATTCTGCAGCAAGAAGACCCTGCTTGTTGATTGGAAGGCAAGGCAGATCTAGAGCTCACCATGCAGCTCCATCAAGTTCTTTCTTTGTAGAGTCACCACCTCCTTGAAGAGGAAAGTATATTATTTGTTTCTACTCCCAACTAACATAAAACTCACCAGGATAACATGCACTATCTATTAGGAAACACACTAATCAAATAGAGAACTCAGAGTTGCCACTCAGCACACAGTGAGAAGATTTAGTCAATGCCTTTTGTTTATCTGAGTCTGTATTATAACCAAGACTCTAGGATGATCCAGCCAAGCAAGGAAGCTTGCTATCTTTTACCTCTTCCCCAGCAGAGTCACCATTTTGTTGGCTCTTCTCCTTGCAGGACCAAACTTGAATCAAATAGTTGGGCTTAGATCTTAGTTAGGCACTCAAGCTTGACAAGAAAAATAAATCAATTAATGAGGATAAAGAGAAATCCTCCTTCTGCTTCAAGCTCCACATTCACTCAGGTGGGTATTGCCTTATCTCTACATTCAAGACACCTCACGACAAAACCAAAGGCCTGCAGACAGATTAATGTGGAATAGTAATCAATCTCCTATAGGTATCCTGTACCCCGATGATAGAAAGTCTCATGCAACAGCCCTACTTGCATGGAATGAGATTGAAAGCTAGAAACCTATCCTAACAACATGAAAGGGAAAGGGTGGAACTGAAAGGAAATAATTTTAAAATGGACTTGAAGGGACCCCTCAGATACCCTAAATCTCTGATAGACCAGTGCCTTATCCAATGGGCAGCAAAGTCAAATACCTCACTACAATAGGGCTATGAAACAAGAAGACAACACACTCACCCTGACCAAATCATACATTACCAAACCACCTGTGCACCTAGATATGCTATCACCTATCCAAAGAAAGACCTAGGAACAAGCAATGCATTAACCAACATCCACTGGAAGACAAACATGATGCATCTTTGATACCCCAGCCCATACATATCTGAACACCAGTCCTAGACTCAGTTGCTTTTGCGAAAAACAACTCTACTCTAGACACTCACTGGAAATGCAAGTAGAAAAACTATAACACCCTTGATGCTACAATTAATAAGTCTAAAACCCAAATGGACATAATATGACAGCAGAACAAATATATTGAAATCTTATACATAAGACATCTGTGACAATTTCATTATATTCTCTGAACCAGCAAAATAAAGAAGAACACCCTATATGCAGAGAGAAGGAGAAAATCTACAGGAAAGAGACCCTTCACATGGAACCAATTCTCCTCAAAAATTTACAAAAGAAGGAACCCTTACAAAAATGAACAACCTGCAATTTATACCACTAGCTACCTTGGAATTCTCAGAGAGAATGCAACAAGCTACGAATAGCTAGGGTAAAGGTTTCAACTACCTGACCAACCAAAAGAATACATCAAAATTTATTACAGGGGTAGGAAACCAAGAAACCTCAGAGAAATGGATCAAAGACGATCTCCAATCATGATAATTTTTAGAACAGAGCATAAAGGATCATAGATCTATCAACCACCCTGAAATCACACCTCAGGCCATGAAAAACTATCCTCCTCCACATGGCACAAATCCCTGCAAACCCTCATGGCACCCTGGACCACACTGGAATGGTGGAGACATTCAAATTCACCAACTCTGGCCTCTTCTATCATCAATTGTAGTCCTTACAAGCCGTTGGAAACATCTCTAAGATTTGAATTTGAAAACCAACGGTTACTTCTTGGCACTAGCATTGAATCGGCGGTCCTAATTTGATTGGAGATTGGCAATTAAGTCCTGACCATTAGATCTCTCATCATTCCCAGGCTTCAGATCTTTAACTCATCCAGCACCTTGGGTTTTATTTTGCGAACTGGTGAAAAGGCAATATCCCAATCACGGAATGAAAATCCTAACTCTAGTTATATTCTACAACCACATGACCACTCATTGCCAAGTCACCAGACCAACTAGCGAACTACCAAATCATCCTGCGAACCCGCAATAAGAAGCAAATTTATCAAGCCACTAAACTTTATCCATTTTGCGAACTCAGATCTCACCTTTAACTCTGCAACCACGACACTTAATGCCACTTGTCACAACACCATTCGCTGAATACCACCCCATCACCAACACTGGATTTACGCTCTGCAAGCCTTTGAAATCAAATGGCGAGCGCATGATCGCAAGGGGTCTGACACCTCCCATGAGATCATGTGCCAACCACTAGATTTGCCACACCATCCTCTCCATAGAATCAGTCAGGCCCACCAAATAGCCACAAACATGCCCTAGGACATGTGGCATCCTTTCACATGATCGCATAGCCCGGAGATGGGCTATGTGAACATGCGACCATCCGCAGACCGCTACCACACGGAGACAACACCACCACCCGCCGGCTAATAGAATACTGTCACCGCACCTGGAAGGTGCCCCATCACCTGCTATTGGGCCCCAGGGACACGTGGCAAGTGGTCACATGATCGCATAGCCATAAAATAGGCTATGCAACCATGTGAGAGCCAATCACAAGCTGCCACATGACCGCCACTAGGACCATGAAACTGCCAACACCAACTACGAAGAGCCAGGACCCACACAGATAGATGGCAAGTGATCGCATGATCACATGTCAGAAAAGTCTGACATGCAGCCATGCAACAACCTGTAAGAACATGCCATCTGACCCCCCTCTGACACCAGGCCCACATCATGCTCACATAAGAGAATCTGATGGCTGTCACAAAAGCGCTAAGGATAAACACCGTGTAACTTCACCAAGCGAACAAGCGACGTCCACAGATCTTTTTTGAGCTTTAACCGTGCTGGAAGCATGAGAAGAGACAAATCACCAAGCACTCAGTGACTACGTGATTGTGGAAAACTTAACCACCAGCCAAGTCGCTAGATGCTAGGGACTTAACCATTAGGATTCAGTGACAAGGAGAAAATTGCAAGTCGCCAGGTCACTAGAAGAAGACTAACTGCTAAGTAGCCGAACACAATGAAGAGCTGGGACCACGCGGACAGGTGGCAAGTAGTCGCATGATCACATGTCAGAAAAGTCTAACATGCGGCCATGTGATAGCCAATCAGGAAGAGCATTTGAAGGCCTAGGTCCACCTGTCATCGCACTTGCGCACTTAAGGAAAACTGGCAGACAGGGAACTAGGAGGTCGAAAACACACAAAGTTTTTGACACAGCGGAAGACCGAAAACACATAGAGTTTTTGATACCAAAGGATAAGCGCACAAAAGTAGGAAGCACAAGGTCAAAAATAGCAAAGGCCAAAGACACATAGACTGAAAACATCATGGACTTTCAGAAACACTGTGGGTTTTCAACACTGTGGCATAGTTTGAAAATACTTCCCGCAAACCTTAGAATTTGAATATCTTTCTGGATTTTTTGAATTAGCACATGAAATTTGGACTAGAGCAAGGTGACAACAAGAAGAACACAAGGTAGGAGGCAATGAAGAACACTTGCAAGGAAAATAGGTCATTTTCACAAAAAAATTTCTATGACAGAAAAATGGACTAACACAGTTGGTACATATCACAAGTTGAAAATGAAAAAATTTGGGCCATGTAAGATACTGAAGAAGCATGATTCAAGAAATGCATATGAGGTCAAGTTGCCTACTAAGCTAAATATTTCACTAGTGTTTAATATTTTAAATCTAACAGAGTATCATGATGGAGGTGTTGAAGATGAGGATACAATAACACAGTGGAGTATTCCAGCAATTAGTTTAGATATCAAGGAGATTGAAGACATACTAGATAGTCATGTTGGTAGAAGCACAAGTAACAAGACATATAAAGAGTATTTGGTCAAATGGAAAGGATGATCTATTGAAGATTTATCATGGCTAGCAAAGGAGGAGGTTAACCATCTTGGTTTTCCTCTGCACACCTGAGTCGTGACAGGAAAACTTGGTGGAAATTATCATTTAAGGCTTCTTATTATCTTTTTTACTTCTAAAAATTCACCATCAGATAGGGTACTGATAAGGGATTCTTTAGCAATAGAATTATGATGAAACAATTTATTTTGTGTGTCAGTAGCATCATCTTTTCCAAGGTCTTCTAAGGTAGGAATCTTGGCTGCTTTGATGGTTACATTGAAAACTTCAAAAGCAATACACTGCAAATGGGTTACCATTTTGTTCTTCCAATCAAGATAATTCTCTCCATCAAACTTAGGACTTTCTTTCTTGAAGTACGCCATCTAATCAACCTCAAGCTATTAAACTTTCTATCTAAGGCACTTGGCTCTAATACCAATTGTTAGGAATAGTCCCAAGAGATAACTGAGAGGGGGGGGGGTGAATCAATTATCTACAAGATTCAATTATTTATCCAATTAAGTATACTTAAACATAAAGCATAAACACAATGAAAGAACACATGAACAAAACCAATATTTTGGTTACAGGGAAACCCAAATAGGTAAAAACCCCGGTGGGACTTGATACCAACTAATATTTTGTACTAGTGTATAATGATCCTTGCTATAAGATCCTTTACCCTGTTAGGAGTAGCTTTACAATATATTAAGTATAGTAGACCTATTCAAGGGTTGAACCCTGTTAGGAGTCTTTTACAATCATCCTTGTTAGGGGAGAGGACGCACTGTCTGAGAGCTCACTACTCAAATGGCCGAAGGCTACAACCTTTTGAATAACAAATAAACATTATATCTTGATCTTGGTGAACTACACTTTGACTTGCTATATGGATCAGTTCCAATAAATAGCATAAGTACTTAACTTAGTCACATAGACCTTCTTCTAATGGCTCAACACTTTGCACACTCTACTCTGCTCTGCTTAATCAACCATGAACCATACTTCAACAATCACAAATGATTGCTTATAATATCTTTCCTCCAAATGATATAATCAAGTTGGCCTATTAGAACCACCTTGAAATCATATTAGAGAATGTTAGAAATAGGAAATATTGAGAGGGGGGGTGAATAAGTATTTTACAAACTTTTACTTTTTCCCACTTATAGATATAACAGATTACTTTAAAGCATAAGAGACTAAATAGCATACATAATAGTAAATGTAAAGAACTCATAACACATGATATGTTCTCAAGGAAACCCTGGCCAAGGGAAAACCCCAGTGGGGATGGTACCCACAAAGATCCACTAATCAAAAGATATCTTGTTAAAGATGTTGACCCTGTTAGGAGTCTATTACAAACATATAGTGTATCAGTCCTGGTTAAGAGACTACAGGCCTTGTTAGAAGCCTCAACCCTGTTAGGAGTTGTAGATACAAAACTTGATTACCAGATGAGCTCACTACCCAAACAAGTAATACAAATGTTTACTAATTACAATATGGTACTGCTTACAACTTCGCATCAACAATTTTCACCACTATCACAATATACAACTATTACAAGTTACATTTCAAGTATGTTCGATACATCTTTATTTATACAAGATACAAACATAATATCTTTCTTCAGTCAGTTTGCATATCTTTATCTAAGATTAAACATCTAGGATGTCATCTCTTTATAATATTAAGTCATTATTTTGACAAGGAAAATAATCCCTTAATTCGTTTACTAGTTCTGCCTTCAAAACCGCTCTATCAGCTATACTCTGTCATCGGTAAAACAATCATAACTTTGTCCATACTATCCATACTCTTTTGCACACTGAGATGGGGTATCCTTAGACACCATAGAGTCTATGTTCAACTATGCAAACTCTGATCATGCTCTAGTGAACATCGCCAAAAACAAACTGTATCGGGTGCTCTGTCAAAAACACTATTTCATACTTAGACAATTTTAGTTTGCGATCTTCCATACTTACTTTCCAGCTTATGTGATCTTCATAGGGAACATATGTTTCCATAATGACAACATTCATGTAGATACCTTAGCCAAATTTCTAACAATCTCCCCCTTTGTCATTGGTGGCAACATATGAGAAAATTGGCTAAGTGTACAAGTCAAAATCTCAAAATTTGTATCAAAATTGTGGCCATAGTATAAAATAAGTATACTATCCTTATATCTCCTCAAAATATACACATAATCTATAATACTTCATAATAATCCATAGAACTCCCCCTATGAGTATCCTTCCTTATCATATATAGACAATTTTCTAAGTATCTCTCCCCCTTTGACAACAATGACAAAATAAAGGGTGGAAAGGGATATACAAAATTGTGTCAAAACTTTTACCTTACTGTCTTATTACAAAGCCCGTAGGCTTGCAACACAATCTACAAAATCTGACTTCCAAGTCTCAAAATCTTTCTCCCATGCCTTCTTAATTGATTTTGCTACATTGAGTAAAGTACTCAATCCGTATGTTACAATTTGACAAGCTAGAAGGGACTCAAAATTGAACTTCTAAAATGATGTCTTAGTAGTAAGACATTCTTCTAGCTGCTCTTCTATTATAGTCAACTTGATTGAGACATGCTCTCTCAAGATGTTTATCCTGATAATTTTCCTATTCTTCTCATCATTCAAAGTCCTTATCTCATCACATAATTTTCTGATCTTTTTCTCAACTGCACTGATCTTTATGTTTGTGCTGGCCATTGAGTTTGTCTTTTTTGCAATTTCATCTTGCTTCTCTTTTATCTTCTTCTCTTCCTCAATTATTATATTTTTAGATTTTGTACACTAAATGTACAAACACTTTCCAGTCTCAAGATGTTTCCTTAAGTTCTTAATGTGTCTGTCAAGGTTGTCAATGTCATTTTTGATATTCTAACTTATATTCTGCAACATCTTAGCTTCATAAGCTGCCTATGCCTTAACCTTAGCAATATCAGTCAAATTAGTGAACTCAACATCAAAAGAATTTATTACCATCTTTTCTCTTTCAAGTGGGTTTGAATCAAAGACTTTTGTAGATATAACACTTTGTAGCTTCTCAGTCAAATCTTTTAGGCTACCTTCCAAATTCTTAACTTTCTTGTTCTTTCCAATAATTTTGTTCAAAGAAGTGATCAACTCTAATTGATCATCATCATCAACCTCCTTTCTCAAATCTTCAATCAATGTTTCGATTCCTTTCTCCTTTCCATTCTTAGGAGTAAGACTGATGTCTTCTTGTGGTTCAATAGGTGTATGGGCCTCTATTTCCATTTGCTCTTCTATTCGTGTAGTCTTTGTTTCAATACTCTTTTCTTGCTCTCCCAAAGCCAAATTGTCAACAATGTTATCCAAATTGTTGAGTACCACATCATCTGAATCTAAAGTAACTTTTGTTCCTTCAATGTTCATAGATTATGTGCCAATGTTTATAGAAGAAGAGGGAATATCTTTAACTTCAACTACCTCTACTATTGCCTCTGCCTGTTCTAAACTCTATTTCTCTTCTAGTTCTACAACTGATTGATCTTTGCTATCTTTTCCTACTACCAATTTTTCTAGTACTTGCACAACTGCCTATTTAGTTTCAGTCTTCACTTGTTCATACTGACCTCCCATTATTTGTATAGTTCTTCTTTTGGTTCTTAATAGGGTTTCAAGTGGCTTGAGGATCTGTTTAAGGTGGTCATCATCTCTTATGTCATAGAACTATCTTATCACATTCTCTCTCATTTTAGTATCTTCTTCTTGTGCTCTCATCTTTCTTCTCACAAGTCTGTTGTACAAATCTTATGGTATCTTTCCATGAATAGTATCAAATTTCTTGTTTGTCAAAATCATATGTGTAACCATTGCATTCTCTAGATTTAATCTATCAGAGGATCCATATAAATCATAGTATTTGTTCATTTTGGTAAAGTCTCCATGCTACAATATGTCTTCATTAACTCTTTCTATCCTTGGTTTCCATGATTTCTTCTTTATTATTACTTCATCATCTTTTATCTCTACTACTCTTCTAGGTACTAGTGGAACAATTATTTTTTGTCTTTTACCCAGTCCTAAAGCACTTGCCTTCATTATTTTGCTTGGTGCTGAAGAAGAGGGTTTCTCTTTCTGACTAATTTCTTGCTCCTTCTCAGGTTCTTCAACCTTTACCTTAACTTGAATGGGTTCTACACTTGATGCCAAAGGTGGGACTGATAGTATCTCACTTTGCCTTATTGCTTCTGTAGTCTTTCTTGCAATATCAAATTCCTGCTCACTCATACCTGATTCTTTTAGAATTTTCTTTATTGTAGTCTCCACTCTCTTCTTTGATTGTTTCTCTTCCTTGAATGCCTTTGCTGAATCAAATTTTTCATCATATGTTCCAAATCTATTGCTATGAGCATCCACTTTACTTTTCAACAATCTACTAACATATCCTTCTATTTCAACTTCAGAGATTTCATAGCCAAGAGGGTCTATGAATTCATGTCTAGGTTTTACTGCCTCAATGTAAGTGAAATCAGTATCAACCATAAAACATATATCATCTTTGTATTTCTCAACTAGGGACGAAGGAATTCTTGATCTATTTACCACAATGTTCTGAAAATTTTTCAACACTAACTTTACATTTTCATTAACCTTCTCAATAAGATGTTTCATGTAAACTTTATTGATTCTTTCCATAGTATTCTCACCATCATTCCAATCAATAGTGTAAGGAAATCTTCTTAGCAAGTGGAAGAACATGTAAGTAACCAATGAGGAAAATCTAAAGTGAGTGTATTTAGCTTTCTTTATCTTTTCCAAATTCTCAAACAACTGTATTCTCAGAATTTCACACATATCCACAGGCTTCTTCTCCACACACATCAAATAAGCAATGTGTACCATCCCTACTAGCATATCATCTTCTCTAGAACTTCCACAGAATTTTGTTGTCAAAATCTTACACAATTATTTTACATCATCTTGCTTAATCTTACTAATGACTATACCTCTACCATTGTATATTGAACCGATGTTATTAATCACAATCTTTCTCATGTTTTTCTCATTCAGTGGAATTGCACCAAATTTTGATAATCCAGTCACATCATGAATTAGGTCTGTAGTTATGTCTATAACTCTATCTTCTAACCAAAATTTACCATTATGTATCCTACTCAAAATGATCTTAGTACACTCCTCATCATCAAATTCATATTTCATAGAGTACTCAATGATTTCATTGTTTTCCAGATGTTCATAACCTTGTTTCACTAACATATCTTTGTTGTACAATTTTTGATATTCACCATTAAAATTAATCTCCCTTAGGGTTTCAAATTTGCATCCAAGGTAACTTTTAACATTCTCTAAATGAAGAACTCCGTCTGGTACAGATGATAAAGCTAAACTAGCATCTCTTTCTAAGGGTTCAACTGGATCTTTCTTAGTTCTAGGTATGTTCTTATCCTTGATGTTGTGAATCAATGACACATCCATGATTATATCTAATTACTTAAGCTAATTCAAGATCTTAGTCAGATAAATACCTTAAATTCATAAAATTAGGGCTTTCGCTAGATCAGCGCTTCAAACTTCTGCAAATCACTTCCAAACTTCTTTCTTCACTCTCCAAATCACTTCTAATTGCTTCATAATCATAATAACTTTGATTTCAATCTTTTAATACTTAGCATTTACTCGATCTGACATCGCATTCAATTCTTTTGCCGCTAAAATGCCAAAAAGCTGATTTTGTAAACCTGCAACCATAAATCTTCTTGCGACCTTGCAAAACACAATATTTCTTTTTGTGAACTTAACCATAGAATTAGTATAACATAACAAACCTTCATCTAACTACGCAAAACTTAACTCATTCAAAATCTAATTCTACACTAATTCCAAGTTCCTAAACTACAGAAATTTACATAATTTAAGTGCTTAAAGAAGGGTTAGGTAAAGACTCATTCTTACCATCAGATACATTACCTTCCTGATTACCTTCAGTGCTAAATATACCTTCTTGATCTATACTTTTAACAAATTTTACTTCATCTTCATTGCTACAGCAACCTTTCTCTTTGTTTCTTGCATTTTCATTCCTTCTTGCATAGTTTCTAGGGTTAGGGTTATGATGATAACCTCCATTGTTCATTCTGCAAAATCTTGCTATGTGTCCAATCTTGTTACATATTTGACAATGATTCCATTGGTTCCATATCTAGGTGTTTGCTGATTGATTTGTGTCCTACAATTTCTAGCAATATGTCCAATTTTTTTTCATCTATAACATACTATTCCATTTCCTCTTTTCATGTCTTCAGTTGATCTCTGATCTGCATTGTTAGTATTTCTAGGCATTCTACTATTGTAATTATTCTCAATAACTTTAGATCTTCTACATTCAATAGCTCTATGTCCAAAACCATGACAATTATAACAATATCCATTAAGAGGTTTGAATTATTTACCTGTACAATCTCTCTTCATATGACCAATAGTATTACAAGAAAAACATCTACCTTTGAATTCTCTTTGCATACCTTTGGATGGTTCATCTTACTTCAGTGGTTCTTCTTGCTTTGGTGCATCTTCTTGCTTTGGTGATTCTTCTTGCTTAGGTGCATCTTTAGATTTGTTCTCATCTAACTTCTTTTCTTCACTGCTTTCACATACATTCAGATCTGGTTTCTTGCTTTCACTAACTATCTTCAATATGTTAAATCCAAGACCAATTTTGTCATAGAATGGTTTTCCATAAGATACTTGCTCATTAATCTTTTCACTGTTTGAATATAGCCTCTCAAGTTGTTGTTTGGATTGAGTCAATTCACCTTTCACAATCTTGTTGTATTTCTCAAGTTCATCATACTGCAATTTGACTTTATCAAATTCAAATGTTACCTTGCCAAGTTTAGATTTTAGATCTTCATTCTCATTCTTTAAACTTTCATTCTCAGATCTTAGATTGTCATTTCCATCTTTCAAGCTAAGCTTTAGATTTTTTATCTTCAATTCATGTTTAAGGATCACATTTTCTTTTTCTAAATCATCACAATCTTCAACAAGAATTTCAAATTCCTTCTCAGATTTTAGATCTTCTATCTTACCTTTCAATTTGTCAATAAGATTCTTTGCATCATCATACTTTATTTTCAGAGTGTTTCTTTCATCAGTAAGCATATCAATTTGTTCAAGAGCTTCTTCAAGATTCTTCTGTAACTGATCCATATCCATAGAGATCTTACTGAAGTTGCTAGGCTTTCCTTGAATGTTCCTTCTCCAAGTAACTGTGCTCTGATACCAATTGTTAGAAATAGGAAATATTGAGAGGGGGGGGGTGAATCAGTATTTCAAAAACTTTTACTTTTGCCCACTTATGGATATAAAAGATTACTTTAAAGCATAAGAGACTAAATAGAATACATAATAGTAAATGTAAAGAACTCATAACACATGATATGTTCTCAAGGAAACCCTGGCCAAGGGAAAACCTTGGTGGGGATGGTACCCACAAAGATCCACTAATCAAAAGATATCATGTTAAGGATGTTGACCCTGTTAGGAGTCTATTACAAACATATAGTGTATCAGTCCTGGTTAAGGGACTATAGGCCTTTTTAGAAGCCTCAACCCTATTAGGAGTTGTAGATACAAAACCTAATTACCAGATGATCTCACTACCCAAACAAGTAATACAAATGTTTACTAATTACAATATGGTACTGCTTACAACTTCACATCAACAACTTTCACCGCTATCACAATATACAACTATTACAAGTTACATTTCAAGTATGTTCGATACATCTTTATTTATACAAGATACAAACATAATATCTTTCTTCAGTCAGTTTGCATATCTTTATCCAAGAGTAAACATCTAGGATGTCATCTCTTTATAATATTAAGTCATTATTTTGACAAGCAAAATAATCCCTTAATTCATTTACTAGTTCTGCCTTCAAAACTTCTCTATCGACTGTACTCTATCATCGGTAAAACAATCATAACTTTGTCTGCACTATCTGTACTCTTTTATGCACTAAGATGGGGTATCCTTAGACACCATAGATTCTATGTTCAACTACACAAACTTTGATCATGCTCCAATGAACGTTGCCAAAATAAACTGTATCGGGTGCTCTGTCAAAAACATTGTTTCATACTTAGACAATTTTAGTCTGCGATCTTCCATACTTACTTTCTAGCTTATGCGATCTTCATAGGGAACATATGTTTCCATAATGACAACATCCATATACATACCTTAGCAAAATTTCCAATAGAGAAACCATAATAAACTCCAACAAACATTCTGTCGGCTCTATTATGCATGCAACTCATTTTGGGACCTGTCTAAAAAAATAATTGTAGATGCACGCTACACACTATCGACTCTACCAAAACAACTCAAAATTTCTCTATAATCTGAATTAAGTTATGCACTCTTAACCAAACATAAATAATAGTCCTCCAATCTGAACTCCAAGGGCACATATGCTCAAGATAGGTGCAACTCAAGAACCAATAAAATCTCTGTCAGCTCTTCGAAATAAACATAGGAAACTGCTACTGGCGAATAGCGACTACATAACTTCACTTGTGTTCATCATCAAACTATGCATCCATAAAATTAACATTACTAACATGTCTTCAACATATATCCAAGCGCACAAGGCACCATGATAACTATACGGACAACCATACATAGAACACTGTCTATTACTCTATCAGGAACACTGTTGACACCAACTACTATATAACTGTCTGTACTAATAGTTAACCTCTACACCCATGATATCATGTTGATATCATGTCTATGCTACATATAGTAAAAGCTTCCTACATAAGACTTCCATGCATGCTACTTTCCATATGTTGTCATCAATGACAAGTATACAGTCAGTACTGGCCTACTGGCAAATCTCCAACATGATAAGATCAAATGTGAGAATGCATATTGGGTAAAGGGACTTAATTATAATCTATTGAGTGTAGAACAATTGAATAATATAGGTCATCGAGTTGCATTTGAGAATAGAAAGGTGAAAATCTATGATGAGACTGGAAAGTTGGTTGGTACTCGTGAGCAATATAAAGGTAATTTATTTTATCTTGATAATGTTGAAACTTCTTGTTTGTTGGAAAGAAATGAAGAGGTTATGTCATAAAAGGTTATGTCATGTGAATTTTGACAACATGGTTAAGATCAATAAGAAAAGGAGAGTTAGAGGCTTACCAAGCATATATAAACCTAACCATGTCATGTGCAAATAATGTTAAATGGGAAAAATGTTGAAATCTAGTTTTAAGAGCAAAAACTATTCATCTAATACTTTTTTGGAATTAGTTCATACTAACTTGTGTGGTCCTATTAGAACTAAGAGTTATTATGGAGACAAATATTTTATCTTGTTTATTGATGACTACTTTATAATGATGACTTTCATGTTCTCAAAAGAAAAATCCAAAGCTTTTAAGATGTTTAAATGGTTTAAGACTCAAGTGGAAAAAAAAATGGGAAAGAATTAAAATGCTTGAGATCAGTTAGAGGTGGTGAATTTATTTCTAATGAGCTCACTAAATTTTTTAATGAGCATGGAATTAAGAGACAGGTGTTTGCATCTTGGACACCACAATAGAATGGGATTGTTGAAAGGATAAATAGATCTATTGTTGATTGTGCTAGAACACTAATGATTAAAAAGGATGTTGCACATATATACTAGAGAGAAGCTATTAGTACTATTGTATACACATTGAACTGAGTTCAGCTAAAGAAAGATTCAAACAAGACACCTTATGAGTTATGGTATGGTTACACACCTAATGCAAGCTATTTCAGAATATTTGGAAGTAGATGTTACATTATGAAAGATGATAGAATGGGAAATTTGATTCAAAAGGTGATGAAGGAATATTCCTAGGATATTTTAGTTAGAGAAAAACTTACAAATGTTTGACTAAGGCTACTAATAAGATGATTGAAAATGAAAATGTGAGAGTTGATGAATTTTCTGGGAAGAATGATGAAGAAAGAAAAAAAGAACTAGAAGACTATGGTAGGTTTACTTACATTGAGCAACCTGACACTCTACCTGAGCAATAACCTGACGTTACCAAGAATCATGGTAATGCTATCAAGAATCATTCTATAAAGACTAAGAATCAATAAATAGATACCGATGAGGATAATGATTCTACACTAAGTGGAGAACATAATGAAGAACAAACAACTCAACCTGTACTTGCAAGATACATGAGGAAACATCATCCATAGAATCAAATTATTAGAGATAAGAAAGCTGGCATGATGACACGAAGTAAGTTGAGAAACAACACCTGCTTAATTTTTGAATTTGAACCTAAAACTATTAAAGATCCACTTGAAATGATGAATGGGTTAAGGCCATGAATAAAGAAATTAAGAAGATACAGAAAAACAAAACATGGACATTAGTACGAAGACCAAAAAATAAGAATGTAATTGGAACCAAATGGATATTCAAAAACAAGTTGAATGAAAATGGAGATGTCACTAGGAATAAGGAAAGACTTGTATGCAAAGGGCATGCACAAGAAGAAGGTATTGACTATGGTGATACTTTTGCACCATTTTCTAGACTTGAAGGAGTTAGAATATTGCTTGCTTATGCTTCTTACAAAGGATTTAAAGTTTATTAGATGGATGTTAAATCTACATTTTTTAATGGAATACTATAAGTTGTGCAATGCACTATATGGACTGAAACAAGCACCGAGAGTATGGTATGAAAGACTGCATTCATACCTTATCAGTATTAGATTTGTTAGAACAAGTGACAACAACAATTTATATTTGAAAGATGAAAGGGATGATAAGATTCTTAGTGCTGAAACTTTAATTCATGATATCATATTTGGAGGACATGATAATATATGTAAATCATTTGCTAATGAAATGAGAAAAGAATTTAAAATGTCAATGTTTGGAGAGATTAAATTATTTCTTAGCTTCCAAATTTTACAAGATGAAGGCATATACATCACTCAATCAAAGTACATAAAATAAGTATTGAATACATTTGGTATGGAGGATTCAAAACTGGTTGGTACACCTATGTTCAATGGATAAAATTTGACAAAAGATGACCAGTCAACTAAGGTAAATCAAACATTATAGAGATCAATTATTGGTAAGTTGATATATGTTGTGCATAGTAGACCAAATATTGCACATGCAGTTGGAATTGTAGCAAGATTTTTTGTTAATCCTAAGGAATCACATATGACTATGGTAAAAATAATCTTGAGATACTTTAAGAATAGTAAAAACCATGGCTTGTGGTACAAGAAATAAGGCAACTTTGAACTGAAAGTCTATACAAATATGGATTGGGCTAGAAACATTGATGATAGAAAGAGCACCACTGGTGGAGCATTCTTTTTGGGAGAAAGATTATTTACTTGGATAAGTAAGAAAAAAGGATACATTTCTCAATCCACTACAGAAGTAGAATATGTTTTTATTGTTGCTAATTGTTCAAATATTGTATGGATAAAACAACATTTGAAAGGTATGAAAGAAAAGATGATTGACCCAGTGTTAATATATTATGATAACACTAGTGCAATAAACATTTCTAAGAATTCTATGATGCATGCAAAGACAAAGAATATATCTATAAAGTATCACTACTTGCAAGAAAAAGTACAAGAAAATAAAGTGAAATTGGAGTATGTGAAATCACATGAGCAACTTGTCAATATATTTACTAAACCCTTACCAAAGGATACATTTGAGTACTTGAAGACTAGACTAGGAGTCCATCCCATGTCTATTAGTCACTAAGGTGATTAGGAGGTTGCATCAACTTATACTTTATCAGAATATCAATGATGCATGATGTTCACACTTTAGGTTTCCTAAGGTTGTGAAAGCTGGAAGATGAAAGACAAACTAAAACTACATATTAGTACATGAAAGGTACTTAATTTTAACCGAACACGAGATAATATTTTGGCTATTGAAGAGTTGTTTATTTTATTTTTGGAATTGTTTTCAAAGGGAGAGAAGAATCAATGAAATATCTATCTAAGAGGAGAGAAGATAAAATCTTCAAGGAGATATTTCATGGAGTATTAATGTTGTGTAGTGATTAAACATATTAAATGTACAAGCTACGGAGAGCTTACCGAGTTACAACATTTTCTTATAGAGTTGTAAAATAGATGTTTGGTATTTCATGGCATATTTCATATTGTGTTGCCATCAATGTGAAAGGAAGAGATTGATAAACTATAATTGATTGAATATCTTGAAGGAAAGTTTTACAATGGAATGGATATTTTAAACATAAGTGATTGATGATCACTGAGCTACTAAAGTGTATGTAAGACAATTAAATCAGTTAATGTATTATCATTGATGTCAACTAGTTTTGACTGTACTTATCATGATGGCTACAAACATCTTAAGAAGGAAAATGGTAAAGGAATGGGATATCTACATGAAGATGAGATGGATGAGAAAGATATGGATATGGTATACATTAGGTAACTTATTGATGAGTCTATGACATTATGTTAATGACTTGATGGTATTACATGAATCTATTATGTATTGAACATAAAGAATGAACAAGTTTATGTGGTTATTAAATGAAGAATTATGTATATACTGAGCAAGTGTAGAGTATACCGAGTATAGTATTAACTGAGTAAGAAGACAATGATGCATTACGGTATTGACCAAGTGAAATAAATAAATGAAAATTATGACTGCTGACTAAGATGATGAGCTGGACAATTGTTTATGATTACGAGGTAAAAGATAATGTTTTTTATTATGATCAAATGGATAATAATAAAATTTAAGGATGATCAGATGAAGGAGAATGAAATGTGTCATTGACACAACTACCGAGGAAGGTTAGAGAGGAAAAATATATAGTGAAGATTAAGAGGCAAAATCAATGGATGGAAATAAAATGGTTTATGATGTCTATGTAAAGAGACATGAGAATCATTATTGAGTCTAATGTTGCATGAGATTTCATGTGAAAATATTGATTTCATGCAACGCTGATCAAATTGGCTGAAGACAAAATTGAGAAAATCTGTAGACAACACCGAGTGACAGAGAAAGCAATTACTGAGAAGAACATAGTTGGAGGAAATAAAGAGATTGAATTGATTATTGATCAAAGGTATTTTTGAGCTTAGCATAGATCTAAAAATCTACAAATCAAGTTGTATTTGAATCAAATCATTATTGTATCAGTTTAATTATTGCTAGATATAAATCTATTAACCGAGTGGGACTTAACAGTATTTATATTTCAATATGACATTCAATGAATGTTGATTATTTTCTTGTTTACCCCATAGTGAATATTTGGTCAAGGGAGAATTGTTAGTGATAAATCATCTAACTAGGTCACACCTTACAATGTGTTTTTTTAACCTTTAACAATGTTGGCTCCTAACTGAACTCACTTTAGAAGAGTGAATTATTTTGGGTTACCAGTCCTAGGTGGTTTTTTCCCTAACAATGTTTCCACATTAAAAATCTATGTGTTATATGTGTATGGATGTGTTGACTTGTTATTTCACTTTACACATTAATAAAATTGAATTGATTAGTAAAAATAGCATTTAACTTGTTGGTAATTGGTATATAAAGAGAAAGGCACAATTGATATTTTACCAAGTTGATTAATTGATTTGAAAGTTTATTTATATACATCTGGGAGTATTTGGAACTGTAGGATAATTGGACTTAACTGATTTACCCCCCTCTAAGTTATCTAACAAATAATATTCGATAATTCTTTATAATTTACTGGGAGGTTAAGTGATTGGGTTGTTAAATATGGTATCCATCTCAATACCTCATCAAATTATTACCCTCGGGGTAATGGTTTAGTTGAATTCACCAACAAGAACCTCATAAGGGTTATTGAAAGAACCATGGAAGAAAATCAAAGGAGTTGGCATACAAAGTTAAAATCTTCTTTATGGGATGATAGGATAACTCCTAAGAGGTCAATTGGAAACTCTCCTTATGTATTGGTTTATGGAAAAGAGGCAAGGTTACCTCTTTTGGTTAAGCTTACAATTTTTGAAATTATGCATCAATTGGAAATGTTTGAGGAGAAGGATCCTATTAAAATAAGGTATGTAGAGATGATGGAGTTAGATGAAATTTAGGATAAAGTAATTAAAAACATGGAATATCATCAAATCCAAGTGAAAAGAGTGTTTGATAAGAAAGCTACACCTAAAGTATTCGAAGAGGGTGATGTTGTACTCAGATGGGATATTCTGAAAAGAAGACTAGACCAACATACTAAATTTGATAAGATGTGGAGTGGCGCATTTTTTGTTACTAAGTAAAAGGAGCAAAACACATTCCAATTTTCTTAGATGGATGGAGAAGTTATACCTATTCCAATTAATGGAATACACCTCAAGCACTTCTTTGAGGTTTTATCTACCTTGTAGATTTCTTTAGGTTAGTTGTTACTTTCTTTCAATAAGGTATTATTGCACTGTAGTTTAGTGTTTTAAGTATTTCCATAAGTGTTGTTTAGCACAATTTTCCTAGGTTTGGTCCTAGTGTTTCCTTCTTTCAATAAGAGTCTCCAAGTTTTCTACTTGAATTAAACTGCAAGAGACATTTTCAATCTGATGTCATCCTCATTATAGTGAATTTACCCATTCAAATTATTGCAGTGAGACAAGTTTCACTACAATAAGTCATATATCAATATGCATTGGCATGAGGATGATATCTAAGAAGAAAAGTGCTTCTAGTATATATCAAATTGTGACACAAGGGTAGGAAAAATACAAGCAGAATCAAGTAGATTTAACTCCACTTGCATATACAAACATGCCCAACTCAGACTTACACACATAAGCACTATAAATTCACATGAAATAGTGAAGACACAACATAAAATAAGGCAAGGAAACTAGAAACTGAAATGGTACAATTATTATAAATCTTTCAACATGCTTGGCTGTGAGGCCTTTCGAGTTTCGACCTTATACAAAGAGAATTTGAATTCAAAGTTTCAGCTCACATGTTCCTTACTTTTCTACTTCTTCTACTATTCTACTATGATCTATTGCCACTACTAAACCAACCTAAGCCTCTTATATAGCCAACTAAGCCACAAGTCGGCCAGTTAGGCATTTTATTACATTATAGGTCCACTTAGGAAGAGAAAATCAAAACTACAGAAAGAATGAACAAAACACAATGCAAAGTGACATTTAGGTCCACACGTGATCCAAGAAAAAATCCCCAACTTTGCAAGGTCATATTTCCTCATACGCAATTGCACAAGGCAAGGAGCTTCCACATTTCATGTGAAACCAGCTGGAAAGTTGATACCCAAGGAAAATAGTGATAAATCTTAACTCCAGATGAATTAAAATTTTTGCTCTTAGGAGAAAGTTCAAAAATAGGTCCACATAATTGCATTAACTTCACATAACAAGAAACCAACATCTGCAATGACTACAAAGAAAACAACCTATAGGTACAAAAAATAGGAAATGTTTTCGGTTGATGAAAGATTTCTCAAAGACCCAAGATGCTCCTGCATTAGACACCTAGGATAAATAAAGAACTAATGTCCACATCAGGCACTACTCATATTCTAACCTAAATCATAAAGATCCAACTTAGCTTGTGTAATCCATGAACTGTCTTCAATTGGCTTGTCTTTCCATTGAACTAGGTATTCCATGTAGTCCCTTCCTCTGGTACTCTTGCTTACTCTACTATTCAAGATTTTCTCAATGTTGTCTTTACTCTTCTTAGGATAACCCAGACTATCTTCCATCTCATCATTTTATTCAAAATACTCAAAGATATTGGAAATGTTGAATATAGGTGATATATCCATGTCCTCTGGTAATTCCACTTCATAAGCATTTCCACTGTCAAATTTCTTCAGAATCTTACAAGGTCCAAACTTATTCATTTTTAACTTGTTGTAGGTACCAACTAGAAATCTATTCTTCTTCAAATGAATCATAACCTCATCTCCAACTTCAAAAGATTTATGTCTTCTTCTCTTCTCTGCTCTTTGTTTGTATTTCAGATTATTGTCCTCCAAATTCCTTTTGACTTCATCATGTAAAGTTCTCTTGAAGACTACAAAATCCTCACCTTCAACACTTCTTCTTGTCTCAATAGGAAAATCTCTCAACTTTGTGGTTCCCTTAGGATGAAATCTAGTAACAATATCAAATAGTGTCTTCTTAGTGCTTCTATTCACATAATTATTATAAGCAAACTCTACTTGTGCCAAAAATAAATCCCAATTAGGAGGTTTATCTCCAACTAAACATCTTAACAAGTTTCCCAAGCTTCTATTCACAACTTCAGTCTATCTATCTGTATGAGGGTGAAATGTAGAACTAAACTTCAATTCTCTATTCATCTTCTTCCAAAGTGTTTTCCAAAAGTAACCAGTAAACTTAGTATCTCTATTTGAAATAATATATTTAGGAAAACCATGCAATCTTACCACTTCCTTGAAAAATAATCCAGCTACATGTCTTCTTACAATGTATGAAATGAGCCATTTTTAAAAATATATCAACCAATACCAAAATATAATCATTACCTCTCTGAGTTCTAAGAAATCCAAGAACAAAGTCCATACTCACATCTTCCCAAGGTCTATCAGGTACATGTAAAGGTGTATATAATCCCAAATTCTGACTAGTTCCTTTTGTTGTTTGACAAATTTTGCAACTTCTATCCATTCTCTGTACATCTATATAAATTTGTGGCCAAAAGTATCTTTCTAAAATTATTTTCATAGTCTTATCAATCCTAAAATGTCTAGCAAGTCCACCACTATTTTTCTCCTTTATTATGTTCTCTCCCATAGATCCTCTAGGTATGCACAACTGAACTCCTTTAAACAACATGTTTTCTTGAATGAAATAGTCAGTCCACTTATCACTCACTATTTGTTCCTTACAAGATTTCCAAGGCCTTGCAAAATCAAGGTCAGTTTCATACAAATATTTCAAATCATCATTACCAAGTACCTCAACTCTCATTTCTGTCAGCAAATTTCTTCTTCGGCTCATGGCATTAGCAAATTTATTCAACTGTCTACTTTTATGCTTCAATGAAAAAGAAAAATTCTACAAAAACTCAACCCACTTCATATGTCTCTGATTCAATTTATTCTGACTTCCCAAATACTGCAAAGCTTTATGGTCAGTATACAATACAAAATCTCTAGGCATCAAATAATGTCTCCATTTCTTCAAAGCTTGAACAATAGCATAGAATTCCCAGTTATAAAATGAATATTTTCTCTTAGCATCATTCAACTTCTCACTAAAGAAAGCTACAAGTCTTCCATCTTGACTCAAAATAGCTCCTATTGCACTTCCACTAACATCACATTCAAATTCAAGAAAAACCTTACTGAAATCAGACAAAGCAAGTGTAGGCAACTCTACAATTCTTTGTTTTAATATTTCAAAACTCTTTTGTGCTAAATGTGTCCATTTGAAATCCTTTTTATCTCCTCTCATAGTTTCAATCATAGCATTATAAATAGAACTAAAATTTGTGATGAAATTCCTATAAAAACTTGCCAATCCATGAAATGATCTTACCTATCCAACATTCTTTGGTGTAGGCCAATCAAGTATAGCTCTCACTTTCTCAGAATCCATCTTCAATCCATTAGCTAAAATTAAAAAACCAAGGTACACAATCTCTTCTTTCATAAATGAACATTTCTTCAAATTTAATCAATAAATTTTCTTCCTTCAATCTCTGCAATACTTGTCTAATATGCTCAAGATGTTCTCCCTTATTCTTACTGAATATCAAAATGTCATCAAGATACACAATCACAAACTTACCCAAGAATATTTTTAGAACTTCATTCATCAACCTCATGAAAGTATTAGGTACATTAGCTAGACCAAAAGGCATAACTAACCATTCATACAAACCTTCATTAGTCTTAAAAGAAGTTTTCCATTCATCCCCTTCTGTAATCATAATATGATGATAACCACTCTTCAAATCAATCTTTGTGAAGTGCTTTTCTCCACTCCAACTATCCATTATGTCATCCATCTTAGGCAAAGGAAATCTATACTTTACTATTATTTTGTTTATAGCTCTAAAATCAGTGCACATTCTCCATTCTCCATTCTTTTTTGGTGCTAACACAATAGATACTGCACAAGGACTCAAACTTTCCCTAATCAAACCTTTCTTGAGGAATTCTTGCACTTGTCTGTTTAACTTAGTCTTTTCATCAGGTGTCAACCTATGTGGTGCTTTATTAGGCAAACTAGCTCTAGGTATCAAATCCATACAATGACTTATACTTCCCATAGGAGGCAAACCATCAGTTACATTATCAGAAATGATGTCATGAAATTTAGTCAAAAAAGGTTTAACCTCAGGTGCATGTTCTAACTCATCTTGTTTCTCAATTTTTCTTGGAATCAAAGCATAACAAACATTTTGTTATTTCATTTCTCTTATAAATTTTTTACCATCAACCAAGCATACTCTGATTGTAGTACAGTGACCTTCATCACACTTCTCTACTAAAGGAAACAATACTTGTTTCTTCCCATCCATCCAAATAGTATATTGATTCAATCTACCATCATGCAAAGATTTCCTATGATATTGCTAAGGTCTACCCAAAAGAATATGACAACAATCCACAAGCATAATATCACACAAGACTTCATCATGATAATTCCCAATTTTGAATTTAACAAGGCATTGTTCACTTACAAGAAGTTTATGCTCCTTCTAGATCCAAGCAATATGGTAAGGCTTAGGATCTCTCAATCTCTACAACTGCAATTTGTTAACCAGCTCTTCAGATGCCAAATTATCAGAACTTCCACTATCAATGATTACCTTGTAACATTTGTCAATGATTTTACATCTGGTTTTGAACAAACTTTTCCTCAGAATAGGTTCCTCACCAACTTCTTCATTCCACAAGATCCTTCTTAGCATCAAGTCTTACCATGTTTAGGTTCATTAGGAATTTCTTCAACTTATTTGCAAGCCAAATTGTTTCTTCCATTACCTCCAGTCTTCTTTCTAGAGTTATTACATTCAAAAGCTCTATGTCCTTCTTCACCACATTTGTAACAAGTACCTCTAAACCAAGATTTTTCTTCTCTTTTCCCACTATTGTTATTCCTAGAGTAGCCAGTATAGCTACCTCTAGAGTAATTGCCTCTTCTAATAGAAGGTTCATCTTTCCATCCTTTATCTTGTACTGCATTTCTAGATCTGCTACTTTCTCCATAAGTTCTGACTCTACTTCTCTAAAATCTACCACCTGTTCCTCTTTGTCTTTGATCATGTATTTTTGTTAATCACTCTTCTGCCTTCAAAGAAAATTGGTATGCTTCTTTCACACTATCTATTTTAACATAGTTGATCTCATCTTGAATTGATGTCCTTAGGCCATTCAGATATCTAGCCACCTTATCAACTTCATCATCCACATGTCTAGATCTGATATCCAATTTGTATAATTCCTCAGTATATTTTTTCACATTCATGTCCCTTTGTCTCAAATTTTTCATTTTTCTCATCAAAATAACTTAGTAGTCATCTGGAAGAAACTTCTTCTTTATCTTTCCAATCATTTTCATCCATATCTTGATCTTTTCTTTTCCTCTCTTCTGTCTCTCAGTTTGCAAATGATCCCACCAAAGAGATGCATGACCTCTCAACTTTGTGACTACTATCTTAACCTTCTTATTATCAAGAGTACCTTCATACTCAAAGTATTTATCCATCGCAGAGATCCAATCCAAAAGGGAATCAGTTTCAAGTCTTCCATCATAGCAAGAAAATTCAACCGCGGGTTTGGAATTAGCTTTAGATAAAACTCTCAAAAGTCTTTCCTCATCCTGCTCAACTTCAGGTTCAAGATTAGGTGCTGCCTCTTCTTCATCACTAACATCTTCAAGATGTGCACCTCTTCTCTAGGATGTCTCTACAACTTCAAGCATAGTTGTAATCTACCTTAACATATCCATGATAGCATTATCATTTCCTCTACCACGAACCATCTTGATAATTAGGTTCCAACAAGATCGTAACCTTCAGCAAGTTATAGGTCAAATCTTAGATCTGCCACCCTACAACCAATCCAATAAGGTTCTCCATGATCCAATCCATAAGAAATAACTCTGCTCTGATACCACCTGATGCAAGGACAGGGAAGATACAAGAAGAAGCAAGTAGATTTAACTCCACTTGCATCTACAAACATGCACTACTCAAAGTTAGACATGGAAGAAATATAAATTCACATGAAATAGTGAAGACACAACATAAAATAAGGCAAGGCAACTAGAAACTAAATTGGTACAATTATTATAAATCTTTCAACATGCTCGATTGTGAGGCCTTCCGAGTTTCGGCCTTATATAAAGAGAATTTGAATTCAGAGTCTCAACTCTCATGTTCCTTACTTTTCTACTTCTTCTATTATTCTAATGTGATCTATTGCCACTACTAAACTAGCCTAAGCCTCTTATATAGCTAGCTAATCCACAAGTCATCCAGTCAGACATTTAATTACATTATAAGTCCACTTAGGAAGAGAAAACCAAAACTACAGAAATAATGAGCACAACACAATGTGAAGTGACATTTAGGTCCATGTGTGACCCAAGAACAAAACCCAAACTTTGCAAGGTCCTATTTCCTCATACGCAACTGCACAAGGAAAGGAGATTCCACGTTTCATGCGAAACTGGCTAGAAATTTGATATCTAGGGAAAACATCGATAACTCTTGACTCTAGATGAATCAAGATTTGTGCTCTTAGGAGAAGGTTCAAAATAAGGTCCACATCATCATGTTAACTTCAAATAACAAGAAACCAACAACTGCAATGGTGACAAAGAAAACAAACTACAGGTATAGAAAATAGGAAATGTTTTTAGTTGATGCAAGATTGCTCAAAGACCCAAGATGCTCTTGCATCAAATTGTTTTGTCTTGTTTTCAAAATTTTCCAAAAGATTAGATAATCCTTTATGTCTAGTTGGATACTATGTCTACAATTCATAATAATGAAGTTTTACATCATTATTATAAATCATAAAGAGAGTGTTCAGCCAGGTATAAAGATCTACCCTATTGTTATGTGTTTTAACTAACCTATCTGAATTGAGCTAACTGACTTTGCACCCAAGGAACTATGTAAGGCTACCAAAATTTATATCTAGCAGGAAAAAATCCAATAGAGGTCACCAAAAATGTTGCCAAATATTTCCTAAGGGCTAAATTAGGTAGAGATATTGTGTTTTCAAATTTTAAAAAAAGGTACATTTTGATTTATTTTCTACATTATATGCTTTTGGAACTTAAATTCATAACTTTGAGACTATTTTATAAATTTGAATTGTTAAATTTAGCGAAGAAAAGAACACAACATAGAGATAACATTCTGTAAATATTTTCTAAAAATGTAATTTTTTATTCATCAAAGTATTGTATTTTTTGCTCCACACAATCCGTGAAACTAGCTAGAAAGGAATTCATGATTTTGAATTCAAAATATGCATGCATATGTGTAATGTAAAGAAAAAAATATAAATATGGTCAAGTCATTTCCTAAATGATTGGCTAGTCTTGAGTTGGCTTTAAGTGGTTGCGCTCTTATTGCCCCGCGTTCCTGCTTCCTCGCTGCCCTATATCTTGAAAGTGCAATCACAAGGAGTTAGATCCAGTGGATCAAAGCAATGACTTCTCCTAATTTACACATCTTCCCCACACATATATACATACATCAAAGTCAAAATAAAAAGATTTATTTCTAACATGTTTGTTGACTATGGAGTAATAGGTGTCTATCAGTGACATGTGGATGTAAATGTGGCTCCCACCAGGGTTCAAGCCTAGCATGTCATTGAGAGACAAGATGTAGGATGTTATGGTTAAATAGGGATACAATCAAAAAATACAATCAAGAACAATCAATATTTAAATAGAAAGAGGAAAAAATAAGTGTCAAAATAATGAGATGAACTGTTTCAGGGACATATTTATTTAATTTGATACCTTACAATTAAAACTAGTTCAACATTTTGTCAGCAAGGAAATGCTAGATCACAAAAATATAGCAATAGAAAAGAAAAGAGCATTCACATAATGTTCTCATTGGACAACAAAAGATAACATAATGCAAGTTCATCAAAGAACATTGAACACATGTGAATCAGTCTAGCAAGTATAGAGGAGCCTAATTTTTGGGAAATGTTAGTACAAGGTCAAGAAAAGTGACAAATAATGAATGGTGGGTAAAATATCTTCTAACCATGTCACTACAACTATTTGAGAGGATCATTATTTCAACATCAGGTAACATGGGTGATCAATAAGAATTGAAGATTGATAGGAATAGCGAATAAGAATCCTTAAGTATTAACAAGTGTTATAAATTGATAAAGAAATGCACAGCGAATGACAAAGATTCATATCATCTCAAGACAAAGACAATGGACAATATTCACAAACACAATAAAAAGCAAGAGGTATGTTTCTTCAATAACACAGTGGATCCTATTTTCATCATTGGTGGTATTATTCAAGAATTAGTAAGCTACAAGAAGAGATAAGGCTACTATCAACTTTTTGTGTAAAGGAAAAGAGATATTGAACACATTTCTTTCCAATAGCAACATATACCAATCATATTAGCCTGAAGTGAAAATGTGCATCACATACTCAAGGCAATAAGATGGTGATGCTAAAAGTAACCATATATGTATCAACATATTTCAACAAGTGCAATCACCAATTAAATAGATGATCAACATATAGAAGAGTTCATAAGGAACACATTATGAATGAAATAGAATGATGCAAGCATTGAGTGTTAGGAATGGGAACACTGAGAGGGTGGGGTGAATCAGTGTTCACTATATTAAATCTTTTTAGTTTACTCTTTAAGCTTATCTTGAAAGCTTAAGTACTTAAATGAACATTAATATAAACAAGAAACATGAACTCAACACATAACACCAATATGGTTATGGGGAAACCCAAATAGGTAAAAACCTTAGTGGGAATTGACACCCACTAATATTCTATACAAGTGTTTTGTGATCCTTGTTAGAAGATCCTCAACCCTATGAGGAGTTGTATTTACATTACATTTAGTGTTAATATAATTTAGAACAATAGAGAGGGGGGGTGAATTAGTTGTTCTCAGGTCCAGATGTATAAAAAAAATCTTTAAACTCTTCAACAAATAACATCTAATAACCAACACCTACTCGGTCATTACTGATTGCATAACAAAAACATATAACAGTGCATTCCACTTATCCAATAGCATCTAACTTGTAAAACACAAAAATGTTCAAACCAAAACATTCACACAAGTATCAACACTAGGATTTATAGTGGAAACCCAATTCGGGAAAAACTAATTTGTAACATGTTACTATTATGTTCACTCTTCTGAAGTGAGCTCGGTGAAAAGCCAACCTTGTCAAAGGTTACAAATACACTATCAGGTGTGAACTGGCTAAAGGATTTAAGCCACTCTGTTAAAAGTGCACCTTATTATAGGACTTACATACACTTCATTAGAATACAACCTTGTTCAAAGGATTTATACCTATGAATGTTAGGTCAACCTCTATTAAAAGGATTTTAACTATTACAATGGTTAGAAAGTAGTAGTAGTATTGATCTGAAAAACATACAACTCACTTTGCAAATATCAGATCCAATTCCATAAACATATGCTGGCTTATTGACTATGAACCTTTGCCATCTCCATCATTGATTTTCTCGAAACTCTCTTTAAGAAATCACAACACTTCTCCTTCAACCTTCTCTACTTAGACAGTCAATAACATCAACAATACTTCCAGCATCTACTCCTTGTTTCAACCTCTCGCTTAGGTTTCCTTAATATTACCTCTATTAGGTCAATACATCTTTCGCCGCTTAATCTCCTTCATAGTCTTAGGGTTAGGTCAAATTCATTAAATCCATCCTACATTATGTTCTTTGGCTATCCTTTTAAAAATATCTCAAATATCTTAAAAGATTTACAATAAAATGTTTTATAATGCATTAAATGCTTTCATACAATCAATAAATAAAGTCAAAACGTTTTGCATAATCCAAGAATTCAATGATGTCGGCTGGAAATCTGAATTCTTCTTCAAATGCAAAATACTGACGCTCGGTCAATACTATGTTCAACTTCTCCATCTTCTCTAGAAAGCTCCGTCACCACATAAATTGTTTCCTTGGCTAACACTATCTTCCTCGACAATTAACTGGTGTTCGGTCAACACTGATTTTACTCGACATATACTAGCTCAGTCGACACAAACAACACTTGTTTTAAAAGGTTCCTAGGGGTGTATTTGGGCAATTTTTAGTAAGCCCACTTGATATACCTATGGGTAAGGGGCATTTTTAACCATAGGACAACCCATAGTTGACCAAAAGACCCCTCCAAAAGTTGGATTTTCAAAATGATCGAAAATCCACTTTTGAAGCAAGGTCTTAGTTAGAGTTCTATCTAATTAAGTTTCATGTCTTTGGTCCACCTTTCTGGCTAACCTTTTTAAGAATCCATATTTAGAAACCATGTAAGAAACTTGGGAAAACCATCCAATGAGAATGAGATCCTATCCTTAGGAGAGTGTGTGGAGGCCTTTTTAGAGGGGACTCTTCTTTTGGAAGAGCTTGACACCCACTCTCTAGATTTGGAGACTTTGCTAGTTTGGAGAAGAAGACTTAGAAGAAAGAGGAGGCTCTTCATCAACTTTCTTCCATAAGATTAGATCTAGGTTGGTGGCCTTCTTCATTATACTTGTCATGTTTTCATGTGGATGAGATCTCAAGAATATTTTCTTTCGTTCATGGAGAAACTAGTTATTGTGTTATTATGTGCTTGTTATTTGTGAATCAAGCTATTGTATGTGAATAGTTGTTTATGTAAATTCTTGAGCTTATTGTAGTGCATACTTTTCCTTGTATTGTATATGTGAAGTTTTGAGCTCTTGACGAATTCTTGTTGTTTTGTATTGTTTTGGTTAAGGGAGTTTTCTCAAGGCCACACTCACCCTTGGGAGGGAACAGTAGTCTTGGGGGTGAAGGGAATTTTGGGACAACCATGGGTGTAGAGTCTCTCCTTGGTATGGAGAAGGAAGAAACATGGATGTCTGGCCTCTATGTAGCCATTTCTTTTGGGGGTCATAAGTGGATTTTTTGGCTTGAAGCCTTGGGGGTCATAAAGAATTTTGTTGGGTTGAGATTTTACGAAAAAATGTGTGTTAAGAAAGCCAAGAATAGGCTTGTCTTTTATTTCTATGAAATGTGTTTTCTCCCCTTGAATTTTGGTTCCACCTTCACCCCAATTTATGTGTCATTTGGAGACTCTTTGTTTTTCCTTGGATGGGAGTTTTAATATGAGTATTGTGTTATTGTGATTGTGGTTTTTTTGAGTGTGAAACCTTGTCTATGTGATGGTTCCCCAAGCTCAGGGGTGGCTTCATGGAAGCCTATGTTAGGAGGTGAGCACTCCATGGCCTATATTTGTTCATTTGCAGGATTGGAAGCCATTGAAGACTTCTTGTTTGTAGTTGTGTTCTTGAAGGAAGTTGAGGATTGCACTCAAAAGTTGATTTGGATCCCATTTTTTTTTTGTATATTGTGATTGAAAGGAAATCTTAAGGATTCCTTTGAGCTCAATGTTATTTTGTAAAGGATTCAATACTCAAAAATTTGTGTTGTATCAAAGTGATGTATAATCAAAGACTAGAGTAATGTTTTGTTTCCTTTTAGATAGATTCATTTCCTTATGAAAATGTTGTATAATGTTCAAAGGAAGGTTTTAGTGTATTCATATTAATTTCAATAATGATTGGGCAATGTATTAGTTCATTTGAAAGAAAATAAAGTTCTTGTTGGAGTAGTTTTGTGAATATTAGGTGTATTTCTCCAATGATAAACTCTATGTATTCATGTTGATAAATTATAAAGAAGTAGAGTTATTGTAGCATCATTATAGTTTCAATATATAATTTTCATTTGAATAAAAATGTTAGTGTTAAGCAAGGAAAGTTTTCAAACACTCTCTCTCTCTTTCAAAGTAAGTTTCTTGATTATTGATATTGGTATCTATGATGAAGACAATAGAAGAGAGACAAGTAAACTAATAAATTAAGTAATGCTAGCCTTAGAATAATGAGCAATATTCATTGTGAAATTGTGTTAAGCATGTTAGTATCTATTAAGTTAGTGTATTGCAAGCTTAAATTTTTAGGATGAAATTAAACCAAAGAAAGAAAAAAAAAAATTAAATAAACAAACAAGTGAAGAAGAAACACAAAGAAAAGTGAAATAGAGACCTACAGGTCTCTGGAAAATGTATGGGAAAAATTCTCATACATTTTCCAATCACACAGTCAATTAAAAATTAATATCCCTCGCCCTCTTGGCACAAAAATAAAATATAAAACTAGGTAGTCTCATAGAAAGTGTGACTTTTCTAAGCCCAAGGTCAACTTGGGTGGGCCCCACTTGGGATGCCACCCAAGGAACCCTTGTATAAAAAAATAAACATAAACAAAACTATTCATCATGGGCTAAAACCCACTAGAAAAAAAAACAATATATTGCATTCATATTTAAAAGCTTGTATATATAAAATATATATATGTGTGTGTGTGTGTGTGTGAGGAAGGACTGTACAATTAAAGCCACGTAGTGATTTTTTTTTTACAAATTGATGGGGGGAACCACATGGACCCCACGCCACGTGGGACCATGGCCCCTGTGCCCTTCCCATGACCTTTCATGGATAGCACTCCTGCCACGACATGGTATCATCCTGCCACGACAGGGCGATACTCTTTCGCGGCAGGGTGCCCTACCATGATAGGACACGCAAGTCCTGCCAGGTCCTTCGGACCATGGAAATATGAGCGGAGGGGGGGGGGGTTTAAAATGTGATCCCTTTATTTTTTTTAATTTATTATTCTTTTTAATATTAATAACCAAATTAATAAATAATATATGATTAATTAATATATATTATTCATTAATATATTATTAATTAATCAATATATTATTTATTAATTAACATAATGTTAATTAATATTAATTGATTTATATTCTTTGTAAATCAGATTTAAGTTAATTAATTTTTTGGTAATAAATGTGTAATAACACTTTTATTAATTAACGATTACATTTATTAATTAATATTTTTGGGAATTAATAACATTTTCCTGGTTAGTGAAATTTACCATTGATGATAGGTTGATAAATTAATTTTTTCCTTTAGCTGATTAAACACACTTTAATATAGTTACTATAAATGAATCATTAGGGAGCTAGTGTGTTATAAGCATTGTTAACTAAATGACCTCTTTAGTATTCACATGATAGTATTAATAATTTGCAAAGCGAAACTATCTAACATTATTAGTTTGAATCACTCCTTAAATGAGGAGTTCCTAAATAAATAAATAAAAAAGGATCCTCTTATAAAGGATTTATTATGCAAGTTCTTAGGGAACACTTCATCGATCTAACCCGTGAATCATGTTGAGGAGAATTATACCTTTAGAGATTAATTTTTGATTTGAGGATATTTAATAACCCAAACTTTAGTTATAGTTTAATTTACTACGCTTATCCCTAGTTTCAATCTCAGTTAGTCCTAAAGTTTAGTAAAGATTTTAACCCATAAATTATTGCATGTGTGACATAGGGTAAGAGTATTAGTCTGGTAAGAGTATTATTGCACGTGTGATATAGGGTAAGAGTATTAGGCTGCTCCTAGAGTGTGACCTTTCTCTGCATCAATTTGTTAGATGTTCTTTGTAGGACATTTGATGCAATGCTCCTAGCTTGACTAGGTAGCCTTAGTTACAGGAAGGACCCCTAATTGACTTCTCAGGTATTCATGAGCTTCTTTAGATAAAGCCTTAGTGAATATGTCTGCTAATTGTTCATTTATATTCACATATTCCATGCGGACCTCTTTATCTTGTACCAGTTCTCTCAAGTAATGATACTTGATGGAAATGTGTTTGGTCTTTGTGTGCATCACTGGATTCTTAGAGATGTTGATAGCACTTGTTTTGTCACAGAAAATGACAACTAGCTCAATGATTTCTTCTTTCATGCCTACCAACAATAACTTTATCCATATCAGATTTGAACAGTTCACAGCTGGAGCTACATACTTAGCTTCAGGAGTAGATTGGAAAATGAAATTTTGTTTCTTGCTTGTCCAGGAAACTAATCTCTGTCCAAGAAAGAAAGCTCCACCACTAGTACTATTTCTATCATGTACATTTCCTACCCAATCAGCATCTGTATACACTCTCAGTTAAAATTTGTCATGCTTCTTGTAGTACAATCCATAGTCAGTAGTTCCCTTCAAATATCTCATGATTCTTTTAACCACCATCATGTGAGTTTCCTTAGGATTGGCAGAGAATCTTGCCACAATCCCAATAGCTAATGCAATATCTGGTCTACTATGTACAACATACTATAGCTTTTCGATCATAGATCTATACAAAGTCTGGTTAACTTCTACAACATCATCATTTTTGGACAACTTCTATCCAGTAGCCATAGGAGTACTTACTAGCCTTGAATCTTCCATACCAAAGGTTTTCAGTATCTCATGACCATATTTAGACTAGGTGATGAAAAATCCTTTCTCCATCTGATATACTTGCAAACCAACAAACAATTTGATCTCTCCAAACATACTCATTTCAAATTCAGTTTGCATTTCATTTAAAAATTTCTTACACAAGGCATCTTGTCCACCAAATATAATATCATCTACAAAGATCTTAGCTAACAAGATTCTTTTACCTTCTTCATCTTTCATGTATAGATTGCTTGTGTCATTTGTCCTTGAGAATCCAATCTATATTAGGTAGTTGTGCAATCTCTCATACCATGCTCTGGGAGCTTGCTTCAGTCCATACAGTGCTTTATTCAATTTGCAAGCCATGTTTCTTCTGTTTGGATCAACAAATCCTTCTGGCTATTCAATATATACTTCTTCCAATATACCATTTAAAAATGCAAACTTAACATCCATTTGGTATACCTTGAAACCTTTATAGGCAACATATGCAAGTAGAGTTATGACTCCTTCCAATCTTACTACAGGGGCAAATGTCTCCCCATAATCTATTCCTTCTTCTTGTGCATAGCCTTTGCATACCATCCTAGCTTTGTTTCTTGTGATTTGACCATGTTCATTCAGCTTATTATGAAATACCCACTTTGTCCCAATGACATTCTTATTTTCTAGTCTTGGCACCAGAGTCTAGGTATCATTCTTCTCTATCTGGTCTATCTCTTCATTCATTTCTTTGATCCAATCTTCATTTTCTAATGCCTCCTTTGTTGTCGGCTCAAATTCACATAGTAAACATGTTGGATCTCTTGCTTTGCTTCTAGTTTGAATTCTAGTATCTTTATCTCCAATAATATGTTTAGGCTTGTGATGTCTCCTTACATATTGTGCTAGAACAGGTTCTTCTCTTCTTTCATTTTTCTCATCAGGTTCACCAACAAGATTGTCAGGTTCAGCTTTTGAATGCTCAACAACCTCTTCCTGATACTCGACAACTTCTTCCTATCACTCAAAAAATTCTTCTTCTCTCTCGGCATTGTTACCCTGATGTTCGACATTGCTTACCAGAGACTCAGCATCAGGTGCAGGTCTGTCACTTGCCTCTTCTTCCTCTATATACACAAAAAATCTATAATATTTTGGTTCTATGTTACTGTCAGCTTTATTTTTCTCTGCATACTCATCATCTTTGACATTCACACTTTCCACAATTTTGTTAGTGTTAGAATTCAAACACTTATAACTTTACTTTTTGTGGAATAGCCTAGGAATATACCCTCATTGCTTTTAGCATCAAATTTTCCATTTCTACTATATTTTAATATGTAGCACTTACTTCCAAAAATTCTAAAGTACTTTACATTCAATGCATACCCATGCCATAATTCATAAGGTGTCAAATTTGTACCTTTTTTGATCTATACTCGATTAAGAGTATAAACAGTTGTACTCACATATTCTTTCCAATACTTTTGTGCAACATTCTTTTCAATCATTAATGTCCTTGCACAATCCAAGATAGATATGCTTCTTCTCTTTGCTATACCATTCTGTGGAGGAGTTCTAGGTGCAGACATCTATCTTTTGATCCCTCTATCATTACAAAATAGATTAAATTCATTTGATGTAAATTCTCCACCTCGGTCAGATCTCAGACACTTCAAGTTCTTACCTATCTCTTTTTCAACCTTAGCCACGTACCACTTAAAAAATTGAAAAGCATCAAATTTTTCTTTTAAGAACATTACATGCTTCATTCTAGTATAATCATCAACAAATAGGATAAAATATCTAGCACCACAATAGCTTTGTACACCCATTGGTCCACAAAGGTCAATATGAACCAAATCTAAGATATTCTCAAAAGTAAAGGTTTTGCTCTTGAAACTAGAATTTGTCATCTTACCCAACTGACATTCTTTGCACATTACATTCTCAGGTTTCTCCAATCTAGGTTAGACCTCTCACTTTCTTTTTCTTTCTAATTTCTACTAGATTATCAAAGTTAACATGACATAGCCACTTATGCATAACCAAATATCATCAAGTTGTGCAATCATACATGTTTTTTCAGATAGGTCTAGATAGAACAAATTACCTCTTGTCTGTTCTCCACTTCCAATTAGTTCACCAGTGGCATGAAATATTTTGGCCTTCCTGTAATGAAATTCCACTCAGTAGCCAGTGCTATTAAGATATGCAACACTCAGCAGATTATAGTTAAGACCCTCAACCCAATAAGCATTTTCACAAGTGATCTTATCAGTCAGATTAATCAATCATTTTCCTCTAACAAGACATGTTGCATCATTACCAAATTTCACACTCCTACATTTATAATGATCTAAGGTATCAAAATTAATCTTATCTCCAGTCATATGATGCGAACAACCATTGTCAATAATCCATTTATCATTTTTGTTCATGTAAGATATCAATGTAGTTTTCTCATCCTCATCAGATTCATCTTTAATTGCAACATAGACAACCTTAATTTCAAAATCATCACTATCAATGTCAGTCTCTTCTTTGAAAATGTAGTAGTATTTCTTACCTTTTCCTTTATAGTCCTTGTATCTTCGGTAACCTTTATCTTCTCTTTTGTCTTTATGCTTGCTATCTCTTTCTTCATCCTTATTATTCCTGTCAGGACATCTAGCAGCTATATGACCAAATTTATTACATGAAAAACATATAATAGGGAGTTTACCTTTGTACCTTCCTTTTCCCCTTTTCAGTCTTCTAGCCATAAGAGCTTCTAGATCCTCAAGTTCTTCATCGGATGTGTCACTGTCACTTTCACTTTCACTGATGCATCTTTCTTTTTCCTTCTTTGACTTACTCTGAACCTTTTGTGACTTAAAAGTAGATTCAATATTACCAACAGTGAGGTTATCATAGTTAGAAATTTCAAAAGCAGTAAGCTTACCAACAAAACTTTCTAAAGTAAGAGCATTAGTAGAGTTACATCTAGATTCTTGAATTGCAGAAATGTTGATTGCATAGATAGGATGCAGAGTTCTCAATACTTTTTCTATTATAGTTTCATCCTCAATAGTTCCATTTTCTCCTCTAATAGCATTTACAACTTTTATTCCACCATAATATTGTGCAATATTCTCACCTTGCATTCTCATTTAATCAAATTTACCTCTTAGGCTCTCAGCTTTTACTCTCAACACATTTATGTCACCACCATAAATGTTTGCAAGGGTGTCCCACATTTTCTTTGCAGTACTATAGTCTTTGATGTCTTCAAACTCTAGATAAATTAGGGCAGACACAATCTCTAATATTTCTTGGTTGTGCTCTTGTTTAGCTTTCATTTCCTCGGTAGCCAGAGGTGCAATAGGTGTGACATAGTCATGCTCAATGTAATACTTTGCAAAATCACCAATACTAGCCAGATGCAGCTTTCAAGCTTTGCCATGCAGGAAAGTTTTCCTTATCCAGCTTGGGTACCTCCTTCTTATACATCTTGATCATTTGCTTCAAGTATCTTCAAACTTGCTCTTTGTAAGGACCAACAGCTCTGATACCAATTGTTAATATGATTTAGAATAATAGAGAGGGGGCATGAATCAGTTGTTCTTAGGTCCATCTGTATAAAAAAAATCTTTAAACTCTTCAATAAATTAGATCTAATAACCAACACCTACTCGGTCATTAATGATTGCATAACAAAAACATATAACAATGCATTCCACTTATCCAATAGCATCTAACTTGTAAAACACAAAAATGTTCAAACGAAAACATTCACATAAGTATCAACACTAGGATTTATAGTGGAAACTCAATTTGAGAAAAACCACTTTGTAACATGTTACTATTATGTTCACTCTTCTGAAGTGAGCTCGGTGAAAAGCCAACCTTGTCAAAGGTTATGAACACACTATTAGGTGTGACTCGGTTAAAGGATTTAAACCACTGTTGAAAGTGTGCCTTGTTATAGGACTTACATACACTCCAGTAGAATGCAACCTTGTTCAAAGGATTTATACCTATGACTATTAGATCAACCTCTATTAAAAGGATTTTGACTGTTACAATGGTTAGAAAGTAGCAGTAGTATTGATCTGAAAAACATACAACTCACTTTGCAAATATCAAATCCAATTCCATACACATATGCTTGCTTACTAACTATGAACCTTTGCCATCTCCATCATTGATCTTCTTGGAACTCTCTTCAATCAATCAAAACACTTCTCCTTTAGCCTTCTCTGCTTAGACAGTCAATAACATCAACAATACTTCCAACATCTACTCCTTGTTTCAACCTCTCGCTTAGGTTTCCTTAACACTACCTCTATTAGGTCAATACATCTTTTGCCGCTTATTCTCCTTCATAGATCTTAGGGTTAGGTCAGATTCATTGAATCTATCCTACATTATGTTCTTCAGCTATCCTTCTATAAATATCTCGAATCTCTTAAAATATTTACAATAAAATGTTTTATAGTGCATTAAATTCTTTCATACAATCAATAAATAAAGTCAACATATTTTACATAATCAAAGAATTCAACGATGTCAGCTGAAAATTTGAATTATTCCTCAAATGCAAAATACTAATGCTTGGTTAATATTGTGTTCAACTTCTCGGTCCTCTCTAGAAAGCTCAGTCACCACATAAACTATTTCCTTGGCTAACACTATCTTCCTCAACAATTAATTGGTGTTCGGTCAACACTGATTTTACTCGGCATATACTAGCTCAGTCGACACAAACAACACTCGACTTAAACTAGATTTCTTTAGTTTTGCTCGATTAAGCCTACTAGTTTAGTCTTCATTCTTACTTAGATAAACAATACATTGTCTTATCATTGTACCACATAATCAAGTACTCATTGAAGTATCAAGATAACTCAACCTTCCCTTAGGTGTTGTTGTTACCAACCTTGCCTATCCCTTTAGTAACACTCAAATAGATATAGTACTTTCTTAAATAGCAACAATCTTACTAGTTAAGGTTTGACATCAATGACAATACAACAATTGCTATAATTGCAGTTTCCAACACTTAGTACACTGACCTTGTCAAGGGTCAGACCCTGTTAGGAGTCTTTTACAATAATCTTGTTAGGGGTGGGGACACACTGTCCTAGAGCTCACTGCTCAAGTGATAAAGGTTACAACATTCTAATCTCAAATACACACTATATCTACTAGATGAACTCGTGCTATGACACTGCTTGTCAGATCAGTTCCTTTGATGCGCTGATGCTTTGACTTCTTGCAAAGCTCTAATACATCTTATCAACTCTTCACATAGTTCTACTCTATTTATCTCAACTCTATAAAAACTCATATGTATTACAATGGGTACATCTTATATTTATATGTGCTTATCAAAACAATTAACTAGGTCAGCCTATAACTGATTTGTGAGGCCTCACCCTAGACTCATCATGGCTTTTCTATTATCGTTATGGTAGACCTAGTAATTGGCTTAATGTTATGATTAGCTAAGTAGATTTTACTCTTTTAGACAAAGATTTGATTACAGTAGATGAGAATAAATTACATTTTATGATGCTTTCTATACTCACAATGTTGACTTTATGATACATTATGACTAACATTATGATGATTGATTTAAATGAAATATTGAGATGTGCATTTAGAGAATTTATATTGATATGAGTTGTTAGGAAAATGAAAATCAAGAAATGAATTAGGTTGAGATGTGTATTTCATTTTGGGTTAAATGTTATTAGATGAATTATTGATGACTATTTTATGATATAAATATGAATTCTAATTTATGGTTATTTTGATTTATGAATGTTAGGATGAAGTGATGGATTTTATAAGCTTATGTAAGTAACTAGGAAATGAAGATTTAATTCGATTATGATACCATTAGATTTCTATTATGAATTTAAATGTTAATTACCTAGGTGAATTTTATGAGTGTCATGATGACATTTAATTAAAATTGAATTATATATGCAATGGTTATGCTACAAGCTTAATTTAGTGATGAATAGAATATTTTATGATGAGTTGTATGTATGTTATAAATGAATGATTATGCCATGTGAATTATGATATTTCAGATGAATTATCTTGATCATTAATGTTATGAATTTACATGTATATATATTTCCTTGGTCTACTAATGTTGGATGTTAGTGTGCAGGGAATTAGACCATGGTAAATTTGGGGAACCAAAGCATAGACTTTTGTGTAAATCAGTTCGAGCCAAGGTTGCTTCTAGTGAGAGGCAAAAATCTCATTGTATCGTATTTAATTTGTGAAAGTAATGTGGATGAATGTATTTAATTTATATGTTAAATTGTTAATGTAATTAATGTTGTGAATGCCCAAGTGGATATGCCACATGGCTTGTGATGTGTTATTTTTATTTGTGTCACTTGACACTTGTGTGTGTACTTGTGGCCATGACATGTCCACTTGGGGATTGGATGCCCATCAACCTAGGATAGTACCCCTTTAGGATCCCCATGAGAATCCCTTGGTTAGGGAGCTTGAGGTGGAGTCATTTCATAAATTTCAAATTTGAGCTATACATGGGTTTTGGAGGGCTTAAAAGGTTCCTAGGGTTGTGTTTGGGTCATTTTTAATAAGGCCACTTGATATACCTATAGGTAAGGGGCATTTTTAATGATAGGACAACTCATAGTTGACCAAAACACCCCTCCAAAAGTTAGATTTTCAAAATGGTCGAAAATCCATTTTTGAAGCAATGTCTTGGTTAGAGTTCCATCCAATTAAGTTGCAAGTCTTTGGTCCACCTTTTTGGCCAACCTTTTTAGGAATCCATATTTGGAAACCATGTAAGAAACTTGGGAAGACCATCCAATTAGAATGAGATCCTATCCCTAGGAGAGTGTGTGGAGGCCTTTTTAGAGGGGACTCTTACTTTGGAAGAGTTTGACACCCACTCTCTAGATTTGGAGACTTTGCTAGTTTGAAGAAGAAGACTTAGGAGAAAGAGGAGGCTCTTTATCATTTTTCCTCCATAAGCGTGGATCTAGGTTGGTGGCATTTTTCATTATACTTGTCATGTTTTCATGTGGATGAGCTCTCAAGAATATTTTCTTTCTTGCATGGAGAAACTAGTTATTGTATTATTATGTGCTTGTTATTTGTGAATCATGCTATTGTATGTGAATAGTTGTTTATGTGAATTCTTGAGCTTATTGTAGTGCATGTTTTTCCTTGTATTGTATATGTGAAGTTTTGAGCTCTTGAAGAATTCTTTTTGTTTTGTATTTTTTTGGTTAAGGGAGTTTTCTCAAGCCCACACTCACCCTTGGGAGGGAAGAGTAGCCTTGGGGGTGAAGGGAATTTTGGGACAACCATGGGTGTAGAGTCTCTCCTTGGTATGGAGAAGGAAGAAACATGGATGTATGGGCTCCATGTAGCCATTTCTGTTGGGGGTCATAAGGGGATTTTGTGGCTTGAAGCCTTGGGGATCATAAGGAGTTTTGTTGGGTTGAGATTTTGTGGCAAAATGTGTGTTGAGAAAGCCAAGAGTATGCTTGTCTTTTATTTCTATGAAATGTGCTTTCTCCCTTTGAGTTTTGGTTCCACCTTTACCCCAATTTATGAGTCATTTGGAGACTCTTTGTTTTTCCTTGGATGTGAGTTTTAATGTGAGTATTGTGTTATTGTGATCTTGGTTTGTTTGAGTGTGAAACCTTGTCTATGTGATGGTTCCCCAAGCTTGGGGGTGGCTTCATGGAAGCCTATGTTGGGAGGTGAGCACTCCATGGCCTATATTTTTTAATTTGTAGGATTGGAAGCCATTGAAGACTTCTTGTTTGTAGTTGTGTTCTTGAAGGAAGTTGAGGATTGCTCTCAAAATTTGATTTGGATCCCATTTATTTTTTTGTATATTGTGATTGAAAGGAAATCTTAAGGATTCTTTTGAGCTCAATGCTATTTTGTAAAGGAGTCAATACTCCAAAATTTGTGTTGTATCAAAGTGATGTATAATCAAAGACTAGAGTAATGTTTTGTTTCATTTTAGATAGATTCATTTCCTTATGAAAATGTTGTATAATGTTCAAAGGAAGGTTTTAGTGTGTTTATAGTATTTTCAATAAGGATTGGGCAATGTATTAGTTCATTTGAAATAAAATAAATTTCTTGTTGGAGTAGTTTTGTGAATATTAGGTGTATTTCTCCAATGATAAACTCTATGTATTCATGTTGATAAATTATAAAGAAGTAGAGTTATTGTAGCATCATTATAGTTTCAATATATAATTTTCATTTGAATAAAAATGTTAGTGTTAAGAAAGGAAAGTTTTCAAACACTATCTCTCTCTTTCAAAGTAATTTTCTTGATTATTGATATTGGTATCTATGATGAAGACAATAGAAGAGAGACAAGTAAACTAATAAATTAAGTAATGATAACCTTAGACTAATGAGAATTATTCATTGTGAAATTGTGTTAAGCATGTTAATATCTATTAAGTTAGTGTATTGCAAGCTTAAATTTTTAGGATGAAATCAAACCAAAGAAAGAAAGAAGAAAAAAGTCAAATAAACAAACAAGTGAAGAAAAAACACAAAGAAAAGTGAAATAGAGACCTACAAGTCTCTGGAAAATGTATGGGAAAAATTCTCATACATTTTCCAATCACATAGTCAATTCAAAATTAATATCCCTCTCCCTCTTGGCACAAAAATAAAATATAAAACTAGGTAGTCTCATAGAAAGTGTGACTTTTCTAAGCCCAAGGTCAACTTGGGTGGGTCCCACTTGGGATGCCACCCAAGGAACCCTTGTATAAAAAAATAAACATAAACAAAACTATTCATCATGGGTTAAAACCCACTAGAAAAAAAAAATATATATTACATTCATATTTAAAAGCTTGTATATATTATATATATATGTGTGTGTGTGTGTGTGTGTGTGTGAGGAAGGACTTTACAATTAAAGCCACGTAGGGATTTTTTTTTTTAAAGGCTTTTAAAAGAATTTTAAATAAATCAAAATGGTTTTTAAAAAAAATTATATTTAAAAAAAATATAAATTAAGGGGAGGGACACGTGGACCCGACACCGCGTGGGACCACGGCCCCCACACCCTTCCCACGTCCTGTCATGTACAGGACTCCTGATAGGATAGGGTACCATCCTGCCACAGCAGGGCAGTACTCTGTCGTGGCAGGGCGCCCTGCCATGGTAGGACACGCGGGTCCCGCCAGGTCCTTCGGACCTTGGAAATATGAGAGGAGGGGGGGGGGTTTAAAATGCAATCCCTTTATTTTTTTAATGTTTTTTTTTATTATTCTTTTTAATATTAATAACCAAATTAATAAATGATATATGATTAATTAATATATATTATTCATTAATATATTATTAATTAATCAATATATTATTTATTAATTAAATAATATATTTTTAAATTTATTTTTCTTATTTATTATTAATAAATAAATCATTAATTAACATTATATTAATTAATATATTAATTAATATTAATTGATTTATATTCTTTGTAAATTAGATTTAAGTTAATTAATTTTCTAGTAATAAATGTGTAATAACGCTTTTATTAATTAACGCTTAGATTTATTAATTAATATTTTTGTGAATTAATAACATTTTCCTAGTTAGTGAAATTTACCATTGATGATAGGTTGATAAATTAATTTTTTCCTTTAGTTAATTAAACACACTTTAATATAGTTACTATAAATGAATCATTAGGGAGCTAGTGTCTTATAAGTATTGTTAACTAAATGACCTCTTTAGTATTCACATGATAGTATTAATAATTTGCAAAGTGAAACTATCTAACATTATTAGTTTTAATTACTCCTTAAATCAGGAGTTCCTAAATAAATAAATAAAAAAGGATCCCCTTATAAAGGATCTATTATGCAAGTTCTTAGGGAACACTTCATCGATCTAACCCGTCAATCATGTCGAGGAGAATTATACCTTTAGAAATTAATTTTCTATTCGAGGATATTTAATAACCCAAACTTTAATTATAGTTTAATTTATTGCATGTATCCCTAGTTTCAATCTCAGTTAGTCCTAAAGTTTAGGAAAGATTTTAACCCATAAATTATTGCAAGTGTGACATAGGGTAAGAGTATTAGTCTGGTATTAGGCTTAGGCAGCTATTAACCCTAAACATAAACTTATAACCTTTTAGAAAAAGCAAAGTTGGTGTATTTTTTTGAGTGCAAAAGTATGGGCATGAGACTTGGTATCAGAGCCTAGGTTTCAACATTGGAACCTAAACCTATTACGTTTCTCCAAGTAGACCCAGTTTTACACATAGATTTTTGATAAATTTTAATAGTTTTAATAAAAAATATTATGGACCTTCATTACATTATCAAGGGAATTCTTGTGACCCTTGGGATCCATCAAATTATTATAATTCCAATTCCATATAGGATGGATCACTTTTTGGTTTAATTTGATTCCATAATTCAGCTTAATTGTTTCTCTATAGGAGATAGACTAGGAACATGAAAATATCTTAATAACTCAAGACAATGGGTCAATGTAAATTGAAAACATGTTTTCCATAAGAGTTAATGAGCGTACCTAGATAAACTACTTAAGAGGGTTATGGACAGATTATGTTCAATATTGATGGATACATGAATTGCAATTATTTTGACCACATTATTAAGTAAGATTAAGATGTGAATATACACTCAACACGTATCAAGGAAAGAATTAGTTGTGATAGGATTCACATAATGCTTGAACAGAGAATAAATCAGAGGTTATACAAATGCTCAACATTGGAACCACCTACCCATATCTTGTTCATAATTTAAAACCTTATTATTTATGATGGAAATGTTGTTATGGTAGTGCTAGAAACTTAAACTACTTATGAGGAAACATTTAGAAACTTCTTTATTGAGAATCTAGGTTGCATAAATTTTTTGATATGTTCTTTTCCAATTAAATAATAAATACTTTATCATGCACATGTTAATAACAAAAGAGTACCCTAGGAGTAAAAATGTAAAGAGCAACTTGGCAACAAATAGAGCAACACATGACAACCCCACCTTAGAAATATGAAAGCGAAGACTAATATAGATGAGTAATGGAAGATTCAACTACTTAGAAATTCCTTCAGATTTCATGAATGAAACTTAAAGGGAGTTCTTAAGAATTTAGTATCAAATTACCAATAAATCTAATTGTGTAATGACTATAATACGATAGTAAAAATGAAGACAATACATGTGTCAATAGAGTTACTTGGTAATTGAATGTGGAGACCCTTATTGGGATTCACTTCCAAGATGATACAAGGTAACCTAAAATTATTTTGTGTCCTAATATATATTGTAAGGCAATTATGAATTTACCAGGAGGTAGATGACAGCTATGAATCAATGACCTCCTTGTCAGTGTTTTGTAAAAATTTATATGAATAGTAATGAAACTTTGGACAATCAATGACAATTTTTAGGAAACTAATATGGAGCCGACGGAGATAATATACATTTAATCTAGCATAAATAACTTGACTTTCCTATGTTGTTGTAATTATTAGTGCATTAGTAAATTGGAACCATGTTAATGTGTTTATTAATAGAATAATATAATTTAGGGATTTTACTTTTGGGTAGTCCCTTGTGCAGTGCAAAGTTAGCTCAAAGGTAAATCACCTACTATAAAGTAGAATTTTCTTTTGGGGCATTCTACAGGAATGATGATTGAGAATATAAAACCTTTGGATAGATGCACCAAATCGAGTCTAATAAGATGGAGAGCTTGACCTAAAATAACATAAGACATGATTGTGAGAGTGATCCATTAAATCCTTATAGATAGTCATTAAACTATTAAAGTATAAAATACTATATGTCTTTACTCTGTGTATGAAACTGGTAGGCAACCCTCCTCGTGATTCAATGTAATATGCTTGGGAATATTGTGTAGAGTGGATATTAAGTGGTAATATTGAGAGTAGTATGAAAACATAATGAAACATATGTATAGTAATATAAATCAACTAATAGAATGCCTTTTGTGATGAGTGAAGTTATATGTGAAGAACCCTGAGTGAGTGACTAGTTCAATTGGCTAGGAAATGTTGTGGTGGACAACAAGTGCCAACTCACCAAATAGATCCCTTGAGGAGTTTTATGAGATTGTGATGTTAAAAATATTTGTATGAATTAATTATGCTATTTGGTGCTCTCATGGTGCTATTGCATTGGTATCCGTGTCTTAGGTTATTTGATATCCATAAAATAGATACTCTTTTTAATGTTGTAATAGTGTTGTTTTACGTCTTATTGGCCTAGGTGAGTGGGCCATTTAAATATTATATAAGTACAATGATGTATTTCATGGGACATAAGTGAACCACATTTGCAGTGGGAACTTCTCTCTCTAGGAGAGGAGGATGTTGTGATGTGAATACCATGGTTATATGATTTGACGAAGTGAAATAAATTGTAGAGTAAGTAGGACTATTATTAGTAAATATGTAGTTGTCCCCTGAGTTTTTGTGTCTACCTCCCTTCCCAAATAAATTTTTTCTTAAAAAACCCTTAATGCTTTATCCTTGTCAGGACACAATTGGTATATATTAAATATTATCATAATAAATGTGTGTTGTGTTTTCCATGTCTCCCTCTTAGTGACCTTAAAAGGTCACATAGTTCATGTAATGAATGTGGAGAATATGGATTGCTAAATTTATTTTTCTTTTATTTTACTTTGTTTCACAAGTTGATTTTTTGTGATTGCCAACAATGTAAAAGTAATTAATTTATGTGTTGGTCTGCTTAGCCAAACTTTATTTTAGTGTCCTTATTTTCCTCAAGGACTTGTCTTTACATATTTTGTGATAAATTTTTACCAATGTGGCCACTTTTTGAATCTCACTTGATGAAATGTTCTTTTCAATTTTAAAATTTTAGATTATATGATTATTTGATGAGGCTCTTATGGTTGCAATTGTTGGCAAGTCCTTTCATGGTAGGTTGTATGAGGGAGAAGATTTATTGGGGAAATCCATCATATTTTATTATAAATGGGGAGAAACTGTAAAGAAGTTCCCCATCACACTATGTTCACCCTTGTCATTAGCGCTATCTATGACCATGCTAGTAGCCTTGGTAAGAGTATTTTATGGATTGTGATATGCATAGTCCTTGTAAGATTACTTTATGATCTTTCTTCATAGATATTATGATATTATCAACAAATATAATATAAAGTTGGTACAGACTAAGGATTTTTAGAGTGACAAGTGATACCTTTAGCATAATATTGAACCTATACTCCAGATATTGAAATTTATAGGGACCAACATCTAGAGTGATGTTAGCATACATTTGATATACATTGTAAGGAAGATGTCCCTTGTTGTAGTGCAATTCCTTGTGACCTCAGATCCAACATTGGTGTGTTGAATGGAATTACCTTACGTGATCCTATTGCTAGAAGAAGATATGTTAACTTTGTAAAATAATATTGATTGTGATGTTGGGATAATTAGCTCTATCGTACAATGTTTATACATTTAAATGTTAGAATTGATTAAAATAGGGTAAAACATATCCTTAACATGTATCAACATTAGAATTTCTCATTGCATGAGATCAGTGATTCAAAATTTATGCAATGGGCTAAGCTAGATGTCAACCCTGAAACTTTAACCATAAGTGGTGTAACTTCTAGGAGGAAGTTCATGCCTACGGGGGAGGATGTGAGGCCTCACCCTAGAATCGTCATGGCTTTTTCATTATAATTATGGTAGACCTAGTAATTGGCTTAATGGTTTCATTAGCTTAGTACATTTTAATCTTTTAGACAAAGATTTGATTACAGTAGATGAGAATACATTACATTTTATGATGCTTTCTATACTCACAATGTTGACTTTATGATACATTATGACTAACATTATGATGATTGATTTAGATGAAATACTGAGATGTGCATTTAGGGAATTTATGTTGATATGAGTTGTTAGAAAAATGAAAATAAAGAAATGAATTAGGTTGAGATGTGTATTTCATTTCGGGTTAAATGTTAGGTGATGAAGTATTAAAGACTATTTTATGATATAAATATGACTTCTAATTTATGGTTTTTTTATTTATGAATGTTGGGATGAAGTGATGGATTTTATATGCTTACGTAAGTAACTAGGAAATGGAGATTTGATTCGATTATGATACAATGAGATTTCTATTATGAATTTAAATGTTAATTACTTAGGTGAATTTTATGAGTGTCATGATGACATTTAATTGCAATTGAATTATATATGCAATGATTATGCTACAAGCTTAATTTAGTGATGAATTGAATATTTCATGATTAGTTGCATGTATGTTATAGATGAATGATTATGCCATGTGAATTATGATATTTCAGATGAATTATCTTGATCATTAATGTTATGATTTTACATGTATATATTTCTTTGGACTACTGATGTTGGATGTTAGTGTGCAGGGAATTAGACCATGGTAAATTTGGAGAACCAAAGCATAGACTTTTGTGTAAATCAATTCGAGCCAAGGTTGCTTCTAGTGAGAGGAAAAAACCTCATTGTATCATATTTAATTTGTGAAAGTAATGTGCATGAATGTATTTAATTTATATGTTAAATTGTTAATGTAATTAATGTTGTGAATGCCCAAGTGGATATGCCACATGGCTTGTGATGTGTCATTTTTGTTTATGTCACTTGACACTTGTGTGTGTACTTGTGGCCATGACATGTCCACTTGGGGATTGGATTCCCATCAACCTAGGATAGTACCCCTTTAGGATCCCCATGAGAATCATTTGGTTAGGGAGCTCGAGGTGGAGTCATTTCATAAATTTCGGATTTGAGCTTTACATGGGTTTTGGGGGGCTTAAAAGGTGCCTAGGGGTGTATTTGGGTCATTTTTAGTAAGCCAACTTGATATACCTATGGGTAAGGGGAATTTTTAACCATAGGAAAACCCATAGTTGACCAAAAGACCCCTCCAAAAGTTAGATTTTCAAAATGGTCGAAAATCCACTTTTGAAGCAATGTCTTGGTCCACCTTTTTGGACACCCTTTTTAGGAATCCATATTTGGAAACCATGTAAGAAACTTGGGAAGACCATCCAATGAGAATGAGATCCTATCCTTAGAAGAGTGTGTGGAGGCTATTTTAGAGGGGACTATTCTTTTGGAAGATTTTGACACCCACTCTCTAGATTTGGATACTTTGCTGGTATGGAGAAGAAGAATTAGAAGAAAGAGGAGGCTCTTCATCAACTTTCTTCCATAAGCTTGGATCTAGGTTGGTGGAATTCTTCATTATACTTGTCATGTTTTCATGTGGATGAGCTTTCAAGAATATTTTCTTTCTTGCATGGAGAAACTAGTTATTGTGTTATTATGTGCCTTTTATTTGTGAATCATGCTATTGTATGTGAATAGTTGTTTATTTGAATTCTTGAGCTTATTGTACTGCATGTTTTTCCTTGTATTGTATATGTGAAGTTTTGAGTTCTGGAAGAATTCTTGTTGTTTTTTATTGTTTTGGTAAGGGAGTTTTCTCAAGGCCACACTCACCCTTGGGATGAAAGAGTAGCCTTGGGGATGAAGGGGATTTTGAGACAACCATGGGTGTAGAGTCTCTCTTTGGTATGTAGAAGGAAGAAACATGGATGTATGGTCTCCATGTAGCCATTTCTTTTGGGGGTCATAAGTGGATTTTGTGGCTTGAAGCCTTGGGGGTCATAAGGAGTTTTGTTGGGTTGAGATTTTGTGGCAAAATATGTGTTGAGAAACCTAAGAGTAGGCTTGTCTTTTATTTCTATGAAATGTACTTTCTCCCATTGAGTTTTGGTTCCACCTTCACCCCAGTTTATGGGTCATTTGAAGACTCTTTGTTTTTCCTTGGATGGGAGTTTTAATGTGAGTATTGTGTTATTGTGATTGTGGTTTGTTTGAGTGTGAAACCTTGTCTATGTGATGGTTCCCCAAGCTCGGGGGTGGCTTCATGGAAGCCTAGGTTAGGAGGTGAGCACTCCATTGCCTATATTTGTTCATTTGCAAGATTGGAAGCCATTGAAGACTTCTTGTCTGTAGTTGTGTTCTTGAAGGAAGTTGAGGATTACACTCAAAAGTTGTTTTGGATCCCATTTGTTTTTTTGTTTATTGTGATTGATTCAAGGAAATCTTAAGGATTCCTTTGAGCTCAATGCTATTTTGTAAAGGAGTCAAAACTCCAAAATTTGTGTTGTATCAAAGTGATGTATAATCAAAGACTAGATTAATGTTTTATTTCCTTTTAGAGAGATTTATTTCCTTATGAAAATATTGTATAATGTTCAAAAGAAGGTTTTAGTGTATTCATATTATTTTCAATAAGGATTGGGCAATGTATTAGTTCATTTGAAAGAAAATAAAGTTCATGTTTGGAGTATTTTTGTGAATATTAGGTGTATTTCTCCAATGATAAACTCTATTTATTCAGGTTGATAAATTATAAAGAAGTAGAGTTATTGTAGCATCATTATAGTTTCAATATATAATTTTCATTTGAATAAAAATGTTAGTGTTAAGTAAGGAAAGTTTTCAAACACTCTCTCTCTCTCTTTCAAAGTAAGTTTCTTGATTATTGATATTGGTATCTATGATGAAGGAAATAGAAGAGAGACAAGTAAACTAATAAATTAAGTAATGCTAGCCTTATACTAATGAGAATTATTCATTGTGAAATTGTGTTAAGCATGTTAATATCTATTAAGTTAGTGTATTGCAAGCTTAAATTTCTAGGATGAAATCAAACCAAAGAAAGAAAGAAGAAAAAAATCAAATAAACAAACAAGTGAAGAAAAAACACAAAGAAAAGTGAAATAGAGACCTACAGGTTTCTGGAAAATGTATGGGAAAAATTCCCATACATTTTCCAATCACACAGTCAATTAAAAATTAATATCCCTCTCCCTCTTGGGACAAAATTAAAATATAAAACTAGGTAGTCTCATAGTAAGTGTGACTTTTCTAAGCCCAAGGTCAACTTGGGTGGGTCCCACCTGGGACGCCACCCAAGGAACCCTTGTATAAAAAATTAAACATAAATAAAACTATTCATCATGGTTTAAAACCCACTAGAAAAAAAAAATGTTACATTCATATTTAAAAGATATATATATATATAATGTGAGTAAGGACTTTACAATTAAAGCCATGTAGGGCTTTTTTTTTTTTTTAAGGATTTTAAAAAAATTTTAAATAAAAAAAATGGTTTAAAAAAAAAATTATATTCAAAAAATATATAAATTAAGGGGGGTCGGATGCGTGGACCCCATGCTACATGGGACCACAGCCCCTGTGCCCTTCCCACAACCTGCCGTGGATAGGACTCCTGCCACGACAGGGTACCGTCTTGCCACAACAGGGCGGTACTCTATCGCGGTGGGGTGCCCTGCCATGGCAGGACACGTGGGTCCCACCAAGTCCTTCGAACCTTGGAAATATGAGTGGAGGGGGTGGTTTTAAAATGCGATCCATTTATTTTTTTTAATGTTTTTATTAATTTATTATTTATTTTAATATTAATAACCAAATTAATAAATAATATATGATTAATTAATATATATTATTCATTAATATATTATTAATTAAAAAATATATTATTTATTAATTAAATAATATATTTTTATTTTTATTTTGCTTTATTTATTATTAATAGATATATCATTAATTGACATAATATTAATTAATATTAATTGATTTATATTCTTTGTAAATCAGAGGGTCATAAGGAGTTTTGTTGGGTTGAGATTTTGTGGCAAAATGTGTGTTGAGAAACCTAAGAGTAGGCTTTTCTTTTACTTCTATGAAATGTGCTTTCTCCCCTTGAGTTTTGGTTCCACTTTCACCCCAATTTATGAGTCATTTGGAGACTCTTTGTTTTTCCTTGGATGGGAGTTTTAATGTGAGTATTGTGTTATTGTGATTGTGGTTTGTTTGAGTGTGAAACCTTGTCTATGTGATGGTTCCCCAAGCTCGGGGGTGGCTTCATGGAAGCCTAGGTTGGGAGGTGAGCAGTCCATGGCCTATATTTGTTAATTTGCAAGATTGGAAGCCATTGAAGACTTCTTGTTTGTAGTTGTGTTCTTGAAGGAAGTTGACGATTACACTCAAAAGTTGTTTTGGATCCCATTTGTTTTTTTGTATATTGTGATTGATTCAAGGAAATCTTAAGGATTCCTTTGAGCTCAATGCTATTTTGTAAAGGAGTCAAAACTCCAAAATTTGTGTTGTATCAAAGTGATGTATAATCAAAGACTAGAGTAATGTTTTATTTCCTTTTAGAGAGATTTATTTCCTTATGAAAATATTGTATAATGTTCAAAGGAAGGTTTTAGTGTATTCATATTATTTTCAATAAGGATTGGGCAATGTATTAGTTCATTTGAAAGAAAATAAAGTTCATGTTGGAGTATTTTTGTGAATATTAGGTGTATTTCTCCAATGATAAACTCTATTTATTCAGGTTGATAAATTATAAAGAAGTAGAGTTATTGTAGCATCATTATAGTTTCAATATATAATTTTCATTTGAATAAAAATGTTAGTGTTAAGCAAGGAAAGTTTTCAAACACACTCTCTCTCTCTCTTTCAAAGTAAGTTTCTTGATTATTGATATTGGTATCTATGATGAAGGCAATAGAAGAGAGACAAGTAAACTAATAAATTAAGTAATGCTAGCCTTAGACTAATGAGAATTATTCATTGTGAAATTGTGTTAAGCATGTTAATATCTATTAAGTTAGTGTATTGCAAGCTTAAATTTCTAGGATGAAATCAAACCAAAGAAAGAAAGAAGAAAAAAATCAAATAAACAAACAAGTGAAAAAAAAACACAAAGAAAAGTGAAATAGAGACCTACAGGTCTCTGGAAAATGTATGGGAAAAATTCCCATACATTTTCCAATCACACAGTCAATTAAAAATTAATATCCCTCTCCCTCTTGGGACAAAATTAAAATATAAAACTAGGTAGTCTCATAGTAAGTGTGACTTTTCTAAGCCCAAGGTCAACTTGGGTGGGTCCCACCTGGGACGCCACCCAAGGAACCCTTGTATAAAAAATTAAACATAAATAAAACTATTCATCATGGTTTAAAACCCACTAGAAAAAAAAAATGTTACGTTCATATTTAAAAGATATATATATATATATATATATATATATAATGTGAGGAAGGGCTTTACAATTAAAGCCACGTAGGGCTTTTTTTTTTTTTAAAGGCTTTTAAAAAAATTTTAAATAAAAAAAATGGTTTTAAAAAAAAATTATATTAAAAAAATATATAAATTAAGGGGGGGCGAATGCATGGACCCCATGCTACATGGGACCACGACCACCGTGCCCTTCCCACAACCTGTCGTGGACAAGACTCCTGCCACAACAAGGTACCGTCTTGCCACGACAGGGCGGTACTCTATCGCAGTGGGGTGCCCTACCATGGCAGGACACGTGGGTCCCGCCAGGTCCTTCGAACCTTGGAAATATGAGTGGAGGGGGTGGTTTTAAAATGCGATCCATTTATTATTTTAATTTATTATTTATTTTAATATTAATAACCCAATTAATAAATAATATATGATTAATTAATATATATTATTCATTAATATATTATTAATTAAAAAATATATTATTTATTAATTAAATAATATATTTTTATTTTTATTTTTCTTTATTTATTATTAATAAATATATCATTAATTGACATAATTTTATTTAATATATTAATTAATATTAATTGATTTATATAATTTGTAAATTAGATTTAAGTTATTTAATTTTCCATTAATAAATGTGTAATAATACTTTTATTAATTAACGCTTACATTTATTAATTAATATTTTTGGGAATTAATAACGTTTTCCTAGTTAGTGAAATTTACCATTGATGATAGGTTGATAAATTAATTTTTTCCTTTAGCTAATTAAACATGTAACAACCCCCAAAAACAATAACCAACACAAAAGATAAACCATTCATATTCCAAGAAAATTCACCATAAAAGCACAACAATTTTTTTTTATATTACCAGAAACAAATCAACATCAAAAACAACTCAGCTGATTTAATTAGTTTGCTCCTTAATCACAATCAACTGTTTACATGAGAGTATAACAATATACTCATTGTTATTTACATAGTTTTCGAATGTACAAACTTATTCCTGACTATCCCTATGCATCCTAAGCACAGTTCTGATAATGAGTAACCAGGTTAAAATCTTTTTTTCATAAATCTTTACAGCAGCTAACCATTCCCCCATATACATAGATTTCCTCATCTAAAATCTTGAAAACATAGACAAAAGCAAACGCAAACAAGCAGGGCTTAATCACAATGATTAGAAGTAGAATAGCCTCCAAGAATCTACAACATATAGGTTAGAACATAAAATAATAACCCTGCATTTAGATAGCAAATCTAATTTAGAAATAAAGTAATTTAACTTTTTACAAATTCAGCAAGTACATATTTTCTTTCAATAGAAATAAACTCGCAAAGACAATGACAAGGTGATGATCCATTAGCTTTGGGTGTCTACATAAGAACCTTCGATCAGTTACCATACAGGGAACTCGAAGAATTCATTATGCCAACCTTATTCTATACAAGCAATAAGGTAAATCCATACCCTTACTTCACCAACAAGTGTAAGTAATCAGGGCAACATATTTTATCTTTTTAAATGAAACCCATAGCCCATGAATTTTAAAGTTATCACTTAGTTAAGTAACTCACAAATATTCATTCACCATATGGATCCAAACAAAAGTCAGCCACCCATACTAAGGATCACACTTGCATTATCTCAAACACATCATATCAACATTATTAATTGAATCTCAATACTCAGAATTATCAAACTTGACTAATAATGTCAACTCAAATTGCTTCAGTTGTAAAACTAAACCAGCAATTAAAATAACCATATACATCCATAAATCTTCTTTCCAATACAACCATATTAAGCATTTATCAATTGAAGAATAATTATAGCAAGAATTTTCAATGCAACCTTCAAAAAAGCTCGGATAACAATACCCAAATTTCTAACCACAACATTACATCTGTCAACTGAAATATTCAACTTATTACAAATTATCACATTCATCTATTGCCAAATAATTAACTGTCACCTTAATACCAACATAATTACTCGTATAAAAACTGAACTATCATAGCAATGTTCATTGGTGACCTCACACAATGTTCTTATTTAACCAAAGCATATGTACATACATAAATGCACTTGTTTTAGATTCTATCAACTTATTCCTAGAGCCATATAGTATATGTGTATAGGCGTATATCTATATATATCCCCATTGGCACATAATTATTAACCTCTATGAGTAAATTTATAAAATTTAAAACAATACAGCTATATAAACTGTTTACTACAAAAATCAAGTTTCCCTTTTGAGTCATACATTGTCCTTGTTTGTCACTGAATAGAGTGAAACTAATATTTCAAATCCCATTTCAATTCAACTAACAATTTGGCAGACCAAGCCTATAAAATCTCATTGAAAAACACTATTATCTGCTACTATTTTTATCACAAACATAAAATATAATCACTAAATTTCCATCAAATATAACCACCCACCAAAGAACATTCAAATGCCCCTATCGGTTCCACCCAATTCATTATTATCTAAAGAAATCAATGACAGTAATAAAATTTAACTCTGACTAATCTATATTCATCGACCATTCCAAATATACAGAAAATAAACAAGCTAAGTTCCCATATAGAATATTCACCCAATCTTCTAATATTGCTATCGAATGAAATGTCAAGTCAGTAATGTAACCCATCTTAAGTGTACTTATTGCCCAACTGCGATAACTGTAACCAAAACACTATAAATTATTATTCACAATAATCTGCAATATAGAACCCAAACCAATTTGTAATTTTTTTTACACAAAGCTTTTGTCCAAGATACCCATTTCAAAATGAATCGATAATACAAAACACCCTACAAACAATGACATCCCAATTCCAACCAAGACACAAATTGTCATTTGAAACAACAAAGACTTAAATACTTAAACAATAACTTATATGCTAGGCTCGGCTACAATACTCCCTTAAACCGAACCAAATTACAATTAAACTATGAGATCTTAACTGAGATGTTTATCGCCTTAATTTATGAAACAAAATAACTATTTGACATAATGTCAACAGCTAAAAATCCTATAGTATCCTATGTGAAATTTTAATACAATAATAACAACAGTGCTATTCATATGGTTATGTCTACAGTTACGATCAACTGTAGTGATTACAGAGGTACTTTTCTCTATTCGCTATAGCCATCGTAATAGACCCTGAAAACTTAGATTCAGCAGTCACAAAATGGTCTAACCCTGTCATAGCCGGCTGTAGTGAATACAGAGGTACCCTTCTGTATTCACTATAGTCGACATGATAGAATTCTTAGTTAACAAGTACACAAATCATAAGAACTATTGTTAACTTCTTTCGATTGGTTTGTGCAAAAGCTAAGCTTCTATATATACTAAGGTCGACTACCATAACATTCCACATATTACCAAACAGAGTGTCCATATAATAAACAAGCTGGAATATAGAGAGGAATAAGGTAGAAAGTGCCCCTACCTATTTACAACATGGGGGTATTCTGCAACTCAAAAAATGCCCCAAATTCCTCGATCCAGGAAGCGAGAAATCCACAATTCCAAACCCTTGCTCAACAACAAAACTAGAAAACTCAGAAAGAAGATGTAAACCATGATGACAACCAGTAGAACTTCCATCTTTATTACACAATAATGCCACCAATATTCCCTCCAGACCGAGCTAAACCACCACATTTTCACAGGCATTCTAGGTTGCCTTCAAAGAGCACAAAATCCTCAATAGCAGAGTGGCGGCAATAGAAACAATGAATGCTTTGCAGCATTAAACCAACCTTATCCCACTACAACCGCAAAACTCCCAAGTTGACCAAGTGTCGGCTAAGGTACAAGTACCAGCCGCATGCATGTGTGAAGGGTTGGATCACCTTATGTCTAGGCTGTTTGAGAACTTAAAGAAATATAAATATTGCCATTCGTATGTTAAAGTTGTGCTACATAAGAAAGTAGTAACCATGTTTGGTTAGGTAATTCAAATAAATTCATATAGGGTATAGAAATTCCCTATTCCTAACTTACTAACAATATAAAATCATTCAATGCAAAAATAAAAACTTAGCATTTACTGACATAGAAGATAGGAAAATCCACTAACTTATACTAACCATTACTAATAACTTATATTAATGCCTTTCAAACATTTCACTTACCTTACTAAGATAATAAAACCAATTCTAAATTAACTTTAATTTAGACTGTCAAACCACAAATTAGATTCATTCAATATCATTCTTTTAATCTGATCATCACAACATCTAAATACTATGAAGGAAATGTGAATTCATCTAAAACCTAGGAATAATCATTTCCTCAATAACAACAGTCTTTTCCCAAAAGCACAGATATGTAACAGGTAAAACCAATTACATAGAAATGATAGAATTCAGAAACTATCTACATTAACTCAAATAGTTCCATCAAAGATCAACAACTACAAGACATGATCAAAATCAAAGATCTAACTCACAATATTGTCATAAATCGAGTACACAACAAGACATAACCAAACATAAAAATCCAACTGAAATATCAGTTCAACCTTAATATGCTGCAAAGTCAAAAACTTAGCTAAGAGCTATCAGAGAGGCATGACACCCTCCCCCACTAGCCTAAGCTTACTCCTGAAAGCCTGTAAACAAGTGAGGATGTGCTACTCTTATTGCCCCTGCATCTTCCCATGTAGCAGATGTGTCATCATTGAGGTCCCATAACACCTTTATCTGCTCGACTTTGCGACCTTTGAGGTTTAGTTTGTCTTTGTTGTAGTATCTGCACTGGTTCCAGCATCAATTGACCATCTACCACCTATAAATCATTCCAATTCAGAACATGAGCAATGTCAGGGATATACTTCCTCAACACCAATACATGGAATACATCATGGATACGTGAAAGGCTGGGAGGTAAAGCAAGTCTATAGGCAACTGGACCAATACATTCCAAGATCTCAAACAGTCCCACAAACTGTGGAGATAGTTTAGATCCCTTACCATACCTAATAGGACTCTTACCTAGCCTAACCCAAAGAAATACCTTATTCCCAACCTTAAACTAACACTGAATCCTATGCTGGTCTGCATATTGCTTCTACCTGTTCTATGCTGAAGAAAGATGCTCTCTAATGCATTTAACCTATTGCTCCAAGTCCTAAAGCATCTCAGACCAAGAATAATTCTATCCTCAAGAAGATCCTAGCTCAAGGGTGTTCTGCATGGTCTCCTGTACAGGGCCTCAAAAGGAGCCATACCAATAGAGTTGTGGTAACTGTTGTTATACATGAACTCAACAAGGTGAAGGTACTCTTCCCACTTACTTTGTCTATCCATAACATACATCCTAAGCATGTCTTCCAATATCTCATTGACACGCTTAGTCTGTCCATCAGTCTTAGGATGATATGCTGAGCTGAAGTTCAGCTAAGTACCTAATTCTCATTGCATAGATCTCCAAAGTGAATATGTGAAAACTAGATCTCTATCAGATATGATCTTCTTAGGAATCCCATGCAACCGAACAACTTGCTCCATGTAAATCTATGCTATAGATGCAGCATTGTAGGAAGACCTTACTGGAATGAAGTGGGCAACTTTAGTTAGTCAGTCAACTACAACCATGATTGCATCATGATGCCTGGCTGTAAGTGGTAACCCCACTATGAATTCAATGGATATAGTATTCCATTTCCATTCTAGTACACTATGAGGTTGCAACAAACCAGCTAGATGCTGATGCTCTGCCGTCACTCTCTGACATTCCAAACATCTAGCTACAAAGTTTGTGATATCCCTCTTCATGCCTAGCTAGTAATAGTGCTGTTTGAGATCAGCATGCATCTTCTTCACACCAGGGTGTGCTAAATATGGTGCCTTATGAGCTTCAGTCATTACCAGGACTCAAAGATCCCCAAACTCTGGCACATAAACACTGCCTCGGTACTTCATCAGCCCATCAGTACTGATTGAGTAACCCTCAAAATGACCCTCTAACACATTGCCACTATCAATCACTGCTTTGACATCCAAGAACCAAGGATCTGAAGCCAAGTTTTGAAGTATTCTATCCTTTAGATCTACTGTGATGGTTAATGAAGAAAGTTCATGATGTCTTCTGCTAAGTGCATTAGCCACTTTGTTTTCCTTACCCTGCACATACTTTACTTCGAAGTCATATTCACACAAAAACTCCATCCATTTGCATTCATGTGCATTAAGATTGGGTTGCATGAATAAATATTGAAGACTTCTATGATCTGTATGCAGCTCAAAATGTTGACCAAGTAAGAAATGTCTCCATTTGGTCATTGCATGCATTACAGTTGTGAGCTCCAAATCATGAGTAGGATAGTTGACTTCATGATCCTTTAATTTCCTGGATTCATAAGCAATGACTCTACCACCCTCCATCAACACTGCTCCTATTCCATCCAATGAAGCATCCGTGCAAATAATAAATTCCTTGGATGGATCAGGTACTGCAAGCACTGGTGCACCAGTTAATCATTCCTTGAGGTACTAAAATGCTGCTTCACAATTATCTGACTAGAAGAATTTCATTCCCTTTCTCTGAAGTGATGTGATAGGATGAGCTATTTGTGAGAAATTGGCTACAAATCTTCTATAGTAGCTAGCTAACCTCATGAAGCTTCGCACTTCAGAGACATTGGTAGGTGCTGGCCACTCAACAATTGCCCTAATTTTGGCTAGATCAAAAGCTATCCCATCTCTAGTGACGATATGACCAAGATAACAAATCTCAGTTTTGAAAAACTCACTTCTTAGAATTGGTAAAAAACTTGTTTCTACGGAGACATTCAAAAACTTGTCTCAAATGCTGCTCAAGTACTTTGAAACTCTTGTTAGACTTAGAGAACTTTTCAAACTTCCTCTTATTAAACTTACCACCAGAACTACCTGACACAGCCTTTGGAATGCCTTGAAAAGGTTTCTAGTTCTTGCCACTGCTCTAAGCAGGAGGAATAACTATACTCTTGTCCGCACTTCCACAGAAACCTAACTTCATTTTAGTTAACTTAGCTTGATCTGAGGCTTCTTGCACAGTTTTAGGCTTGAAAGTATGCACTTCTTCTCCAATTTTGGGATTTAATCCCCTGATAAAGTGTTGTACTAAAGGATTTTCATGTTCAGCCCATCCAGAGTACTTCTTCAACTCATAGAATCTCCTCTCATACATCTCTACCGTAGAGTTACCTTGAGAGATATTAAAGAATTCCTCAGATCTAGCCTGCTGGTAGTACTTTGACATGAACCTCTCACGGAACCTTTTAATGAACAATTCCCATGTGACTTGAGAGATGTTGATTCTAAGCCACTCCAGTTCCATGTTCCACCATATGGAACCAAAAGATCTAAGTTGCATGACTTCCCAACATACCTTCACATTACTCTAATAATCATGGAGTATGAAACATCCTTTGATGTTTAGGAGCCATGCTTCAAGAGTAGTACCTTCCTCGATTCCATTAAAAATAGGTCCTTTGAACTTGGAAAGGTCCTTCATCTGAGCCCTTACAATAGGATCCTTAGCAACAACTAGGTTAGCATTAGGAGCTTGAACAACTTGAGCATTTGTTCCCCCAATAGGAATGTTTTTCCTTTCCTCAATATCATCAAGCCTTTCAAGTATTCGCTGGAGAACTTCAGCTTGATGTTCTCCTTGATCACCTTGATTAATATCAACTTGGGCATTATCTTGATCAACTCCAAGTATTCCTTGGTGGCCTTACCCTCCTCCATGGCCACGTCCTTGATGTCTGCCCCTGCCTCTGCCAAAGTTGACATCAACTGGGACACCACGCCCACGGGCACCTCTTGTGAAAGGAGGCATACTTAAAACATAAAATAAATAAAACAGGAATAAAATTCAATAATGGAAGCAAAGAGATATAACCCTTTTGTAAACCCCGAGCCCCTAGTGTTCAAATGAGGCTCTGATACCAATGTAACAACCCCCAAAAACAATAACCAACACAAAAGATAAACCATTCATATTCCAAGAAAATTCACCATAAAAGCACAACAATTATTTTTTATATTACCAGAAACAAATCAACATCAAAAACAACTCAGCTGATTTAATCAATTTTCTACTTAATCACTATCACCTATTTACATGAGAGTATAACAATATACTCATTGTTATTTACATAGTTTTCAAATGTACAAACTTATTCCTGACTATCCCTATGCATCCTAAGCACAGTTCTTATAATGAGTAACTAGGTTAAAATCTTTTTTCCATAAATCTTTACAGTAGCTAACCATTCCCCCATATACATAGATTTCCTCATCTAAAATCTTGAAAACATAGACAAAAGCAAACGCAAACAAGCAGGGATTAATCAAAGTGATTAGAAGTAGAATAGCCTCCAAGAATCTACAACATATAGGTTAGAACATATAATAATAACCCTGCATTTAGATAGAAAATCTAATTTAGTTATAAAGTAATTTAACTTTTTACAGATTCAGCAAGTACATATTTTCTTTCAATAGAAATAAACTCACAAAGACAATGACAAGGTGATGATCCATTAGCTTTGGGTGTCTACATAAGAACCTTCGATCAGTTACCATACAAGGAACTCAAAGAATTCATTATGTCAACCTTATTCTATACAAGCAATAAGGTAAATCCATACCCTTACTTCACCAACAAGTGTAAGTAATCAGGGCAACATATTTTATCTTTTTAAATGAAACCCATAGCCCATGAATTTTAAAGTTATCACTTAGTTAAGTAACTCACAAATATTCTTTCACCATATGGATCCAGAAAAAGGTCAGCCACCCATACTAAGGATCACACTTGCATTATCTCAAACACATCATATCAACATTATTAATTGAATCTCAATACTCAAAATTATCAAACTCGATTAATAATGTCAACTCAAATTGCTTCAGTTGTAAAACTAAACCAGCAATTAAAATAACCATATACATCCATAAATCTTCTTTCCAATACAACCATATTAAGCATTTATCAACTAATGAATAATTATAGCAAGAATTTTCAATGCAACCTTCAAAAAAGCTCAGATAACAATACCCAAATTTCTAACCACAACATTACATCTGTCAACTGAAATATTCAACTTATTACAAATTATCACATTCATCTATTCCCAAATAATTAATTGTCACCTTAATACCAACAGAGTTACTTGTATAAAAATTGAACTATCATAGCAATGTTCATTGGTGACCTCACACAATGTTCTTATTTAACCAAAGCATATGTACATACATAAATGAACTTATTTTAGATTCTGACAACTTATTCCTAGAGCCATATAGTATATGCGTATAGGCGTATATCTATATATATATCCCCACTGGCACATAATTATTAACCTCTATGAGTAAATTTACAAAATTTAAAACAATACAGCTATATAAACTATTTACTACAAAAGTCAAGTTTCCTGTTCGAGTCATACATTGTCCTTGTTTGTCACTAAACAGAGTGAAACTAATATTTCAAATCCCATTTCAATTCAACTAACAATTTGGTAGACCAAGCCTGTAAAAGCTCATTGAAAAACATTATTATCTGCTACGGTTTTTATCACAAACATAAAATATAATCACTAAATTTCCACCAAATATAACCATCCACCAAAGCACATTCAAATGCCCCAATCGGTTCCACCCAATTCATTATTATCTAAAGAAATCAATGATAGTAATAAAATTTAACTCTGACTAATCTATATTCATCAACCATTCCAAATATACAAAAAATAAACAAGCTAAGTTCCCATATAGAATATTCACCCAATCTTCTAATATTGCTATCGACTGAAATGTCAAGTCAGTAATGTAACCCATCTTAAGTGTACTTACTGCCCAACTGCAATAATTGTAACCAAAACACTGTAAATTACTATTCACAGTAATCCGCAATATAGAACCCAAACCAATTTGTAATTTTTTTTACACAAAGCTTTTGTCCAAGATACCCATTTCAAAATGAATCGACAATACAAAACACCCTACGAACAACGACATCCCAACCCCAACCAAGACACAAATTGTCATTTGAAACAACAAAGACTTAAATACTTAAACAATAACTCATATGCTAGGCTCAGCTACAATACTCCCTTAAACCAAACCAAATTAAAATTAAACTATGAGATCTTAACAGAGATGTTTATCACCTTAATTTATGAAACAAAATAACTGTTTGACATAATGTCAATAGCTAAAAATCCTATAGTATCCTATGTGAAGTTTTAATACAATAATAACCGCAGTGCTATTCATATGGTTATATCTACAGTTATGATCAACTATAGTGATTACAGAGGTACTTTTCTATATTCTCTATAGCCATCATAACAGAGACCCTGAAAACTTAGATTCAGTAGTCGCGAAATGGTCTAACCCTGTCATAGCCGGCTATAGTGAATATAGGGGTACCCTTCTGTATTCACTATAGTCGACATGATAGAATTCTTAGTTAATAAGTACACCAATTATAAGAACTATTGTTAACTTCTTTCGATTGGTTTGTGCAAAAGCTAAGCTTCTGTATATACTAAGGTTGACTACCATAACATTCCACATATTACCAAATAGAGTGTCCATATAATAAACAAGCTGAAATATATAGAGGAATAACGTAGAAAGTGCCCCTGCCTGTTTACAGCATGGGGGTATTCTGCAACTCAAAAAATGCCCCAAATTCCTCGATCTAGGAAGCGAGCAATCCACAATTCCAAACCCTTGCTCAGCAACAAAACCAAAAAACTCAGAAAGAAGAGGTAAACCGTGATGACAACCAGTAGAACTTCCATCTTTATTGCACAATAATGCCACCAATATTCCCTCCAGACCAAGCTAAACCACCACATTTTTGCAGCCATTCTAGGTTACCTTCAAAGAGCATAGAACCCTCAATAGCAGAGTGGGGGCAACCGAAACAATGAATGCTTTGCAACATTAAATGAACCTTATCCCACTGCAACCACAAAACTCCCAAGTTGGCCAAGTGTCGGCTAAGGTACAAGTACCAGCAGCATGCATGTGCGAAGGGTTGGATCACCTTATGTCTAGGATATTTGAGAACTTAAAGAAATACAAATATTGCCATACGTATGTTAAAGTTGTGCTAGATAAGAAAGTAGTAACCATGTTTGGTTAGGTAATTCAAATAAATTCATATAGGGTATAGAAATTCCCTATTCCTAACTTACTAACAATATAAAATCATTCAATGCAAAAATAAAAACTTAGCATTTACTGACATAGAAGATAGGAAAATCCACTAACTTATACTAACCATTACTAATAACTTATATTAATGCCTTTCAAAAATTTCACTTACGTTACTAAGATAATAAAACCAATTCTAAATTAACTTTAATTTAGACTATCAAACCACCAATTAAATTCATTCAATATCATTCTTTTAATCTGATCATCACAACATCTAAATACTATGAAGGAAATGTGAATTCATCTAAAATCTAGGAATAATCATTTCCTCAATAACAACAGTCTTTTCCCAAAAGTACAGATATGTAACAGGTAAAACCAATTACATAGAAATGATAGAATTCAGAAACTATCTACATTAACTCAAATAGTTCCATCAAAGATCAACAACTACAAGACATGATCAAAATCAAAGATCTAAATCACAATATTGTCATAAATCTAGTACACAACAAGACATAACCAAACATAAAAATCCAACTAAAATATCAGTTCAACCTTAATATGCTGCAAAGTCAGAAACTTAGCTAGGAGCTATCAGAGAGGCATGACACCCTCCCCCACTAGCCTAGGCTTACTCCTGAAAGCCTATAAACAAGTGAGGTTGAGCTGCTCTCATTGCCCCTACATCTTCCCATGTAGCAGATGTGTCATCATTGAGGACCCATAACACCTTTACCTGCTTGACTTTTTGACCTCTGAGGTTTAGTTCTCTTTGCTGGAGTATTTGCACTAGTTCTAGCATCAATTGACCATCTACCACCTATAAATCATTCCAATTCAGAATGTGAGCAATGTCAGGGATATACTTCCTCAACACCGATACATGGAATACATCATGGATACGTGAAAGGCTGGGAGGCAAAGCAAGTCTGTAGGCAACTGGACCAATATATTCCATGATCTCAAACGGTCCCACAAACCATGGAGATAGTTTAGATCCCTTACCAGACCAAATAGGACTCTTACGTGGCCTAACCAGAAGAAATACCTTATTCCCAACCTCAAACCGATGCTCAATCCTATGCTGGTCCGCATATTGCTTCTGCCTGTTCTATGCTAAAGAAAGATGCTCTCTGATGCATTTAACCTATTGCTCCAAGTCCTGAAGCATCTCAGGACCAAGAAGAATTCTATCCTCAAGAAGATCCCATCTCAAGGGTGTTCTGCATGGTCTCCCATATAGGGCCTGAAAAGGAGACATACCAATAGAGCTGTGGTAACCATTGTTATACATGAACTCAATAAGGTGAAGGTACTCTTCCCACTTACTCTGTCTATCCATAACATACATCCTAAGCATGTCTTCTAATATCTGATTGACATGCTTAGTCTGTCTATCAGTCTTAGGATGATATACTGAACTGAAGTTCAGCTGAGTACCCAATTCTCGTTGCATAGATCACAAGAGTGAAGATATGAAAACTGGATCTCTATCAGATATGATCTTCTTAGGAATCCCATGCAATCGAATGACTTACTCCATGTAAATATTTTCTATAGATGCAGCATTGTAGGAAGACCTTATTGGAATGAAGTGGGCAACTTTAGTTAGTCAGTCAACTACAACCATGATTGCATCATGACGCCTGGCTGTAAGTGGTAACCCCACTATGAAGTCAATGGATATAGTATTCCATTTCCATTCTGGTACACTATGAGGCTACAACAAACTAGTTGGATGCTGATGCTCTGCCTTCACTCTCTGACATTCCAAACATGTAGCTACAAAGTTTGCAATATCCCTCTTCATGCCTAGCTAGTAATAGTGATGTCTGAGATCAGCATGCATCTTTTTCACACCAAGGTGTGCTAAATATGGTGCCTTATGAGCTTCAGTCATTACCAGGACTCGAAGATCCCCAAACTCTGGCACATAAATAGTACCTCCATACTTCATCAACCCATCAGTACTGATTGAGTAACCCTCAAAATGGCCCTCTAACACACTACCAATATCAATCACTACTTTGACATCCAAGAACCAAGGATCTGAAGGCAAGTTCTGAAGAATTCTATCCTTTAGATCTACTGTGAGGGTTAAAGAAGAAAGTTCATGACATCTTCTGCTAAGTGCATCAGCCACTTTGTTTTCCTTACCCTGCACATACTTTACTTTGAAGTCATATTCACACAAAAACTCCATCCATCTGCATTGACGTGCATTAAGATTGGGTTGCGTGAATAAATATTGAAGACTTCTATGATCTGTATGCAGCTCAAAATGTTGACCAAGTAAGAAATGTCTCCATTTGGTCAATGCATGCATTACAGCTATAAGCTCCAAATCATGAGTAGGATAGTTGACTTCATGATCCTTTAATTTCCTAGATTCATAGGCAATGACTCTACCACCCTGCATCAAAACTACTCCTATTCCATCCAATGAAGCATCCGTGCAAACAACAAATTCCTTGGATGGATCAGGTACTGCAAGCACTGGTGCAATAGTTAAGCATTCCTTGAGGTACTAAAATGCTGCTTCACACTTATTTGACCAGAACAATTTCATTCCCTTTCTCTGAAGTGATGTGATAGGATGAGCTATTTGTGAGAAATTGGCTACAAATCTTCTATAGTAGCTAGCTAACCTCATGAAGCTTCGCACTTCAGAGACATTGGTAGGTGCTGGCCACTCAACAATTGCCCTAATTTTGGCTGAATCAATAGCTATCCCATCTCCAATGATGATATGACCAAGATAACAAATCTCAGTTTTGAAAAACTCACATTTCTCAGAATTGGCAAAAAACTTGTTTCTGCGGAGACATTCAAAAACTTTTCTCAAATGCTGCTCAAGTACTTTGAAACTCTTGTTAGACTTAGAGAACTTTTCAAACTTCCTCTTATTAAACTTATCACTAGAACTACCTGACATGCCCTTTGGAATGCCTTGAAAAGGTTTCTGGTTCTTTCCACTACTCTGAGCAGGAGGAATCATTGTACTCTTGTTCGCACTTCCACGGAAACCTGACTTCATTTTAGTTAACTTAGCTTGGTCTAAGGCTTCTTGCACAGTTTTAGGCTTTAAAGTATGCACTTCTTCTCCAATTTTGGGATTTAATCCCCTGATAAAGTGTTGTACTAAAGGATTTTCATGTTCAGCCCATCCAGAGTACTTCTTCAACTCATAAAATCTCCTCTCATACATCACTACCGTAGAGTTACCTTGAGAGATATTAAAGAATTCCTTAGATCTAGCCTACTACCAGTACTTTGACATGAACCTCTCATGGAAACTTTCAATGAACAATTCCCATGTGACTTGTGAGATGTTGATTCTAAGCCGCTCCAATTCCATGTTCAACCATATGGAACCAAAAGATCTAAGTTTCATGACTGCCCAACATACCTTCACGTTACTCTAATAATCATGGAGTATGAAACATCTTTCGATGTTTAGAAGCCATGCTTCAGTAGTGGTACCTTCCTCGGTTGCATTAAAAATAGGTCCTTTGAACTTGGAAAGGTCCTTCATCTGAGCCCTTGCAACAGGATCCACAACAACAACTAGGTTAGCATTAGGAGCTTGAACAACTTGGGGATTTGTTCCCCCAACAAGAACATTGTTCCTTGCCTCAATATCATCAAGCCTTTCAAGTATTCACTGGAGAACTTTAGCTTGAGATTCTCCTTGATCACCTTGATTAATATCAACTTGGGCATTATCTTGATCAACTCCAAGTATTCCTTGGTGACCTTGTGCTCTTCCATAGCCACGTCCTCGACGTCTGCCCCTGCCTCTGCCAAAGTTGACATCAAATGGGACACCATGCCCATGGACACCTCTTGTGAAAGGAGGCATACTTAAAACATAAAATAAATAAAAGAGGAATAAAATTCAATAACGGAAGCAAAGAGATATAACCCTTTTGTAAACCCCGAGCCCCTAGTGTTCAAATGAGGCTCTGATACCAATGTAACAACCCCCAAAAACAATAACCAACACAAAAGATAAACCATTCATATTCCAAGAAAATTCACCATAAAAGCACAACAATTTTTTTTTATATTACCAGAAATAAATCAACATCAAAAACATCTCAGCTGATTTAATCAGTTTGCTCCTTAATCACAATCAACTGTTTACATGAGAGTATAACAATATACTCATTTTTATTTACATAGTTTTCAAATGTACAAACTTATTCTTGACTATCCCTATGCATCCTAAGCATAGTTCTGATAATGAGTTACCAGGTTAAAATCTTTTTTTCGTAAATCTTTACAGCAGCTAACCATTTCCCCATATACATAGATTTCCTCATCTAAAATCCTAAAAATATAGACAAAAGCAAATGCAAACAAGCAGGGCTTAATCACAATGATTAGAAGTAGAATAGCCTCAAAGAATCTGCAACATATCTAGGTTAGAACATAAAATAATAACCATGCATTTAGATAGCAAATCTACTTCAGAAATAAAGTAATTTAACTTTTTACAGATTCAGCAAGTACATATTTTCTTTCAATAGAAATAAACTCACAAAGACAATGACAAGGTGATGATCCATTAGCTCTAGATGTCTACATAAGAAGCTTCAATCAGTTACCATACAGGGAACTCGAAGAATTCATTATGCCAACCTTATTCTATACAAGCAATAAGGTAAATCCATACCTGATGAAGGGTGCTCCCCTTAATACCACAAACACATAACAGAAATAGAGAAACAACAACAATATGCAAGAACAGAAAATTGGCTTCTTATTATCTCCACAAATGTGGAATTACAAACTTTCAGAATTACAATATATGCAAAGCCACATGGGCATTCCCTTACAATATTCTGTAGGATAAAGCGTCGAATTATTGCCCAGATCTACTACCCAGAACTATTCTAAACTACCTAAGACAATAATACAGCCTTCCTTATATAGGCAATTTTCCACCGCCTGGGAAGGTTCCAGAATTTTAGCCAATAAGGCCGACCAAACTTAGAATTATTTTATTTTACATTTTATTACATCATAGTCAGCTTGAGATAACCTTTGAAACCCGAACAGAAATTTTGAAGAAAATTATTTTTCGCCATTTCAGGTGACCCAACTTCCGAAGACCATAAGTCATCACCAGTTGACCCGATCAGCTATTATAACCCCATTTCAGAAATGCCACGAAGTGCTCTACAGGCTTGACCGGTGCAAGCGCACGTCACCCAAATTTTTGACCTCATCCAGGGCCTTTAAAGCTTTCAAAACTGAGTTCAAAGTTTCTGTACCTTGCTGCCAATACCGAAAATCTTCAATATCTTCCAATATACACTTGATCTGGTAATGAAACTTTACTGGCAGACTTATATGACCAAAATGAACCTCCAAGAAAGAAACCAGATCATTCTGAGCACATACAAAAATTACCAAAAAAATAGTAACTTTCCATAAATAGCAGCTCTGCACAAAATAGCCCTTATTGAATACAAAAATAGAAATATTTTTGGGTGATGCAAGATTGCTCTTACACCCAAGATGCTCCTGCATCAGACACCCAGGGTAATTTAAGAAGTGACCCTGTCACGACTTAGGTGTGCAGAGGAAAACCAAGACGGCTAACCTCCTCCTTTGTCAGCCATGATGAATCTTCAACAAGTCATCCTTTCCATTTGACCAAATACTCTTCATATGTCCTGTTCCTTGTGCTTCTGCCAACATGACTGTCCAGTATATCTTTGATCTCCTTAGTGTCTGAACTAGTTGCTGGAATACTCCATTGTGCTGCTATGATCTCATCTTCAACACCTCCTTCATGATACTCTGTCAAATCTAAAATGTTAAACACTGGTGAAATATTTAGCTCAGTAGGCAATTCTACCTCATATGCATTTCCTGAATCATGTTTCTTCAGTATCCTACATGGTCCAAACTTCTTCATTTTCAGCTTGTTATATGTACCAATTGGAAACCCCTCCTTCCACAAATGAACCATGACTTCATCACCAACCTGAAATTCCTTATATCTCCTTTTCTCATCTGCCTTAGCCTTATACTGTGCGTTCATCTTGGTAATATGCTTCCTCACCTCCCCATGGATGTTCTTCAAATGTTTTGCAAAATCTTCAGCTTCAACACTACTTATTTCTCCTTTATCTATCTTTCTCAACTCAGATGCATTTCTTGGACTACTTCCATATATAATCTGGAATGGTGATTTACCAGTGCTCCTGTTGACAGAATTATTGTATGCAAATTCTGCTTGTGGTAAAATCAAATCCCATCCTGTTGGCTTATCCCCAACCAAACATCTCAGCAAATTTCCCAAACTCCTATTCACCACCTCTGTCTGTCCATCAGTCTATGGATGATGTGATGAACTGAACTTCAAATCTGTCTTCAACTTCTTCCACAATGTTCGCCAGAAATATCCAACAAACTTAGTGTCCCAATCTGAAACTATGGTCTTTGGCAAACCATGAAGTCTCACTACGTCTCTGAAAAACAATTCTGCTACATGAACAACATCATTAGTCTTCTTGCAGGGAATGAAATGTGCCATCTTCAAAAATCTGTCAACTACTACAAAAATTGAATCATGTCCCCGCTGTGTCCTCGGTAAACCAAGAACAAAGTCCATACTGATATCCTCCCAAGGCTTCTTTGGTACAGGTAATGGCTGATACAACCCTGTATTCTGCTTCACTCCTTTTTCCATCTGACATACTCTGCAACTCTGTACAAACTTCTTCACATCTTGCTGCAACTATGGCCAATAATAATTCTCACTAACCAAACCAAGGGTTTTATCACGACCAAAATGTCTAGCCAATCCTCCACTATGCTTCTCCTTGATGAGATTCTCCCTCATAGAACTTCGTGGAATGCACAACTGACTCCCTCTGAATAGCATATCATCCTGGATGATGAAATCCAACCATTTCATCCTGTCTAGAGTAACAGGTTCTGTACAAGCTTTCCAAGCTTCACCAAAATCAGGATCCTCTGGATACAAATTCTTGAGTTCCTTGAACCCAACCACTTCAATCTGCATTTCTGTCAGCAATAGTTGCCTTCTGCTAAGAGCATCTGCAACCCTATTAGACTTTCCACTCCTTTGTTTCAAAACAAATGTATAACTTTGCAAAAACTCAACCCATTTCAAATGCCTTTCATTCAATTTTCCTTGACTATTCAAATATTGCAAAGCTTGATGATCAGTATACAAAACAAACTCCTTAGGAAGCAGATAATGTCTCCACTTCTTTAATGCCTGAACTATAGCATAAAATTCCTGATCATAAACAAAATATTTCCTCTTGGCATCATTTAACTTCTCACTGAAATAAGCAACAGGTTTACCTTCTTGGCTCATAACAGCTCCTATTGCAGTACCACTAGCATCACAATCTACTTGAAACACCTTATTAAAATCTAGAAGTGCTAAAATAGGTTGTTCTGTAACTTTTTTGTTTCAACAATTGAAAACTCTTTTCTGCCCCATTAGTCCACTTAAACTCTTTTCTATCCCCTCTCATTGTTTCAGTCAAGGGTCCACAAATACTGCTAAAATTTCTGATAAACTTTCTGTAAAAGCTATCTAGACCATGAAAAGACCTTACCTCAGTAGAACTCCTTGGGGTAGGCCATTCAAGGATAGCCTGTACCTTCTCTGGGTCCATTTTTAGACCTTCTCCTGAAACTACAAACCCCAAATACACCAACTCTTTCTTCACAAAACTGCACTTCTTCAAATTAATCGACAATTTCTCTTCTCTCAAATTCTCAAATACCATACGAATATGCATCATATGCTCATCCAATGTCTTACTAAAGATCAGAATATCATCTAGGTAAACAATGACAAACTTACCCAGAAATTCTTTCAGAACCTCATTCATGAGCCGCATGAAAGTGCTCGGTGCATTGGTTAGCCCAAAAGGCATGACTAACCACTCATATAGTCCTTCCCTTGTCTTGAAGGCAGTCTTCCATTCATCTCCTTCTCTGATCCGAATCTAATGATATCCACTCTTCAGATCTATCTTTGAGAAATACATAGCTCCACTCAAATAGTCCATAATATCATCCATTCGTGGCAATGGAAACCTGTACTTGATTGTGATCTTGTTTATTGCCCTAGAATTTGTACACATCCTCCATTCTCCATTCTTCTTTGGTGCTAATACCGCTGGTACAGCACAGGGACTCAGACTCTCACAGATCAATCCTTTCTGTAACAACTCATGTACTTGTCTATTCAACTCCTCACTTTCTACAGGTGTCATTCTGTGTGCTACCTTATTTGGCAAACTCGCTCCTGGGATCAAGTCCATCTGATGACTGATCTTCCTGACTGGTGGTAATCCATGAGGCACATTATCGGATACAATATCCTGAAACTCATTCAACAAATCTGCAACTTCTATAGGAACATCTTCTACTTCCTCTTTACCAGGTTTTGGAATTAAAGAAAAACACACATGCTCATGCCTCATACCATCTAGGAAATTTCTTCCATCAACAAAAGTTATCCTTGCATTACCACATACCTTTTCTTCAGTCTCCTTCAATGGTTTTAGCTTATGTCTCACTCCATCCTTTGTCAGGGAATAGGTATTCACACGACCATCATGTATAGCACATCTGTCAAACTACCATGGTCTACCCAACAACATATGACATGCATCCATAGATATGATATCACATAATACCTCATCTTGGTATCTGCCAATCTTGAACTTTACCAAGCACTGTTCACTGACCATGACCTTGTGGTCATCCTGCACCCAGGCAATCCGATATGGATGTGGGTGTTTCTGTCTCTTGAGCTTCAACTTTGTCACCATCTCTTCTGACACCAAATTGGCAGTGCTTCCACTATCGATAATCACATCACAGCATTTACCCTCACACTTGCATCTAGTGCGAAACAGGCTCCTCCTTTGCTCAGGTTCATTCTCACCACTCAATAGGACTCTTCTATTAATCAACGTTTCTCCTCTTTCAGCATCTTCAGAATTTGATGATCTGACATCTTCATCTATATGTGTAACTCTGGCCTGGCCTTCATTTCTCCTATCTATTCTGCCTTGGTGTTGAGGACATTCAAATGCCCTATGACCTTCTTCTCCACAGTGAAAACATGTTCCACGGAAGCCACCTCTTCCAGATCCTTGTCTTCTTCCTCTTCCTCTCTGATCTCTATTGTTCTAATCCTGGAAGCAATTGGAATTATTTCCTTGCCGATTCTGACTGCTACTGGCCTCATCCTTCTTTTTCGAATCTTCATTTCGGCCACCATATGACCGTCCACCAGATCGTCCACCGCGACCCCTTCCATTTTGTCTGCTCTCAAACTTCTTGTTCAGCTTTTCCTCTACTTTTAGGGCAAACTGGTATGCCTCTTCAATACTATTCATTCGAACCAGATTTAGCTCCTCCTGAATGCTTGGCCTTAACCCATTAAGGTATCAAGCAACTTTCTCCTTATCAGCTTCTGCATGGCCTGTTCTGATGAGAAGTCGATAGAACTCTTCTGTATACTCCTGAACAGATCTTCCTGCTTGCTTCAAACTCTGCATTTTCTTCAGTAGGTCAAGCTCATAATCAATAGGAATGAACTGTCGCTTCAATTTATCCACCATCTGATTCCATCTCATGATTTTCTCCTTTCCCCTTCTATTTCGCTCCAACTAAATCTCTTGCCACCATATCTTTGCATGACCTTTCAGTCTAGCCTTCGCAAATTTGACCCTATCAGGATCCTCAACATCTTCATACTCAAAATATTCCTCACATTCATTGATCCAGTCGATCAATTCCTCTGGGTTAAGATTTCCAGAAAATGTAGGAACCTCAATCTTAGGTCTTTTCCCAATCTTGAAAATCACCCGAAAAAGTCTTTCTTCCTCCTGGTTCACAATTTCAACTTCTCCTTCTTGATATTCTTCTTCGGCTTCATCCTCGCTTTCATCTCTGACATTAAGATTCATTCCTCTGTGAATCTCTTCTTGCAATGCTCGCACTTGTCTTTGTAGCTCTCTAACCTCAGGTGTCACAGCACCAGCTCTTCCGCCACGTTCTCTTCGTGGAGGCATTTTCGTGATGCGCGCTGAAACCCTAACTACGGTCCTGGTGCAAACTGCCTCACAATCGGTGATCTATTTACACACTCAAGAACTCCTGCTCTGATACCACTTGATGAAGGGTGCTCCCCTTAATACCACAAACACATAACAGAAATAGAGAAACAACAACAATATGCAAGAACAGAAAATTGGCTTCTTATTATCTCCACAAATGTGGAATTACAACTTTCAGAATTACAATATATGCAAAGCCACATGGGCATTCCCTTACAATATTCTGTAGGAAAAAGCCTCGAATTATTGCCCAGATCTACTACCCAGAACTATTCTAAACTGCCTAAGACAATAATACAGCCTTCCTTATATAGGCAATTTTCCACCGCCTGGGAAGGTTCCAAAATTTTAGCCAATAAGGCCGACCAAACTTAGAATTATATATTTTACATTTTATTACATCATAGTCGGCTTGAGATAACCTTTGAAACCTGAACAGAAATTTTGAAGAAAATTATTTTCTGCCATTTCAGGTGGCCCAACTTCCGAAGACCATAAGTCATCACCAGTTGACCCGATCGGCTATTATAACCCCATTTCAGAAATGCCACGAAGCGCTCTACAGGCTTGACCAGCGCAAGTGCCCATCACCTAAATTTTTGACCTCATCCGGGGCCTCTAAAGCCTTCAAAACTAAGTTCAAAGTTTCTGTACCCTGCTGCCAATACCCAAAATCTTCAATATCTTCCAATATACACTTGATCTGGCAATGAAACTTTACTGGCAGACTTATATGACCAAAATGAACCTGCAAGAAAGAAACCAGATCATTCTGAGCACATACAAAAATTACCAAAAAAATAGTAACTTTCCATAAATAGCAGCTCTGCACAAAATAGCCCTTATTGAATACAAAAACAAAAATATTTTTGGGTGATGCAAGATTGCTCTTACACCCAGGATGCTCCTACATCAATACCCTTACTTCACCAACAAGTGTAAGTAATCAGGGCAACATATTTTATCTTTTTAAATGAAACCCATAGCCCATGAATTTTAAAGTTATCACTTAGTTAAGTAACTCACAAATATTCTTTCACCATATGGATCCAGACAAAAGTCAGCCACCCATACTAAGGATCACACTTGCATTATCTCAAACACATCATATCAACATTATTAATTGAATCTCAATACTCAGAATTATCAAACTTGACTAATAATGTCAACTCAAATTGCTTCAGTTGTAAAACTAAACCAGCAATTAAAATAACCATATACATCCATAAATCTTCTTTCCAATACAACCATATTAAGCATTTATCAACTGATGAATAATTATAGCAAGAATTTTCAATGCAACCTTCAAAAAAGCTCAGATAACAATACCCAAATTTCTAACCACAACATTACATCTGTCAACTGAAATATTCAACTTATTACAAATTATCACATTCATCTATTGCCAAATAATTAACTGTCACCTTAATACCAACAAAGTTACTCGTATAAAAACTGAACTATCATAGCAATGTTCATTGGTGACCTCACACAATGTTCTTATTTAACCAAAGCATATGTACATACATAAATGAACTTGTTTTAGATTTTGTCAACTTATTCCTAGAGCCATATAGTATATGTGTATATATATATATATGTATATATATATATATATATATATATATATATATATATATATATATATATATATATATATATCCCAACTGGCACATAATTATTAACCTCTATGAATAAATTTACAAAATTTAAAACAATACAGCTATATAAACTCTTTACTACAAAAATCAAGTTTCCTATTCGAGTCATACATTGTCCTTGTTTGTCACTGAATAGAGTGAAACTAATATTTCAAATCCCATTTCAATTCAACTAACAATTTGGTAGACCAAGCCTATAAAAGCTCATTGAAAAACATTATTATCTGCTACGGTTTTTATCACAAACATAAAATATAATCACTAAATTTCCATCAAATATAACCATCCACCAAAGAACATTCAAATGCCCCTATCGGTTCCACCCAAGTCATTATTATCTAAAGAAATCAATGATAGTAATAAAATTTAACTCTGACTAATCTATATTCATCGACCATTCCAAATATACAGAAAATAAACAAGCTAAGTTCCCATATAGAATATTCACCCAATCTTCTAATATTGCTATCAACTGAAATGTCAAGTTAATAATGTGACCCATCTTAAGTGTACTCACTGCCCAACTGTGATAACTATAACCAAAACACTGTAAATTACTATTCTCAATAATTCGCAATATAGAACCCAAACCAATTTGTAATTTTTTTTACACAAAGCTTTTGTCCAAGATACCCATTTCAAAATGAATCGACAATTCAAAACACCCTATGAACAATGACATCCCAACTCCAACCAAGACACAAATTGTCATTTGAATCAACAAAGACTTAAATACTTAAATAATAACTCATATGCTAGGCTTGGCTACAATACTCCCTTAAACTGAACCAAATTAAAATTAAACTATGAGATCTTAACAAAGATGTTTATCGCCTTAATTTATGAAACAAAATAACTGTTTGACATAATTTCAATAGCTGAAAATCCTATAGTATCCTATGTGAAGTTTTAATACAATAATAACCGTAGTGCTATTCATATGGTTATGTCTACAGTTACGATCAACTGTAATGATTACAGAGGTACTTTTCTATATTTTCTATAGCCATCATAACAAAGACCCTGAAAACTTAGATTCAGCAGTCGCAAAATGGTCTAATCCTGTCATAGCCAACTGTAGTGAATATAGAGGTACCCTTCTGTATTCACTATAGTCGACATGACAAAATTCTTAGTTAACAAGTTCACCAATCATAAGAACTATTGTTAACTTTTTTCGATTGGTTTGTGCAAAAGTTAAGCTTATGTATATACTAAGGTCAACTACCATAACATTCCACATATTACCGAACAGAGTGTCCATATAATAAACAAGCTAAAATATAGAGAGGAATAAGGTAGAAAGTGCCCCTTCCTATTTACAGTGTGGGGGTATTCTGCAACTCAAAAAATGCCCCAAATTCCTTGATCCAGGAAGTGAGCAATCCAAAATTCCAAACCCTTTCTCAACAACAAAACCAAAAAACTCAGAAAGAAGAGGTAAACCATGATGACAACTAGTAGAACTTCCATCTTTATCGCACAATAAGGCCACCAATATTCCCTCGAGACCAAGCTAAACCACCATATTTTCGCAGCCATTCTAGGTTGCCTTCAAAGAGCACAAAACCCTCAATAGCAGAGTGGTGGCAATCGAAACAATGAATGCTTTGTAGCATTAAGCCAACCTTATCCCAATGCAACCGCAAAACTCTCAAGTTGGCCAAGTGTCGGCTAAGGTACAAGTACCAACCGCATGCATGTGCGAGAGGTTGGATCACCTTATGTCTAGGCTATTTGAGAACTTAAAGAAATACAAATATTGCCATACGTATGTTAAAGTTGTGCTAGATAAGAAAGTAGTAACCATGTTTGGTTAGGTAATTCAAATAAATTCATATAGGGTATAGAAATTCCCTATTCCTAACTTACTAACAATATAAAATCATTCAATGCAAAAATAAAAACTTAGCATTTACTGACATAGAAGATAGGAAAATCCACTAACTTATACTAACCATTACTGATAACTTATATTAATGCCTTTCAAACATTTCACTTACCTTACTAAGATAATAAAACCAATTCTAAATTAACTTTAATTTGGACTGTCAAACCACCAATTAAATTCATTCAATATCATTCTTTTAATCTGATCATCACAACATCTAAATACTATGAAGGAAATGTGAATTCATCTAAATCCTAGGAATAATCATTTCCTGAATAACAACAGTCTTTTCCTGAAAGCACAGATATGTAACAGGTAAAACCAATTACATAGAAATGATATAATTCAGAAACTATCTACATTAACTCAAATAGTTCCATCAAAGATCAACAACTACAAGACATGATCAAAATCAAAGATCTAACTCACAATACTGTCATAAATCTAGTACACAACAAGACATAACCAAACATAAAAATCCAACTGAAATATCTGTTCAACCTTAATACGCTGCAAAGTCAAAAACTTAGCTAGGAGCTGTCAGAGAGGCATGACAAAACACACTTTAATATAGTTACTATAAATGAATCATTAGGGAGCTAGTGTCTTATAAGCATTGTTAACTAAATGACCTCTTTAGTATTCACATGACAGTATTAATAATTTGTAAAGTGAAACTATCTAACATTATTAGTTTGAATCACTCCTTAAATCGGGAGTTCCTAAATAAATAAATAAAAAAGGATCATCTTATAAAGGATCTATTATGCAAGTTCTTAGGGAAAACTTCATCGATCTAACCTGTCAATCATGTCAAGGAGAATTATACCTTTAGAGATTAATTTTTGATTCAAGGATATTTAATAACCCAAACTTTAATTATTGTTTAATTTACTGCGCTTATCCCTAGTTTCAATCTTAGTTAGTCCTAAAGTTTAGGAAATATTTTAACCCATAAATTATTGCACATGTGACATAGGGTAAGAATATTAGTTTGGTAATTGTAGTATTGCACATGTGACATAGGGTAAGAGTATTAGCTCTGATCTACTGGTGCTTTGTTAACTATCTAGTCTTTTGTACTTAGCCAAATACTGATCTTTTGATGATGTGCACTAACTCCAAAACACTATATGACCTTTTTTCCATAATGACAACACTATATCCTATCATATACGATAGTATAGTCAACTTTCCAGCAATTTCCCCCTTTGTCATTGGTGACAACAAAGGAATATGCCATAGTTACTAATTGTACACAAAACTCTTTATCATACTCTAACTTATATCTCCCTTATACTTTTTACTATGTATCTTCTTTACATATATGACTCCATATTCTATACATTACTACCCCTTTGACATTAATGACAAAGGTTTTCCAAAAATTGCATCTGCAAGTACTTGCAATGTTAAGACATCTAGATATGTTGTCTACAACTTTTGGATCTCTTGTTTCCAGAATGTAATCAGTGCATTGATTGTTTGGAGATGGGCGCATAATGCATAAGTCAACTTCTCCATCTTCTCCAAATCTAAGCTAGGACCTTGATCCTATGTCACCATGGTGGCATTGATCTCCTTGATATTTTGATTAAGCGAATCTAGGGAGGATGCAAGAGAATTCTTTAACTATGTTTGTCTTGCCCTTATCTTGGACATCTCCTTCTCAAATTTTTCTATTTTATCTATCTGTCCCTAGTATACATTGTTTCACATGTTCACATCAATGGATGCGTCTTCTACTAATTTCCTAATGCTATCAATCATAGCTTCTGCCTCTTGGATCTTCTTGTATAGATCAACTGTTAACTTGTCCTGGTTCATGTAGTCAACAATAATCTTCCTTCCCTTTGCTGCAAACTCTTTTAAGGATGCTTGAAAAACCTTGAGTGAACTTAGTTCAAGTGCAAATTTACTGACCAATTCACTGAGCCTCTTCTTCATATACTTCTTTTCTGCAACTAGGGATGCAGATTCTTCCAAGCTAGAAGAGTTTGACTTAAAATTTGAAAGAATTGTGCTCACATCATCCACTAAATGAACCTTAGACACTTTCTTTTCTGAAGGTAGCACATTGTTCAAGATGTTCACTGACTCAAAAAATAAGGGATTCCTCATCACTTTTTTCTCTTTGGCCTTCTCCATAGCTAAGACACTTATCTTGATCATGTCTTCTTCTCCCCAAGAGTCCAAACTAGTGGTGTCTAGTGTCAATCTTGACAACAATGATTCAAAAGGAGTGATAGGAGTTCTATCCACTACTTCTTGCTTTATTTTGATTGTCATTTCAATAGATGGCTCATCTATTTTCTCACTATCTTTTATCTCTACTTCTCCTTTCTCTTTTTCTGCTTCCTTTCCTTTTTCTTCTTCTTTCTTTTCTTCTTCTTTTTCTATCTCTTATTCTATTTCTTTTTCTCCTTCAAATTCTGTCATATCCCCAATCAGTACTTCTTGTTGATTAGGAGGAGTGTTACCACATATATTCTTAGCCTCTTGAGTACTTACAAAATCTTCTTCAAACTTATCCAAATCAAATTCTGAGGCTGCCATTGCAATCTCAACATTGTCAATAAAAATTGTATCATCCTTATGTGCTTCTGCCATAGGCGCAAGCTTCTCTGCCTCTGTGGGTGCTACAACTATAGGCATTGAATCCTAAGGACTTGTATTATGTACATTGATGGTATTTGACTCCTTTTCTACCTTTGTGGGCACTTGAGTAGTGGACGCACTAGGTGGGAACATGTGCCTATTTAGGAAAACTATCTCAAAGGCTTTTTCTATTTCCTTTGTAGCTAGTTCATAACTCTTGTCCATTATATGAAAAGTTCTTGACTTGGTTCTAAGATGTGGCTTCACTAGATCTAATAATAAGGTCTTCTCCTCTAGAGAACATACTGGTAGACTCTCATCTAAGTTCTTCTCTCTTATTCTCAGATCTTCCTCCATTGCTTGCCTCTTCAAGAAATCTAAAATATTCCAAACATTGTCTGGAATCACAGTCTTCAATTCTAGCACTATCTTCTTAAACTTAAGCATATACTTGATAATCATGTTATGAATCTTTGACTTATCTATTTCATTTTACTTATCATAAAACTTTCCTATTTGATCAATCCTTCCTTCCTCAATTATCCTTGAACTTAGCACTTTTAGACTAGGTCTAAAACTTACTTGTGGAGGTGCTTGAGTACTCCTTCTTTGGCTCCTTGTAGTCTGAAAGGATGGATGAATAGTTCCTATCTTTTCTTCCTCTTTTTCATTGTCTTATACTCTAGAGGATCAGTAAGATCAATTGTCTTTTTGGGTGCAAGAGGGGTATCATCTATTTTACCCTTCAGATCATCAAACTTCTCCACTTGTATCTTCTTCAATTTTGGATCATTAGACTCTGCCTCTACTACAGATGCACTCTCAACTCCCAAAGCAATATTTTCTTGTCTTGCTTTGTCCAGGTCTGCTTGAGTTACTCCATGAATTTTCAATATCTTAGAAGTAACCTTGGCTACTTTTCTTTTAGTTGTTGTGCCATTTAAAACTACATCAACTTCTCTTGTTTTCTCTTCATAAGTCCCCCATCTTGGCTCATTAGGGTCCTTAGGTGCTGATAAAAGTACTCAAGCATATGCCTCTAGGATTGGCTCCTCAAAATCATATCCAAGTGGATGAATCCACTTTGTCCTTGGTTAAACTACTTCCATACATGTTGTATCAGTCTCCACCATAAAGAAAATGTTGTCCTTGTATTTTTCAACTATTTTATCAGGTATCTTGTACCTCATCTACATTCTTACCCTGAGTGTCTTCAATTCTAACTCCATATAATCCTTAAGTGTACTCTCAGTAAATGCCTTGAAGGATATCTATGGCATTGTAGGCATACTCTTGTTCAAATATAAATCTGACACCTTTCCAAGAATATGTAAGTACATGTATATGATCAAAGACCCAAACCTGAATATTTGGGTCTTGTCATGTTTAATGGCTTTAATGTTGTCTATCAGTTGTGTGTGTAGGATCTTGCATAGAATAAACTCTCCATTTTCTCTCACAAGTCTTATTGTTGAAAGAATTGTGGCCACTGACACACTATTCACTCTGCTGGTGTGTTGAAACCTATACCCTAGTATCATAGACATCAATTTGATGTCTTTTTCCTCTATAGGCTCTATAGTCATTCCACACCTATCACTTCTTGATTTGCATGTTTTCTCAACAAGTTTTCTTACATCCTTACCTGCTCAAAGAATGGCATCCTTCTTAGAGAGACTTGTCATCTCATGAATTAGGTCTCTTGTAATCCTTACTGGAACTTCACCTATCTAGAATAGGTCATCATGAATTCTGCTAAGCAGTATCTTTATCCACTCAAACTCATAAAAATCATATGTCATAGCATATTCAACTATGGGATGGTTCTCTAACTGCACAAACTCATCAAGGAAGGTTTTGTCTAGTTTCATCATGGTCTCAATGTGCTCTAATTCTGTCAAGACCTTCTAGCTCCTTCTTACAATATATGTAAGCACATATGTCTTCAACATGTATAACACCCATAGGAGTGCAGGAGAATTCCCCTTCTAGGTCATCCAATGTAGATTTGAATGGGTGCCTCTTAAACACATATATTTTCTTCTCTACAACATAAAATACAATAGGAGTAGCCATCACTTACTTGTATATTGCTTTCCTAATGGTTTCCAAGAACTTCTGAATTGGCGTGATGGATTAGGGCTTCCACAACCGATCAAACACATTGCTTTGCTAGTGAATCAATTTGCAATCCTTCACAATCAACTGCTAGGGATTTTGTGCTCTTCAATCACTCTAAACTCAAATGCAATGAGTGATCTACAAGCTTCTATGTAATTTAAAGTAAAAATTCCTCCATTAATGCTTGCCGCATAAACCAAACTTTTATTGAAAATCTCCAACTTTAATTCTGTTGTCAATGAGCTAGTGCGCTCTTGCACACAACCTATATTATTATCCAAAAGGTTAATTCCAAAGGTGCATACTCTGAGGGTGAGTATACCAGTCGTGCAGGGGTCTAGAGATAAATTAGCTCCCCCTATGACCCTGAGGGCCATTTATCCAAATGTAGAGGGTGCGTCCACTGTGGATGCATCCAATACATACTCATCAACTTTATCCTTCTTTGCCTCTAACTAGATTATGCTTGCATCTTCTGAAGATTTCACAAACTTGACTTCTCCTTCGGTATCCAATATTGATTCTTCTGGCTTTTTAGCGATTTCCTGACTTTGCATTCTTGATCTACAAAACTTAGAGATGTGTCCAGCCTTGTTACAAGAGTGACAAATAACTAGAGGCCTTATATTCCTCGACACATTAACATGGGTTACCATTTTACACTGTCTAGCTAAGTGACCATTGTGTTACATATTTGACATGTAACATTCTGGGAACTTCTTGCATTTGGTTGATCGTGATTTCTCTGATTATTCTATGTCTTGTTTTTCTAACTTGTTTTACAATTCATAGCTCTATGACCAAATTTATTGCAAGAATAATAGTAACTATTAAAAGGTCTTACCTCTTTAAAATTCCTTGCTATATGTCCATGCTTGTTACATGCATAACAAGTTTGGTATACTGGCTTGCACTCATCCTTAGATGGTTCAATACTATTTTTAGTCTGACTTCTAATTTCCTTAGCATTTGTGGTGTCTTTTGGTGCTTTCATTCTTGCTCACATATTATTAATCTAATTTTGTGCTTCATTGAATCCAATGTCGCTTGTATCTCCTTTAAGCTTCCGAGCATATAGGTGAGATTCAATCAGATCCTTTCTTGTGTGTAATTTATCAATATGATTCTTTGCCTCTTTTAATTCAGATTCGAAGTTTTGTTTGTTGTTCCTTAACTCCAAGATTTCCATGTTTTCTTGTCTCAATTCTTCATTCAGCTGAAGGTTCTCCTTGATCTATTCTTCATAGACATCTTGATTGTTGGTTAGCTTATCATCCAATTCTTCAATCTGATCTTTTAGAGATGTGTTCTCTTCATTTAGCTTTTTGATCATTATCCCTAAATCACTGGTAGAACATTCTTTTAAATCTTTTCGTAGTCTTTTGATGACTACTTGAGCATCACTGACTTTTTCTTTTAGTTCTTCAATTTCTTTTTCAGATTTATCTAGGTGTTCAAGAGAAGCTTCAAGATTTCTTTTCAGATGTTTCATTTTTGTCTTGTCCATGATCTCCTCAAGTGGTTAAACTTATTTGCTGAGGACCAGAGCTTTGATACCAATTGTTAGGAATGGGAACACTGAGCAGGGGGCTGAATTAGTGTTCACTATATTAAATCTTTTTAGTTTACTCTTTAAGCTTATCTTGAAATCTTAAGTATTGAAATGAACATTAATATAAAGAAGAAACATGAACTCAAGACATAACAAAAATATGGTTATGGGGAAACCCAAATAGGTAAAAACCCCAATGGGAATTGACACCCACTAATATTCTACACTAGTGTTTTGTGATCCTTGTTAGAAGATCCTTAACCCTATTAGGAGTTGTCTTTACATTACATTTAGTACAGTGACCTTGTCAAGGGTCAGACCCTGTTAGGAGTCTTTTACAGTAACCCTATTAGGGGTGGGGAAACATTTTCCTAGATCTCACTACTCAAGTGATGAAGGCTACAACCTTCTGATCTTAGATACACACTATATCTATTGGATGAACTAGTGATGTGGTACTACTTGTGAGATTAGTTCATTTGATGCATTGATACTTTGACTTCTTGCAAAGTTCTAATACATATTATCAACTCTTTTCACACTTCTTTTTTTATCTCAACTCTATAGCAACTCTCATACCTATTACAATGGGTGCATCTTATATTTATATGTGCTTATCAAAACAATTAACTAGGTTGGCCTATAACTGATTACATACAACACTTTCAATTGAATTGGCTCAAGCGTGTTTACCTACAAACATAATTACATGTCTACAACCTAAATACAATAGTTGTAGAGCCTTTACAAAACAATTTTATCATCGCTAAACAAATTACCAACAGTCGGCTGAATACTCTATTATGTTCTGGCATTCACTATCTATGTAACTTCAACTATTTGTATCTTTCTCATACTGAATCTTCTGATCATGCACGTTTAGACTAAGCATGAATATACTCTTACCATCTTATCTTCTAGGGAACATACCATAACTTGGTCATACACACGTGCGCTGATGCTTTGATCTACAATGGGCGCATCTTATATTTATATGTGCTTATCAGAACAATTAACTAGGTTGGCCTATAACCGATTACATACAACACTTCCAATTGAATTGGCTCAAGTTTGTTTACATACAAACATAATTACATGTCTACAACCTAAATACAATAGGTGTAGAGCCTTTACAAAACAATTTTATCATCGCTAAACAAATTACCAATAGTCGACTGCATACTCTATTCTATTCTGGCATTCACTATCTATGTAACTTCAACTATTTGTATCTTTGTCATACTGAATCTTCTGATCATGCACTTTTAGACTAAGCATGAATATACTCTTACCATCTTATCTTCTAGGGCGCATACCATAACTTGGTCATACACACGTGCGTTGATGCTCTGATCTACTAGTGCTTTATTAACTATTGAGTCTTTTGTACTTGGCCAAATATTGATCTTCTCATGATGTGCGCTGACTCCAAAACACTATATGACTTTGTTTCCATAATGACAACACTATATCCAGTCATATAGGATAGTATAGTGAACTTGCCAACACTGAGTAGTTGGCATCAAAGATCACAAAATTGAGTTTAAGAATTGTATTGTTTAAGAAGATAGAAAAACTACTATGCACATGATCAGTAATGTGATACATATGATCATAGAAGCTTTATGGTGAAAATGTTTTTAATCATACGAGGAACCTCAACACCAAATACAGAGGATATTTTTAGAATGGCAAAAAGATAAGGAAAACCCATGTGGGTTTTCTAAACATTACACCAAAATTTATGAGGAAAATTTTTATAGTCGCCATTCTCAAATCAACCAAATAGAGATCACATAACCATGGTTTCCCATCTATAGAGAGTTTTTGTACAATTCCATAGAAACACTCAATGCTTGTGGGTACAAAATGTAAAAGGAAAAAATACAAGAAAACCCACAAGGGTTTTTTGACAAATGGAATATGTCATCCAAAGAAATCTCACGTCCTTAGAATACCAAGTAAGGTGGATAGTATTCAAGGATTTCAAAAGACATCGAGGACCTACAGGAAGGAACTCTATAAACACAAGTATTTTAAACAATAGAAGAGACATTTTCTTCAATAACTAGCAAAATATATATTTTATGTTGGCTAAATATTTCGTAAGTCACCGTGACCATGACTTATCAAATTTTAATTTTAAGAAATGTCTCATGAGATTTGTCTCTCCTCTCAGCAATAGGGGAGGCTCCCTTCTTACCGCAAGTGGCTTCAACAAGAACTTAACTTAAATTACAAAAAGGGTGGTTCTCTTTATCAATTCCTCTTTTTTCAAGAAAGATTTGCATACAAATACAACTTTCCAACTTAACAAAAAGTGTCTTATTGCTACAATAATATTGGTGGCTCAGTGGTTGACATAAGAACAACCTCTAAGACAAAAGTTAATTGTAATATTCTATTGGAACAATAATAGGAACCCAAATTCTCTTACAATTAGCTTGAATTTATGATCAAATAAAATCAATTAGCAAGGCACAAAGTCTCTTACTATGTTCTTTTGAATTTAAAATAAAATAATTTAAAATAATGTTCAATGTCTTTAGCTCTTGGTAATTTGGAGCCACTATTCAACTATAACAATCTCCTCTCTTAAAGCTCAAAGTATCCAAGAAATTAAATTGAAAGCTCAGATGATTTATGCAAGAGAACTATAAACTTAAATAAAGAAAGATCAATTGATGCAACAAAAGAAAAGAGAAACTAATCCCAAGATCCACAACAAAAAGTTTGAGAACTCTTGTTTCTTCTATTCAATTCAAAAAAATTTCACCATGAAACACAAAATTTTCAAGACACAAGATATTGTAGCATAGTCTTCTTTCCCAAATCTCAAAAGATCCTTATTTACAATGAGCTCCCTCCTTTATATTGGAAAAGAGGGGAGAGAAAAGTAGAGAGAAAATGGGAAACCCTCAACCACTTTGGCTTATTCAACATATTGGAATTGTTTCTACATGTGTTTTCATTGATGTCAACATATGTTTCACAAGATTGATTGTATCTGATGTTGGAGTAAAAATGGTTAAGCTAGGAACATGCAAAATCATCATGGTTATATGGGCTATGTATGACATGTCTGACTCTATGAGCTTGTATATATGTTTCAAAAGGAGTTTAGATCTTATATCTAAGATCACATGCAATAATTTAATCAAATGAATAAGTTACAAAAAAATTAGTGCAGACTAGTCAAAGAACAGAAATAGAGGTATGCGATAGAGTTAGCCTCTGAATTTTTGTGTTTACTTGGATATGAGGTGCATTCATGTTATGTGCATTCAGGCTATGATAGAAGACTCATTAAGGAATAATTTCCTTTATTCCTTGATCTTTGCACTCTTGGTGACATCAGTCGGAGTGTGTGACCTTTCGAGGTCTTATTTGGTGTTGACCTATGGGATGTAGCATGTTCTACCTTGTGTGATCATATTTTTTGGATTATGGAGTATGTTGGTCAACTGATGTTTTTTATTTTCTTGTCTCATATCTCATGTGTATCTTGACAAGATTTTATGTAATCATTTTAATTAGGAAAGTACAATTTGGTGTTGACCTAATAAATCATGTGTATCTTGCATAAAGAATTGAAATAAGTGATGTGAGTATGGTAGAGAAGGTGTGGATGTGAGGATTGTTGGATGTAGAGAAGACATTGTGATTATTGTACTTTATTGGAACTATTTTAGCAAAGGAGTTTTTTTAAGTCATTTCATTATCAGTTATTAATATATTTATATACTTACATTTGGACAATGGTTCTAGAAGGTGGGTTTAACCTCCAGAAGGTGGATTTAACCTTCACATTGGGCAAGTTGCTCTGAGAAAATAAAATCTCATCTTATCAACTCCAAACAAGGTTGTCGACTCATAGAAAAAAGTTTTTCCTTTAACAAGGACTTTGTACTAGTTGTATTTATCTTCTCCTAATAAGGAAAGGTATTTTAATTGAGATACTATATTACTAGTACATTATATTATAGGTTTCATCCCCACCGGGGTTTTTCCCTTAACATGGTTTCCTCGACAAAAATTCTTGGTGTTCTGATATGTGTTTCTCTTGACGTTTCAAATTTTCATTTAATGTTTTGATGTGAATAGATAAATTTTATGATAAGGAAATACAATTTATTCAACCCCCCTCTTAGTTGTATATAAAAATTGGTATCAGAGATCTTGGTCCTCAGAGAGAAAGTTTGACTCCTTGAGGTGATCTAAAGATGGCTTACTATAGGAAGGACAATCCTAAATTTGATGTTGAAAATTTTGTTAGTTGGAAGAACAAGATGATGACACATATGTTATGCCTAGGAATTGATTATTAGATGATTACAAAGAATGAGGAAAATATTATTACAGAAAGTGATTTTCCTAAGGCTATTGATGAAAAAAAGAAGATATTTTCTTGTAATATGGTTGCAAGGGAAAATTTGATAACTACACTATTTGATGAAGAATTTACAAAAGTTAAGGACCTTGATTCAACTCGTGAAATTTGGGAAATATTGGAAGCACTTTATGAAGGAGATAAGTACACCAAGAAGGAAAAGTCACAAAATTTGAAGACAAAGATGGAAAATCTAAAATGCGAGAAGATAAAAATGTCAGAGCTTATTTTTAGAGGGTCTTAGAATTTTTTATAAGGATAAAAAATTTAGGAGGCACTTATACTGAAGAAAAGGTCATCGCAAAGATTATGAGATCTCTAACACCTGCTTACAAGACCAAAAGTATAGGTGATTGAGGAGATCATTCTATTGACTCAAAAATTCAATAAAGAGATGCTCAAAGATAAGTTAGCTACCTTTAATGCTACATAATTATATGATTCAGTACCTAAGACATAAACTATAATCAAGGCAAAAACACCTCATCAAGCCTTGCGAGCACTAGTAGAGTTAAAAAATATCTAGAGCTCGAAGATTATGGATATGAACTAATACAAATAGAGGAGGAAGATAGGAATATGGATGAACTTGTTGCTCTGATTGCAAGAGAGGAGAAAAGAGGTAAGGGTAAATTTGAAGGAAAATTACCTTTGAAATGTTTTTCTTTCAATAAAGTCACTTTGCATCTAGATGTCCTACAAGGGTCTATAAATACAAACCTAAGTTCACCAGGAAAGATTTGTATGATGAGGAATACTATTATGCAAGTGAAGGTGTTTCTGATGATGATCCAACAATAGATGAGATTGGGTTAATAGCTATAAAGGATGATAAACCTATTCATGGAAAAAAGGCCTTAGTGTCACATGTTGAAATAAAACTTGAATGGATCATTGATAGTGGATGCTCACATCACATGACTGGTGATAAAAATAATTTTGTTTAGATAAAAATCCATGATAGTGGAGTTGTCAGATTTGGTGATAATACTCCTAAACTGATTGTTCTGATTAAGTAAAAATAGGATTTGAAAGGTCCCAAAACCTTGTACAAAAGATCAGAAGATATTCAACACTTATTAGTCAACCAGGAAAGTGAACATCAAAAAAAATAAGGCACACAACCCAACAAAAGACAACAAAAAATATTGCCAAGTAGTCAAATGTAGAAAAAGATAGCATAGATGAAAGAAACCAATAGCTAATTGATATCCATCAAATCAGAGGCATGAACAGCCAGAAGGTCCATATTAGCATTCTGGTCCATCATCTCCATTCCTTTTTTCTTCATCCTAGCTCTTGTGTGGTTGCCAATGCCAGCTTCCTTAAGGTCCTTATTATCCTCACCTTTGTTGAGCTCTAAATTCTCCACAACAGCTTTAGTATCATCAGGTATCTCAATAATGTTGTGCTCGCTGTTCATAGGCTTGTCCAAGTTATGGATTTTCTCTTCCAGGAAAGTAATTCTTTCCTCCTACCTCTTGTTGTCATTTTTGAGCTTCTCAAAGGCATGCTCTAATTCTATAACTTTACCCCCCATATCACCAAAGGCCTCACCTTTCCTTATAGCTTCCATTTAGTCTTCAAGACACTTAGCCAGTGGATTTTCCCCAAAGTTAGCCCTTTTTATCATATTTATTGTCTTATTTTGAACTTGGATATCCTCCTTGATATTTTTGATATCGAGAGAAAAAGACCCCTATAACTTCTCAAAGGAGATAATACTTTCCTTATGGTAGGGATCAATATTATAGTCCGTGTTCATCCTTAAGGGGTTACTAATCCCGGCCTGATCAGGGTCTTTACCCGTTATTTTATCCTTTTCCTTCTCCTTATGATTAGCACGGGTATCATTCATGTTCTCCTCCTCCTAAATTTTGTCAGCAATGCTATAATTCCTTTTACCCTTCTCTTTCTTGTGCACCATTTTCTCCTCTTCATCAAAAGAGTCAAAAAGACCTTTTTTCTTGGTATTCCTGTTGCTTTCCACTTTTTTCCCTTTTCTTTTTGGGCTTTTTCTTTTCATTTCTTCCTAATTTTGAAGGTCATCCTTAGAAGTAGAAAAATCATCATTCAGCAACTCAATTTTTCTTTTAACAGTGCTATCCCTATTTTTACCTTTTCTCTTACCCACTTTCTTACCATCTTCCCTACTGTCATCTTCTGTGTCAGCTTCAAACATCCCATCTGAGCCCTCCTGCTTAGTATTCTCTTCATTAGGGATGAAATCCTTACTAATAGGTTTAGCCACATTTTTGTCTTTCATATAGTTGTAGAGGATAACCATGAGACCCTGATCGGATGCGTGGTCCCCTTTAGGATCTTTCTGCAAGCTCTTAATAGTGTACTTCATGGAACACATCAAGTAATAAGGCATACTAATAAATTCATCATGCTAAAAATGATTCAAAATAACAAAATGGTGACCATAAGCTCTAGAAAACCTCCCATCTAGGGTGAGGTAGCTAATGAAAGCATAGAGAACAAAGTGCCATGGTCTACTGATATGAGTAGGGCTAATAAAACTACCTACCTATTTAACCAGTTTAGCCTCTTCCTCCTTATTTTTTGGGAATTTATCAGCCGCTGAATCAGAGAAACTCCTATCACGGTAAAATTTCATCCCTTCCTTAAGGAGCCCTATCGCATCAGCAATGTAATCTTCATTGATATCTATCCAGTAGTTATTAAACAGAATCTTACCATTCTTCCAGTTCTTAAGGAAGTACTGAGTGATGCTCGAGTTGCCCCCCTTGATTTTCTCCATGTAGATGCTGAAGTTACCCTTCTTGAGAATCTCCCAGGCCTCCCTTTTCTATCTCCATTCATTGCAATTCATAGGTTCATATCTTTTTTTACCACCTCCCATCTTTGTAGTTTGATAGAAAAGCCTAACAATGATGTAAATAACAGTAGCCCCTTTACTGATATTATTATTAATATCTGATCTTTTCAGAGCCCAAAAATCATGTGAGGATACATCATCAACCCAAGTGGAGTTTTGGGAAATGATGCTGCAATAATTAATCTTTACCTTCCTCATTTTATCCCCATCCAACTTAAGTTGTCTTTCACTTCTCTGGATTCCATAAGATCTCTCATGCTAAACGATGGATTTGATCTCAAGCAGAAAACTATCCTTGTCCTGCCAAGATGTGACTTCCCCTTTTTTGCAAGCATAATTAGTAGCCCAATCAGCCACCACATTACCTTCATGATAAACATGAGTTATGATACACTCAGCCATTGTACTAATTTCCTCTCTAGCAGCTTTAATTATATTATCAATGGTCCATGAAGGTTTATATTTTTCATTGAGACAATCAATGATATTTTTTGAATCTCCTTCAAGCCATAATTTATTACAATTATTTTCTTTGGCTAAGATGATGCCCTGATAAGCTGCAAAAGCCTCAGCCATATGGTTGGTCTGAGTACTGATAGGGATATCTTTTATTGATTTGCAATTACCATTCTCATCCCCTATAATGATACCACATCCAGCAATGCCTGGATTCCCCTTGGACACACCATCAAAATTAGCTTTTATCCAACCAGGAGGTGGGCAGTCCCATTTCACATCATCCCTTGGATTGGTCTTATTCTTGTTATTGGTTTGAATTCTCCACTTTTTTAGGGTAATAGTATCCTCTTCATCAGCATTAGTACCCTCCAGATTCATCATTCTGTAGTTTTCACTAATTAATCTACTAGTTTTCTTGAATAAAATCTTGGGAGGGGTAATAGTCTCTCTGAAGATTCTGTCATTTCTCTCTTTGCATACAGCCCAACATATATGAGGCAAAGCATAGTTCCATATCCCCTTAATGTCTTTGTTTCTAGAAGTAATGTTCCAAGAATTGAACATTCCCTCCATGTCTTTAGAGAGCACCCAATTTAGATTGAAAGTATTGAAGAAGAGGCCCCACATTTCCTGAGTGTAAGCACAGTGAATAAACATATGATTTATAGATTCTTCATCTTCCATGCATAGATAACACATATTAGTTAAATACATACCTCTCATTTTCAAGTTATCAATAGTTAGGATTTTGTTTTGAAGCATCATCCAGTAGAAAATGTTGATCTTGGGAGTAAGACCTCTAATCCAAGCCTTAGCCTAGAAAGGGGGAGCAATAGTCCTGAAGTTCTGATGATAGGCTGATCCAATAGAGAATTTCCCATTGGAGCTATGTTTCCATATGATAGTATCTTCCTGATTAGAGATAACCATAGCATTAAGCATATTGTTAAGATACTGAAGGTTGATGTTAATCAGAGATAAATCAATCCACTTATTATTGGACCTATAATTACCAACATTACAACCAATTTTATTTTTACATTTAGCCATATACTTGCTCCATTTAGGGATTTCATATAAAGGAAGGTCCCCAATCCAAAGATCTTCCCAAAAACTAATAGAGTTCCCCTTACCAATCTTCCATTTAACTCCTTCCCAGATGATACTCTTAGTTTTAGTAGCATTTTTCCATATATTGGAGCCCATAATATCAATGTCTGACTCCAAATAAGTCCAAAGATTAGGGAGGCTCTTTTTATATTTACTCTGCCATATAGAATTCCATTCACCTTCTGAGTTATAACTTCTCCAACAAAGTTTAGCCAAAAGGGAGTCATTCAAGTGTCTAATTCTTCTAATTCCCAAGCCACCTTTGGGTTTGGGAAGACAGACCTTCTCCTAGGAAACCAAAGCCATTCTTTTTTTTTTCAACACGAGTCTAGAGAAAATGTCTTTGAATTTTCTCAATAGCTTCAGCATACTTATTAGGGATTCTGAAGAGACTAAGAGCATAGATAGGGATGCTCTGGAGGGAGGCCTTAACCAATTGAACTTTACCAGCTTGACTGAGGAGAGCACCTTTCCAACCAACAAGTTTTTAATGGAATTTGTCCACAATGGAGCTCCAAAAATAATCCAGAGGATTAAGGCCAAGAGGCAGGCCCAAATAGGTAGCAGGGAGCAAGCCAATTTGATAGCCCATGATTCTACTAATCCTCCTCTGTCTAATGTCAGGGACATTTATGAAGTATAAAGAGCTTTTTCTCCAGTTAATGAGTTCCCATAAGCTTTACCATAATTATTAAGATAAAGCTTTAAATTTTTTGCTTTAGCCATAGAGGCTTCTCTTAGGAAAATTGAATCATCCACAAATTGCTGGTGAGAACAAACATAGTTAGAGGAGGAAGGTCTCAAACCTTTTAACTCACCTTTTAAGATAGTTGCCTCAATGTATCTACCCAAGAATTATACCATAATAACAAATAAGATAGGGGAAAGAGGATCCCCTTGCCTCAGGCCTCTCAAGGATTTGAAGAAGGGAGAAGGGAAGCCATTGACCAAAATTGAGAAAGAGGCTGAGGTGACCAACTGCAAAAGGATCTTAGTACAACAACTATTGAAACCAAAGGCAAGAAGAGTTCTCTCAAGAAGACCCCAATCCACTCTATCATAGGCTTTAGATAAATCAATTTTTAAAATAAAACCCTCTTTCTTAGCCAAGGCTAAAGAGTGAATATTGTCATGTACCGTGATAATAGAATCAAGAATCTGTCTACCCAAAACAAAGCCATTTTGTTGATGAGAAATCAACTTAGGGAGGAGGATCAAAAGGTGGGATGCAATAACTTTGGAAATAATTTTATAGGAAGATTGCACAAACTGATAGGCCTAAAGCTATCCATCAAATCAGCTCCTACCTTTTTAGGGATAAGAGCAATAAAAGTTCCATTAAGCTCCTTAAGGATTCTTTTGGCACCAAAAAATTCCTTAATAGCATTAGTAACATCCAAGCCCACGATCGACCAGTACATTTAAAAGAAAAACATGTGAAAGCCATCAAGACCAGGGGATTTACTTCCTTCAAAAGAGAAGAGAGCCTTTTTGATTTCATCCTTAGAAGGGATAGCTTTAAGGAAGAGGTTATCCTGATCAGAGAGAATTTTAGGGATATTGGCAAGAATATCCTGCTGAGCATTCTGGTCCAAATCAAAATCTTGAGTAAGAAAATTGGAAAAATAATTCATGGCTTCTTTAGCTATTTCCTCCTCTTTATCAAGAAGATTGTTGTTAACTCTAAGCTTAGAGATTCTATTAGCTGCCTTATGTTTGATTGCAGAAAGATGGAAAAACTTAGAGTTCCTGTCACCTTCTCTAAGCCAAGTATTACAAGATCTCTGTTTCCAAAAAAATTCTTCCTTATGAACCAGATCATGGTACTTAATCAGAGTTTCACTTTCTTTTTCCTTGGGAATCACATCATAACTAGAAATTTGTATATTATCTTGGATATCTTTAAGATTAGAAGATATTTTAGCTTTGTTAGAAAAAATGTTTCCAAAGGACTCCTTGTTCCAGATTCTGATTTTCTCTTTCACATGCCTAAGCTTATTAGCCAGCTTGTACATAGAAGTTCCCTCAATATCAATCTTCCACCACTCATTAATAAACTGATAAAGGTCAGGGTGTAAAGTCCACATTTTCTAAAATCTGAAAGGAAAATTTCTTTTTCTAGAGATGGGATCAGCAATAAAAGAGAGGAAAATGATCAGAACCAGCCCTAAAAAAAGTAGTTAGAGAGCAAAAGTAATTTTGGTACCAGTCATTAGTAGTCAGAGCTCTATCAATTCTAACCTAAATCAAGTCTTTTCCTTCTCTCCTATTAGACCAGGTATAGCTTATACCTTGCAAATCAGTGTCAATGAGAGCTTGTCTCGTAATAAAGTTCATAAGATCAAGTTTTTTGTCCAGATTAGGTTGAATTCCTCCAATTTTCTCATCTTACTTAAGAGGAGTGTTGAAATCCCCCAAAACAATCCAACTTTCTTTCTCAAAAAGGCTCCTAGCTTGATCAATTTTCAGCCAAAATTTTCTCCTGTCACTTTTAGTATTAGGAGCATAAATATTAGTAAGAACCCAGGAAGTATTATCTTTAAGATGATGAAATCTTATACTAGTCATATTATTGTCTTGAGATATAACTTCACCCTTAATGTTTTTGCCATTCCAAACAGTAGCAATGCCACCCAAAGCACCTTTAGAGCTACTACCACTAATAAAGTTATCTTTAAAGAACTTAAGGCCTTCAACTTTCTCTTTAGACATTTTAGTCTCTTGAATCAAAACTATATCCGGTCTATTATCTCTAACCATATTCCTGATAAGATCATGTTTGTGAGGATTATTTAATCCCCTAATATTCCATGTTATGATCTTCTTTTATTTTTGGATTTACTAACTTGTGGGATGGTCATTTGAGTACCATCAACAATATTTCTTGTTGTTTCCTGCTTCCTGGTTTTGATAGTTGAGGGTCTTCCAGGAGGAGAGAGCTGAATCTTTCCAACATCTGGATAGTAAGATTTAAGTTTGTTTTGTGAATGCTATTTTTGAGCTTTCTTCCTCTTAACTTTAGTAAATCCTTTTTCACCAGCACCTTCTCCCAACGCTTTTTCTATAGCATCTAACTCCCCAAAGTTAGGCACCTTATCACCTTCCTCCTGTGCAGCTTGAAGAGGAGTTACATGAGAAATATTAGATATCTTGGTCCATGCACATCTTGCTGAGCATTATTAAAAGGAGGGTCCTCTTCTTTAATAGGGGTTTTGACACTTTGACCTGAATCCATATCCTGATTACTTGGGGAGCTTCTCTCTTGACGAATGAGATCTTTTGGTTCTTGGCTAAGAGAGATATCTCCTTGATGGGTTTCCAAAGTATCTTGAAAAAACCCACATTGAGATGATATGAGTTCATCTAAATGGTTTGATATTTCCTTTTCCCTTTTAGAACTTTTTGGATTGGGTTTTTGTACCTTTTCAGGGTTCATAGTATCATTGTTAGTTTCCCCTTTGTTCCCCTTATCATCTTTAGATATTTCACTAATCTTAGGTCCTAATTTTGAGTCCTTAGTTTTATCTTTTGGCTTCCATATCTTCTTCTGTTGAACTTTCTTAATGATGTTATATAGACATTGTTTGGCCCAATGTCCAACTTTCTTACATTTGAAACATGCAAAAGGGATCATTTCATATTCAAGTTTTTGAACCCATTTCCCTAACTTAGATTCCATTTCTATTTGCTCAAGAATATCAGCTTCCGGCACTATACCCACACAGATCCTAGCATGGATCAATCTTTTCTTAGAGATAGTAACAAGATCAATAGAGAGAAGTTCTCCAAAAGATCTAGCTATCCCCCTAAAAAAATCCTCATTCCAATATTCAAGAGGAAGGCCAGGAAGTCTAACCCACATAGGAATTTGAATGAAATCCTCATTAATGACCATGTTAGGATACCACTTCTAGAGATACATTGTGCTCCTTCCAATACACCAAGGACCCCCACTTATAGCCTACTTCCTATCTTCTTCACAAGAGAAGAAAAAAGACATAAAACCTTTATGCATTGCAATGACATCAACCTGTCCTTTGAGAATCAAACTGATTGTTGGAGTAGGATCTATTTCTCTATATGGAAAGACTAACACTGATGATGTGTTTCTTATTGATGAGATTAAGCATAACTTGTTGAGTATTGGACAACTTATGGATAAAGTTTATCAGCTATAGTTTAGAAATGGATCATTCACTATTAGAAGAGAAAAGGGAAACTTGATTGCATTAGCAACAAAGACAAGAGGTAATGTATTTCAGTTAAATACCACAAGAGAAAGATGTCTTATTTATCAGATTGATGAAAGTAGGATATGGCATGGAATATTTTGTCATATAAATTTTGATAACATTGTGAAGGAAAGCAACATCAACACAGCTGGAATTTACTAAAAATTGTGAAGCCCTCTAACACTATGTGCAGAGAATGTGTAATGAGAAAGAAAACAAAGGGGAGTTTTCAGAGAAAGTCATTTACTACCAAAGGGAAGCTATATCTAGTGCATACAGATCTTTGTGGTCCTACAAGGACTGGATCTTCTTATGGTGAAAGGAACTTCACACTATTTTTTGATGATCATTCCATAATGATGTCGGCTTCTTTTCTTAAAGAAAAATAAGAGGCATTTGAAAAGTTCAAGATCTATAAGGAAAAAGTAGAAAATGAATCAGGTCTGAAGATAAAATGTTTGAGGTCAGACGGAGGAGGAGAGTTTACATCTATTGCATTTAATTTATATTGCAAAGAACATGGGATATACAAGATGACTTTTACTCCTAGGACTCCACAACAAAATGAGATTATAAAAAGAAGGAACATAACTATATTGGATGTTGCTAGAACACTGATGATTGAAGGAAATGTATGACATGTACATTGGAGGGAAGAAGTCAATACTACAGTCTACACTTTGAACATAATTCAAATTAGGGAAAGTAATACTAAAACACCTTATGAACTTTGGTTTGGTTATACTCCTACTCTGAAATATTTTAGAATCTTTGGTAGAAAATGCTTTATCAAAAGAGATGATGAGGTAGGAAAGTTTGATTCAAGAAGCAATGAAGGTATCTTTATTGGTTACTCTACCAAAATTAAATCTTACAGATGTTTTAACTTGAGATTGAGAAAGATGGTTGAGAGCATTAATGTAAGAATTGATGAGAACTTTCAAGTTCAAGAAAGAATCTATGACCAAAACTCAGAAAATAATATTGAAGCAGAAGAGTTAGTTGATTTACACAATGATAGGAAGATATGTTTGAGTGAACAATCATAAGCTCCTAAAACTCCTGTCATGCCCATAAATTTACATGCAAAAACACACCAAAGGTTATATAAGTTTATGTTTAGAGGTTAATAGCTACCTAAGTCTTATACCAATCTAATATTCTTACTCTATGTTGCAAGAGCATTAATTAGTGAGTTAAAAGAAATCTCCAACACTATTGGCCACTTGGGTGTTGCATACCCAAAGTACATAATAGGGTTTGAATAAACGGACCTAGATTTGCCTTCATTCTCAAGTGATGTTTACTAGGTCTCACAGAGCATTCCAAATTACATCGGGACACTATAAGTCCTAGTATGATTATCTGAAAAGAAGGATCAATTTAATATATTTGATACTTAATCTACTAGGGCAAGTAAATAATTTCCAATAAGACAAATTACGTATTCAAGGTATGCTAATCCATTTAAGTATACTAGGTGCATTAGCTTTATCTGACCACCTAAATAATTTAATAATCTTTTTAAATACTAATAATTTTCACTTCTAACCATTAATTGATTATCATATTATTGTTTTTTTTTTAAAATCCATATTGAAGGGTTAAATTAAGCTAATCAATAATAAATTATTAATTAACAAAACTATTAATTATCAACGAATATCAGATATTAATCAACAACATACTAAAAGATACATGTATTATTTAATTAATAATCATAACTTATTAATTACTAATACATATATATATTAATAATTAAATTGAACTTGAGTAGTAATTTTTAAAGCATTAATTTAATATAAAAATTAATAAATTTAATATAAAAATATTAATTAATTAATAATTATAGTTTATTAATTAATTAATATATATACTAATTAATTAATTATTATAATATATAAATTAATTAATATATATTAATTAGTTAATAATTATAGTGTATTAATTAACAAAATTTATTACTAAATTAAAAAAATTAAATTAAAAAAATCATCGCAGTAATATGTTATGTCCCCAAGGGATAGGGTGGGTCCCACCTCACGGCAGGGTACCCTGCCAGGCGGTACCGCATGTCACGGTAGGTTGGCCTGCCAGTCACGACAGGTCCTATGCTGGGCCGTGGGCCGAGCAGGACTGGGGCCCACGGGGCCCCCCCTTTCATCAAATTTTTTTAAAATAATTTTTAAAATTTTTTTTAATATTATTTAATTTAAAAGAAAACTATTTTTTTTTTGAAACCCAACACATGGGTTTATTGATTTATTTTTTTTATTTTTTTTATAATAATATATTATGTCTTGCACCTGTTAAGATTTTGTTTTGTATATTAAATATTTATTTTTGCTTGCAAGTTGACTGATATTATTAATCTTTTTGGAAAAGACATTTTTCAACTTGGGCTTCTTGGGTGGAGACCCAAGTGGGTCCCACCCAAGTTGAATCACTCAAGCTAGATTGGGCAAGGTATTAAACTTATTTTTTTTTAATTTCCAAGTGGATGGGGAGAATATTATTTTATTGACTGTGTATTGGAAATGTATGGGAAAATTTCCCATACATTTTCCAAAGACCTGTAGGTCTCTTTTTTTAACTTTTCTTTATGGTTTTTGACTTGTTTGTTTTCATTTTATTGCATTAGTTCTCTATTTCTTTTTAAAAGCCTAAGAGATTTATTTTGATCTAGTTTAGTAGACATACAATAAAATGGATTTATCCTACAAAACTATATATACAACAATGAATTAAACCTAAAATTGTTATCTAAACATGAAACTTACAATATCTCTATTTCAACATTAAACCCAATTTACAATAACAATATTATTTTTACAATGTCTATTCCAAGGAGAAGCTCAAGAGAACTAGAATACATTATTTTCATAAGAACATGAAACTTACAAAAGGAAACTACCATACATTACTCAAGACTTTGAATACAAAACTACACATATATAAAAGTCATTTTCACATACTACTTGATACATATATCTCAACTTCCAAATACAATACAACATGGAATGTTTCTCATTCCAAAGTTCAACAACACAACACTTTTGGATCTCACAAAGACACCAAAATAGGTTCACTCCAAAGCTTCTTCTTCTTGCAACATGATCATCAATACCTACAAATTCAAATACATAGGCCATGGAGTGCTCACCTCCCAACCTAGGCTTCTATGAAGCCACCCCCGAGCTTGGGAAACCATCACATAGACAATGTTTCACAATCAAGCAAAACACAATCACAATAACACAAAAATCACATTTAAACTCCCATCGAATGATAAACAAAGAGTCTTCAAATGAATCAAAAATTGGGGTGAAGGTGGAACTAAAACCCAAGGGGAGAAAGCACATTTCATAGAAATAAAGACGAGCCTTCTCTTGGCTTTCTCATCACACAATTTGCCAAAAAAACCCAACAAAACAAACTCCTTATGACCCCCAAGGCTTCAAGCCATACAATCCCTTATGACCCCCAAATACAAAGAAATGGTTACATGAAGCCCATACATCCATATTTCTTCCTTCTCCATACCAAGGAGAGACTCTACACCCATGGTTGTCCCAAAATTCTCTTCACCCCCAAGGCTACTCTTCTCTCCCAAGGGTGAGTGTGGCCTTGAGAAAACTCCCTTAAAAAAACAATACAAACAAGAAATTACAAGAATAACAAGCTTCACATTTACAAAATAAAAAAGCTTTCACATCAACAAGCACAAGTTTTGCATAAACATATACTACACAACATCACAAGATTCACAATCATAGATACATAAAAATACAATAACTAGATTTTACATGCAAGAATGAAAATATTCTTGAGGACTCTTCAACATGAAAACATCACAAGTAAAATAAAGAATTCCACCACCCTAGATCCAAGCTTATAGAAGAAAGTTGAAGAAGAGCCTCCTCTTTTCCTAAGTCTTCTTCTCCAAATTAGAAAAGTCTCTAAATCTAGAGAGTGGGTGTCAAACTCTTCCAAAAGAAGAGTCCTCTCTAAAAAGGCCTCCACACAACCTCCTAGGGATATGATCACATTCTCATTGGATGGTCTTCCCAAGTTTTTTACAAGGTTTCCAAATATGGACTCCTAAAAAGGTTGGCCAAAAAGGTGGACGAAAGACTTGCATCTCAATTGGATGGAGCTCTAACCAAGACCATGCTTCAAAAGTAGATTTTCGGCCATTTCAAAAATCCAACTTTTGGAGGGGTCTTTTGGTCAACTATGGGTTGTCCTATGGTTAAAAATTCCCCTTACCCATAGGTATATCAAGTGGGCTTACTAAAAATTCCCTAAACACACCCCTAGGCACCTTTTAAGCCCCCCAAAAACCTATGTAAAGCTCAAATTCGAAATTCATGAAATGAATCCACCTCAAGCTCCCTAACCAAAGGATTCTCATAGAGATCCTAAAGGGTACTATCCTAGGTTGATGGGCATCCAATACCCAAGTGGACATGTCATGGCCACAAGTACACACACAAGTGTCAAGTGACACAAATAAGAAAGACACATCACAAGCCATGTGGCATATCCACTTGGGCATAAATTAAATTAACAATTTAACATATAAATTAAATACATTCATGCACATTACTTTCATGAATTAAATATGATACAATGAGGTTTTTGCATCTCACTAGAAGCAACCTTGGCTCTAACTGATTTACACATAAGTATATGCTTTTGTTCCCTGAATTTACCATGGTCTAATTCCCTACACACTAAAGTCCAACATCAGTAGTCCAAATAAATAAATACATCTAAATTCATAACATAATGATCAAGATAAGTCATTCAAAACATCATAAATCACATGGCATAATCATTCATCTATAACATACATACGACTCATCATGAAATACATAATTCAACACTAAATTAAGCTTATGACATAAACATTGCATATATAATTTAATTGCAATTAAATATCATCATGACATCAAAATCATCCATAAAATCCACATAATCACACATAAAGGTTCCAAATAGATATCATAGTTTCATCAAACAACATAACTGAATGTGCATCTAAACTCTAAGGTGATAAAACCATAATATAAAGTATCAGTAAATCCATAGAGCATCAAAATATAATCATCAAATTAGTCTATCTGAAATGCAGAAACTAAATGGCTATGATAGGCTCAGGGTGAGGCCTCACATCCTCCCCCCCTAGGCATCAAATTCCTCCTAGAGTTCATCAAAAAGATGGGGATATTGTGCTCTCATCTGCATTGCATCCTCCCATGATGTCATAACCTCATCATAGAAATCCCATTGGACCCTAACCTGGTCCAGCTCTCAGCCTCAAAGTGCTAGTGTTCAGCGCATCAAAATGTGGATGGGCTCCAAAGCCAACTGACCATCTAACTCCACCTGCAAGGCATCCCAATCTATGATATGAGTCTCATAAAAAATATACTTCCTCAACACTAACACATGAAAAACATCATGGATGCATGACAGGCTCGATGGCAAAGCAAGACGATAGGTGATAGGACCTATCTGCTCAAGAATATCAAAAGGACCAACAAATCTGGGTGCAAGCTTAGAGCCTTTTCCAAAATGGATTGGACTCTTATGTGGTTGCACTCTTAAAAAGACTCTATTTCCAACTTGATAACTATGATCTTCCCTCTTGGCATCTGTATACTTCTTCTGCCTATCCTGTACCTCCTTCAAATGTTGTCTAATCAAAGTCACCTACTCCTCCAACTATCACACTAACTAAGGACCTAAAGAAACTCTATCCTCAATGTGGTCCCAACTCAATGGTGTCCTGCATGGTCTACAATATAATTTCTGATAGGGAGGCATACCTAGAGAAGTGTGATGCCCATTATTGTAGGCAAACTCCACCAAATGAAGGTACTCCTCCCACCTAGTCTGATGATCCATGACATACATGTAGAGCATATCCTCCAACACCTAATTTACCCTCTATGTCTGACCATCGGTCTCTGGGTGATAAGCAGTGCTAAAATTAATCCTCTCTAGAAATATCCCACAAGAAAACCTGTGCTACTATTGGGGCTGTAAAAGTGGTCCAAATGGGTAAAAAGTGGGCTACTTTGGTCAGCTTGTCAACTGTCACCATGATGGTATCATGGCGTCAAGATGACATAGGGAGACCAATGATGAAGTCCATGGAAATAACATCCCACTTCCACTCTAGTATGTCATGAGGCTGAAGCAAACCACTAGGGTTATGATGCTCTACCTTAACTCTTTGACACTTAAGACATTGTACCACTATCTCAGCTATGTTTTGTCTCATCCCTGGCCAATGATATAACTACGTCAAATCAGCATGCATCTTTTTGACTCTGGGATGCACTGCATAAGGGGCCCTATGAGCCTCTAGCATGATGAAAACTCACAAGTCTCCAAAGGATGGGACATAGATGCATCCTATATGGCATAAAATCCCATCAGAATCTAGGGAATATCCTAAATATTTACCCTCAAGGATACTCTAAGATTGAATAATCTGACTAACCTCTACATACCACGCATCCTCATGCAAGTGATGTAATATCTAATCTCTCAATTTTGTACCTACAATCATAGAGTAGGTCCCATGGCATCTCCTACTCAAAGCATCAGAGACCACATTCTATTTCCCCTTAATGTAGTTGACATCAAAATCATACTCACATAGGAATTCCATCCACCTACGTTGACATGAATTTAGGTTAGGCTAAGTAAAAAATATACTGTAAGCTTTGATGATCAAAGTAAAGCTCAAACTGATGACCCAAAAGGAAATGTCATCATCTCACTAATGCATGAATCACTGCAGCTAACTCAAGGTCATGAGTGGGGTAATTAAGTTCACGAGTCTTAAGTTTCCTAGACTCATATGCAATGGCTCTTCCGTTCTGCATAAGAACTGCTCCCAAACCATCTAAGGAAGCATCTATACATACAAAAAAATCCGTTGAAGGATCAAGCACAGCTAGAATAGGAGCACTGGTAAGTGCCTTCTTGAGTTCTTGAAAGGCCCTCTCACACTTCTCAGTCCACTCAAATTTCTTTCCCTTACGCTGAAGAGAAGTGATACGATGTGCCACTCTAGAAAAACCCTCTACAAAATGCTTGTAGTATCCTGCCAATCCCATAAAGCTCCTAACCTCAGTCATTGAAGTAGGTGTAGGCCAATCCATGATGGTTCTAATCTTAGATGGATCTACTAAGATTCCATCTCCTAAAATAACATTCCCAAGGTAATGAATCTCTGTCCTATAGAAATCACATTTGGACAAACTGCCATACAACTGATTATCTCTAAGACACTACAATACCTGTCTTAAGTGCTCTTTGTGGTCCTCTTCATCCTGTAAATAAATCAAATATCATCAAGGAGGACAACTACAAACTTATCAAGGAAAGTGCAGAATACCACATTCATAAGGCTCATGAAAACTGTTGGAGAATTGGTGAGTCCAAAAGGTACAACTGTGAACTCATAATGCCCATATCTGGTATTGAATGCAGTCTTAGGGATATCATTGTCAATAGTCTATAATTGGTGATAACCTAACTTAAGATCAATCTTGGAAAATAACTTAGCACCCTTAAGCTAATCAAATAAATCATCAATCTTGGGGAGCGGATACCGATTCTTGATAGTAAGCTTATTAAGCTGTCGGTAATCCATACATAACCGCAAGGATCCATCCTTCTTCTTAACAAAGATAACATGTGCGCTCCAAGGTGAAACACTAGGATGAATGTGGCCCTTCTCCAAAAGTTCCTCTAACTGAATCTTGATCTCATTAAGCTCATTAGTGGTCATCCTGTAAGGTGCCCTTGAAACTAGAGAAGCTCCTAAAGAAAGATCTATATGGAAATCAACTTCTCTATGAGGAGGCATGCCGAAAAGCTTAGTAGGAAACACATCTACAAACTCCTGAAGTATAGGATAATCATCAAGAGATGGTTCCCTTTCCTCCCCATCCTCTCTATCAATGATAGTAATGGCAAAAAGCTGACATCCCTTCCACATGCTCCGCTTAAGCTGCATGGATGAGATCATATGAAGAGAGATGCCTCTCTGAATCTCACAAATCACAATAGGTGTACCATGATCATCAAGGCACTCAATCCTCTTCTGTCAACAATCTAACTTAGTTATGTGGGCATAAATCCAATCCATGCCAAGTAATATGTCATAGGAACCAAGAGGTGTGATACGAAGATCCATAGTTGTGATGAAATCACCAATCTACACCTGGCTATCCTTCACTAAAGAGTTGACTGACACTCTAGACCTTGATGGTAACTCCACTTCCCAACTAACTTCCTATCTTGCTGCCACAAGCCCGCAATGCTCCACAAAAAATGGAGATATAAAAGAATCAGTAGCACCAGAATCAAATAATATGGTAACACTAATACCGTTGATCATACCTGCAACCTCTATCACTATGGCCTAGTTCTCAGGCTGGCGGTTATCAACCACTGTAAATATCCTATGAGACTTTTCAAAGTCTCCAATACTGCCATACAATGACTTTCTTTCATCTAACCCTATGGATAATCACAAGCTAAGTGGGCCATGGCACCACATGCATAGCAAGGACCACGTGTGTGACTCTGAACTCCCTCTGGCCTGGAGAATTGTTGTCCTCTAGTCCTACTAGAGCTGCTAAAACCACCTTGAGAGGACTACTGAGTCTATGTTGGGGGCGCATCTATATACTTATGTCACTGATCCTTCCTCAGTCCTTGTGTCTACCACTATTTGGGCTTAGATCCCTGTTGTCCCTGTGGTTTCTATTTTTGGTTTTGTTGAGTTTGCTATTGTGGGTGTTGGAAAGTTGTCTATACTAAAGTATATGACTAGATATAGTGTTGTCATTATGGCAACAAATTCATGTAGTAGTTTGGAGTCAGTGCACTTAGTGTAAAGATTAGAATTCAGTTAAGTGTTGAAGACTGGAAAGTATACAGAGTTCATGTAGCTAAGAGCATCAATGCACATGTGTATGAATGAATTATGGTATGCACCCTAGAAGTTAAGGTTGTTAGACTATACTTATGCTTAGTCTATGAGCACATAAGTAGATATGAAAAAATGTCAAAGTTATAGTCAGTTGAAGCTGCATAGCTAGTGTGTGCCAGCAGCGAACAGAGCATGGAGCCAACAATTAGCTTTTTGGTTTGTGATTATAATTTAATGTTGTAAAGGCCATGTGCCCATTATATTTAGGTTTCTGACATGTTTATATGTATAATTGTAAGCACGCTTAAACCAATTTAATTGGAAGCGTTATTTATAATTAGTTATAGGGCCAACCTAATTGTTTTGTTTGTATAAGTGCATAAATATAAGGTGCGCCCATTGTATTCAGTATGGAAGTTGCAATAGAGTTGTGATAAGCAAAGAAAAGATATGCGAAGACAACATAAGATGTATTAAAGATTTTCTAGAAGTCAAAGCATTAGCGCACCAAAGGAACTGATCTGACAAGTAGTGTCACTATGACAGTTCACCTACAGATATAGTGTGTATTTGATTCAGAAGGTTGTAGCCTTCACCATTTGAGTAGTGAGGTCTAGGACAGTGAGTCCACTCGCCTAATAGGGATCATTGTAAAAGACTCCTAATAGGGTTTGACCCTTAACAAGGTCTACTATACTTAAAGCATTGTACAACTACTCCTAACAGGGTAAAGGATCTTCTAACAAGGATCACAAAACACTAGTGTAGATTATTAGTGGGTATCAAGTCCCACTGAGGTTTTTACCTATTTGGGTTTCCCCGTAACCATATTGGTGTCATGTGTTGATTTCATGTTGCATGTTTATGTGAATGTTTAATTCAGTCTTAAGCATTTATGTTCTGCATAAAGATTAAATTAAAAAGTTAAATTATAGTAAACACTGATTCACCCCCCCCTCTCAGTGTTCCCATTCCTAACAATTGGTATCAGAGATCTGGTCCTCAACACTAAAGTTTAACCACTTGAGAAGATCATGGAAAAAGAAGATATGAAACATCTGAAGAAAAATCTTGAAGCCACTCTTGAAGACCTAAATAATTCAAAAAGAGAAATTGAAGAACTAAAAGAAATAGTTAGTGATGCTCAATTAGTTATCAAAAGACTAAGAAAGGATTTGAAAGGATGCTCTAATAGTGAACTTGAAGAAAAAGTCAAGAAGTTGAGTGAAGAAAATGCATCCTTGTTAAGTCAGCTTGAAGAATTTCATGACAAACTGATGAACAATCAAGATGTCTACAATGAACAAGTCAAGGAGAACCTTCAACTCAATAAAGAATTAAGGGAAGCCAATTTGGAAATCTTGGATCTGAGGAATTGCAAAGAAAGATTGGAGTCTGAATTAAAAGAAGCAAAAAATCATATTGACAAATTACACACGAGTGCTGATTTGGTAGAATCTCAGTTGTATGCAAGAAGAGCCAAAGGAGACACTAGCTATATTGGATACAATGAAGCACAAAATCAAATTGACAATATGCGAGCAAAAAAGGATTCACAAAAGGACTCTAGTGATGCTGAAAAGACTGAAGATCAAACCATAGATAATGGTGAACCACCTAGGAATGAGCGCAAGCAAGTAGAGTGCACCTATTTTGCTTGTAACAAGCATGTACACATTGCAAGGAACTGTACAAAGGTAAAACCTTTTAATGGTTACTATTTTTCATGCAACAAGTTTGGTCATAGAGCTATGAATTGCAAGACTAGTAAGAAGAATAGAATTTAGAAAGATCAGAGAAATCAAAACCAAACAAATGTAAGGAGTGCTCAGAATGTTACATGCCAGATATGTAACTATAATGGACACACAATAAAGCAATGCAGAATGGTGACTCATGTCAATGTGCTGAGGAATAATAGACCTCCATTCATTTGTCACTCTTGTAACAAGGCTGGACATATCTCAAGGTTCTGTAGATCAAGGATGCAAGGACAAGGAAGCCCTAAAAAGACCGAAGAACTAGTTTTGGATCCTGAAGCAGAAGTCAAGTTTGTGAAAGCCTTAGAGGATGGGAGCTTTATTTGGTTAGAAGGAAAGAAGGTCAATGCTAATGAGAATGTATTGGATGCATCCCAAGTGGACGCACCCTCTACATCTACATAAATGGCCCTTAGGGTCATAGGGAGAGCTAATTTAGCTCTAGACCCCTGCATGGCTGGTATACTCATCCTCAGAGTATGTTCCTTTAGACTTAAGCTTTTGAAGTGTATAGGAACCTTCATGCAAGAGCACACATGCTAATTTTTTGTGGAGCTTGAGTTTGAAATTTTGAAGTGACAGCCTGGTTTACGCGACATGCATTAATTTCAAATTTTTCACTTTAAAGTACACATAAGTCATTTGATTTCTCATTGCATTCAAATTCAGAGTGATAGAAAGTAGAAGGATCCTTGAAAGTTGCTGTGAAGTCTTGGAGATTGAATCTATCAAATATTTTCTGTAGTTATCAGTGCATTTGATCGGTTGTAGTAACCCTAGCTCGTTGCACCAATTCAAAAGTCATCAAATCATCTCTAAGTTCAATTGGAAAGTGATTATCAAGTAAGTCATGGCCACTCCCATAGTTTTTGATGTTTCTGAAAAGAAGAGATACATTTTCAAGAGGCACCCATTTAAATCAACCCTAGATGATTTAGAGGGAGCATTCTCCTGCACGCCAATGGGCATCATGCATATAGAAGACATAAGGGCTTACATCTATTGTAAGAAGGAACTTGTTGGACTAGATAGGTTAAGGGAGAAGATTGACACAATGTTGAAACCAGACAAAACATTCATGGATGAATACACCAAATGGAATGATCACCCCATTATTGAATATGCCAAGACATATGAATTCTATGAGACTGAATGGATAAAAATATTGTTGAGTAGAATCCATGATGATCTATTTTGGATTGGAGATGTTCTAGTGAGAATCACAAATGACCTAATTCATGAAATGACAGGCCTTTCTAGAATAGGTGTTGTCCTTCCTATGGGCAAGGATGTCAGGAAAATGGTAGAACAAGTCTATAAATCTAGAAGTGATAGACACGACATGACTATTGAACCTATAGAGCAAGCAGACATCAAATTGATGTCAATGATACTAGGTTATAGATTTCATCACACCATCAAGTTGAATAGTGTGTATGTGGGCACTATTCTAGTAGCCATCTAACTTGTGCAAGAAGATGGAGGGTTCAACTTGTGTGAGATCTTGCACGCATAGTTGATAGATAACATCAAGGCCATCAAACATGACAAGACAAAGATATTCAAGTTTGGGTCCCTAATCATCTATATGTACCTTCATATAGTTGGTAAAGTGTCAGACTTGTATCTAGACAAATCCATTCCAACCATGCCACATATATCAAACAAGGCATGCACTAAAAGCACCTTAAGAGACTATATCACATTATAATTGAGGACCTTCAGAGCAAGGATGTAGATGAGGTATAGGATTCCTGAGAATATTGTGGAGAAGTATAAATACACAATATGCTTTATGGTGGAGACTGATACTACATGTATGGAAGCTGTTGGGCCTAGAACTAAGTGGATTCATCCACTTAGGTATGAAGTAGAGGAAAAAGTTCTTGAAGCTTATGCACAGGTATTGCTATTAGCCCCTAAAGATGATAATGAACCTAGGTGGGGAACCTATGAGGAAAAGACCAGAGAAGTTGATGCTAAGCTAAACAGTGCTGCAACCAAAAGAAAGGTTGCAAAGGTCAAATCTGAGATCTTGAGAATACATGGTGTGTCTCAAGATGACCTTGATAAAGCAAGGGATGAAAAGATTTCCCTAGAATTGAAAGGCACAATAGCAGAGGAAGAACAAGAAGATCCCAAGTTGAAGAAGATGAAAACTGAATCAGATAATAGTCAGAAGGGTAAAGAAGATAATACTCCTTCTGTGCCCATAGACACTATTGATCTTACCACTCCTCTGGTGTATAAGCCTTTATTCAAGAGGAAGAAAGAAGCTAGCACTAGTCATCCATCCTCGTGAGCATTAAGGAGTAACAAAAACACTCAAGCACATCCTCGGGAAGGATTCAGACCTAGCCTTAAAGTTCTGAATGCAAGAATTGTTGATGAGGGCAGGATTGATCAAGTAGAGAAGTACTATGACACATACAGTGAGATTGACAAATCAGAAATTCACAATATGATTGTCAAACATATGATAAAATTCAAGAAGATAGTCATTGAGTTGAAAATAGAAATTCCAGATAAAGTATGGGATATTTTAGAAAACCTAAAGAGATAAGCAAATGAAGAAGATCTAAGGATCAGAGAAAAAGTATTAGAAGATACTCTTCTAGTATGTTCTATTGAAGAAAGGTCATTGTTGCTAAATTTGGTGAAGCCACACCTAAGGACAAAGATGAGAACTCTTCATATTATGAACAAAGACTATGAGCTAATAGTAAAGGAAATAGAAAAGGCCTTTGAGAAGGTGTTATTGGAACAACAGATAAAACCACCTACTACGCCCATCACTCATGCACCTAGTAAGCAAGAAAAGGAAGCAGAGACCCTCAATGTACTAGTGAAAGGTCCTCAGGACTCAACACCCATAGCAGAAACTCAAACAGAAGTAGACAAGTCTATTCCCATGATAGAATCACATAAAGACAGCACTATTATCATAGATAGTGTGGAAATAGCCATGGTGGCTACTGATAAGGATTTGGACAAGTTTGAGGAAGCATTTGTTAGCACTGAGGAAGCTGAAATCCTATGCAGTAGTACACCTCCCATTCAGAAAGAAGAAGTACTCATAGAAAGAAGAAGAGAAGAAAGGAGAAAAGGAAAAAGAAAGAAAAGATGAAACTGTTGTTAAACTAGTCACAGTAAAACAAGAAGTGGTGATGGACAACACTCCCATCACTCCTTCCTCTACATTTTTGTCAAGTTTGACACCTGACACAAGCAATTTGGACTCCTAGAAAGAAGAAGACCTAATTAAGTTCAGCGTCCTGGCTATGGAGAAGGCAAAGGATAAGCAAGTCATAAGAAATCCTCTCCTTGTGGAATCAGTGAGCATTTTGAACAATTTTTTGCCTAAAGATAAGAAAGTACAAAATGTACATTCAGTTGATGATGTGAGTATAGTTCTCTCACAGTTCAAAAGTAATTTTTCTAGCTTAGAAGAATCTGCGTCCATAGTGGTAGAAGAGAAATACTTGAAGAAGAGACTCAATAAAATAATGAGAAACTTCACACTTGACTTAAATTCACTTAATTCTAGTTAGGCATCCTTGAAGGAATTTGCAGATCAAGGAAGGAAATTCATTACAGAATCGATAGATCAGGATAAGCTCACTGATGCCCATCTTAAGAAGGTCAAAGATGTAGAGGCAATGATTGAGAAGCTAAAGAATTCAGTGCTAGACACATCCACTGATGTGAACATGTGTAACAATGTCTATCAAGGTTAGTTGGACATAATTGAGAAGGTAGAGAAAGAAATGGAGAAGATAAGGTCTAGACAGACTCAATTGAGGAATGCTCTTGCACCCTCACTAGACATTCTCAGTCAGAACATAAAGGAGATTGATGTGACCATGATAACCTATGATCAAGGTCCAAGCATATAATTGGAGAAGATGGAGAAGCTTCAATATGCATTATGCACCCATCTACAAATAGTCAATTCACTGATAACCTTTTGGAAGAAGGAGATCTAGAACCTCAAAATTGCATATCCAAATGTTTTCCCTCAGTAAGTGTACATATAGTTTTTTGATGCACCTTTTTCATTAATGTCAAAGGGGGACTTGTGTATAAAATATGGAGTATATATATGTATAGGAGATATAAGGTTATGTATAGAAGACAAAAGTTTTTGTGTAAAGGTATAGTTAGCAACTTGGCCATATTCCTTTGTTTCCATCAATGACAAAGGGGGAGATTGTTGGCAAGTTGTCTATACTAAAGTATATGACTAGATATAGTGTTTTCATTATGGAAAAAAAGTCATATAGTAGTTTGGAGTCAGCGCACTTAGTGTAAAGATCATAATTTAGTTAAGTGTTGAAGACTAGACAGTATACAAAGTTCATGCAGCTAAGAGCATCAGCGCATGTGTGTATAGATGAATTATGGTATGCACCCTAGAAGTTAAGGTTGTTAGACTATACTTATGCTTAGTCTATGAGCACATAAGTAGATATGCAAAGATGTGAAAGTTACAGTTAGTTGAAGTTGCACAGCCAGTGTGTGCCAGCAGTGAACAAAGCATGGAGCCGACAGTTAGCTTTTTGGTTTGTGATTATAATTTAATGTTGTAAAGGCCATGTGCCCATTGTATTTAGGTTTCCAAGATGTTTATATGTATAATTGTAAGCATGCTTAAGCCAATTCAATTGGAAGTGTTGTTTGTAATTAGTTATAGGGCCAACCTAATTGTTTTGTTTGTATAAGCGCATAAATATAAGGTGTACCCATTGTATTTGGTATGGAAGTTGTAATAGAGTTGTGATAAGAAGAGAAGAGGTATGTGAAGATAGCATAAGATGTATTAAATCTTTGTTAGAGGTCAAAGCATCAGCGCACCAAAGGAACTGATCTGACAAGTAGTGTTACAGTGACAGTTCACCTGTAGATATACTATGTATCTGATTCAGAAGGTTATAGCCTTCACCATTTGAGTAGTGAGCTCTAGGAAAGTGAGTCCACTCCCCTAACAAGGATCATTGTAAAAGACTCCTAATAGGGTCCAACCCTTAACAAGGTCTACTATACTTAAAGCATTGTAAAGCTACTCCTAACAGGGTAAAGGATCTTCTAACAAGGATGACAAAACACTAGTGTAGATTATTGGTGGGTATCAAGTTCCACTAGGGTTTTTACCTATTTGGGTTTCCCTGTAACCATATTGGTGTCATATGTTGATTTCATGTTTCATGTTTATGTGAATGTTTAATTTAGTCTTAAGCATTTATGTTCTGCATAAAGATTAAATTAAAAATTTAACCCCTCTCAGTGTTCCCATTCCTAACAGTGGGTTCTTATTAAAAGACCCTGGAGAGTGCCTATTATTACCCTTCTAGTGACTCTTTTGGTGCCCCTGTGAATGAGATGCAGAGTTATAGTTCTAAGACCTATCATGAGCATCTCTAGACTTACCCTAAATATCTTCTGCAACCAAAGCCATCTCTACTACCTCACAAAGGGTCCCTGGTCATGCGAACCTATCCCTCTATCCAATCATTGAGTCCCTTAACAAAATAGTTGACTTGTAGATTTTCATCCTTCATGTAGTCTACATAAGGTAACAACTCAAGGAATCGGGTCTCATACTGTAGTATTGTGAGTCCCCTCTGTTGGAGCTCATGGAACTCATCAATACGCCTCTGTCTATAGTGCTCTGATAGGTACCTATCTCAGAACCTCTCTAGGAATATCTCCCAAGTCATAGTGTCAACAATAGTATTGTTCTTAAATTCTTCCTATTTCTACCATGTGGAAGCACCTCCTCTCAAAAAGTGTACTGCAAAATGGGCCTTAACATTGCTATCATGCTGACTCAACCCAAAGCACCTATTTAAGCTCAAAAGCCATGCCTTAGCATTTGTACCCTCTGTAGAACCATAATACAGAGGTGGTTGTAACTTTAGGAGATCTCTAATATGGTCCCCAGCATCACAGGGTTCCCTTTGAACAAATCCAGGTGGTAGTTCCAGCATGTGAACAGATTCCACCTCATGTGCCCCCTGCCCTTCATCACGATCTCATGGAGGACTGCTAGTCCTCTCTCGGGCCTCTGATCTATGTCCCCTAGACAACTGGTGCTCTACTGAGGAATAACTAGAGGAAACCTTTATTGTATAACCCTGATGAGGTTCTATAAGGCTAACAAGACCTCCTAATTAGGATAAGGTGGTGGTGGTGGTGGTGGCTGATTTATGGCTAATACCTCAGCCCTTTGTTCAACTTGCTCGTGAATCGAGGGAGCTTGCCTAGCCCCTCTTCCTCTAATATGTCTTCAAGCTTGATGCATAAGGGGAGGCATCCTAACAATTTCAAAAGGGTTAAAGTTAGCTAACAAACGTAATGGGTTTAGGTTCCAATGTTGAAAGCTAGGCTCTGATACCAAGTGTCATGCCCATAAATTTACATGCAAAAACACACCAACTTTTTTTTTGTTGAAAGGTTATATAAGTTTATGTTTAGAGGTTAATAGCTGCCTAAGCCTTATACCAATCCAATATTCTTACTCTATGTCGCAAGAGCATTAATTAATGAGTTAAAAGAAATCTCCAACTCTATTGGCCACTTGGGTGTTGCATACCCAAAGTACATAATAGGGTTTGAATAAACGGACCTAGATTTGCCTTCATTCTTAGGTGATGTTTACTAGGTCTCACAAAGCATTCAAAATTACATCGGGACACTATAAGTCCTAGTATGATTATCTGAAAAGAAGGATCAATTTAATACATTTGATACTTAATCTACTAGGGCAAGTAAATAATTTCCAATAAGACAAATTATGTATTCAAGTTATGCTAACCCATTTAAGTATACTAGGTGCATTATCTTTATCTAACTACCTAAATAATTTAATAATCTTTTTAAATACTAATAATTTTCACTTCTAACCATTAATTGATTATCATATTATTGTTTTTTTAAAAATCCATATTGAAGGGTTAAATTAAGCTAATCAATAATAAATTATTAATTAACAAATCTATTAATTAATCAACGAATATCAAATATTAATTAACAACATACTAAAAGATACATGTATTATTTAATTAATAATCATAAATTATTAATTAATAATACTTATATATTAATAATTAAATTGAACTTGAGTAGTAATTTTTAAAGCATTAAGTTAATATATAAATTAATAATTTATTAATTAATAAATTTAATATAAAAATATTAATTAATTAAGATATATATATAAATTAATTAATTATATATATATATATATATATATATATATATATATATATATATATATATATATATATATATATATATATATATATATATATATATATATAAATTAATTAATTATTATAATATATAAATAATTTATATATATATTAATTAGTTAATAATTATAATGTAATACATTTATGAATTTCTAGATTCGATTGTGTGCGTATTTTTAGCATCAACATTTCAGATCACACTCTGTGATCCATCATCAGGACAGAGAAAGTGCCAGGAAGAATAGTAAAAATGGCAGACAAGGCCTCACCCAAGAGAAATATGAAGGGAAAGGGGGAGAGATGACATGCTAACCAACAAACAAAAGACTAGGAAGACATGGAGAAAAAAGAACAATTGAAGAAAAAGTACTATGTTAATAAGTACAGCAAAAGTGGATAGATGTATTAAGGGGGTGAGTAAACTAAAAGATATATAGTCTAACTATATACTAACATAAAAATATGCAAATCTAAAAAATAAAAATAGCAAAGTTATATATATATATTGCAGGATTTGAGCAATACAAATCCACAGAATGCCAAGATCACCTGCATACAAAAAAACCTGTTACAAGGAAGTAGAGAGAAGAAGAGGCCAAGGGTTTGACTCAGAATATGAAAAAGAAAATGTCCTCAATAATGAATGAATAATAATGTATAATGGATCATCCTTATAAAGGAGATTGAAAGCCTTGAAAGGCAAAGTCTAGTGCATGTAATAATCAATTTGACTATTACATGACTAATGCATGAGTTTAGACCAACTAATGCATGTGCTTTTAACTAAAGCAAAAGGAAGTTGACATCTTAAGAAGGGAGTAAAGATTAATTAACATAATTAATACTTTACTCTAACACCCCCCCTTAAGATGAGCAACGATGCATCTACAACAATGCAAAAAGCAAGCAACTGGGTCCCAGCAACAAAGGCCTGATCAGGTACCCAAGTACAAGAAATCTCTGTAAAGCGGTGAAATAGAGAAAACCCAGTGGGAAAAACTCTACCCCAAAAGGAGATGAACTAGATGAAGGAAACAAAGCCTCCAATCTAGGGAATGTCCCAAAGAAAGGAACAAGAAAGAGCATGAAGCATCTCCGAAGCATGAAGCTACAAACACTGTCAAAAGAAACTGCTGGAAGCCCCACTGAAATAGTGCATGACTAGGTAGAGAAGACAAAGTCTGAAGAGCTGATTAATCGAAGAGGTGACCTCCAAAAGTAGGAATGAATGAGTGTCTATATAGTAGATGAACCATCTCACCGAAATGCATAGGTGCCTAGCCACTGCATCTACCTAGTTCATAGGGACAAAAACTAAATACGTAGATCACTCAATTGAACCAAGGAAGCAATAGAGCCAACAGGTGAACCCCCCCATAATGTTGAACAGCGAGAGGGGTGATAGGAACACTGAAATGCAATGCTAGAAACATCTGCAAGAAGAAGAATCAGGAACACCAACAATGCAATAGAAGTACAAGCACAGGATAAAGGGCGGTGTCACAGACACATAGCATGGGCTAATGTCATGGAAGAAACATTCACTTGACAAAGGTGGATGAGCACAAAAGGCAAACCATCATAACCCCCCATGGCACTTTATAACTGAGTGCGAGTACAAATAAACACAAGGTGCTCGAAATCCCAGATATGCAGAAGTAGGCACTTTATGTTAGTACATTTATAGAATCAAAAATGCTATAGAAGAGAAGCATACAATGCTTAGAAGAAGATCAAAGGAGTCCAAACCAAAAGAGCAACCTAAGATGAGTCATCCCTCAAAGGGAAGAGAACCCAAGACCTGAAACAACCAAGATATCCACTAGACTACAAAAAGAAAGAATCTGAATAAAATAAACCTAGAGTAGAATCTGGAAAAATAAATCATAGCACTAAAAATCTCTCTGAACAAGCTTTCCAATGATATATCGCTTTCCAAAAATGGAGTCCAGATGTGCAAGATAGAGCTCCCGGAGTGCAAACCTAAAGATCTAGCTTTGACAGAGAAAAAACACCATCAAAAAAATAAAACCAGAAAATATAACCTCCAAATATGAAAAGAGCTCAGAATTAGCTTTCTGACGATATCTCATTTGCCGAATTTTGACACCGTATACTCAAGATATGAGCTAAAAACCAACAACTGCGCTGGAGGGCCCAAAGAAGGTGTCTGCAAGGATTTGAGGATGGGTGACGTCAAAAAAAGGACACAAAACCCCATAAAACCATCAAATCTGATAAAATCTCAAAAAGAGCTTTCCGGCAATATCTCGTTTGCCAAAAACGGAGCTCGGATGCAAGAGAAACGGATTCCGGAAGGCAGGAGGTTTGAAATGCCACTATCATAGAAAACATCTGACTTTGATAGCAAAAAAAAAGCATCCAAATGGCAAAATCACAAAATCATACTAGTAAATTTAGATCGGGCTCGGAACCAGCTTTCCGATGATATATCGTACGCCCAATTATGATCTCATATGCTCGAGATATCATAAAAAAAATGCCCAAGTACCCCTAAAATAGAATGCTTGAAAACCATGCAATTTAAAAAAAAATAAAAAACATTGCATGGCTACTGACGTCAGCAGAGGGCCTGGGGGCTAATAAAATAAGCCCCTGGTCACCCACGTGACCAGGGGCTGGTGGAGTTGGCCAGGCGAGCAGCGGGGCCGCTGGAGTGGAGTGATGGAGGGGCCGCGGAAAGCGGCGGAGTCGGAGCCATGGGTGGCGGAGGGGCTGTGGTCGATGGTGGGGGCTACGCTGGTGGCGGCGCAGAGGCCACAAACTCCAGCTGAACCGGCGGCGAAGGTGGGAACTGCAAGCGCGGGGGGAGCGCAGCTGTGATTGCGGTGGCTGCTGGGTGGCCGCTCGGCGGCTGCCCCAAAAACTTTGTTTTTTATTTTTATTTTAATTTGAAATCGCTGTTAGAGCCTCAATGTGCGTGCAAGGGCCGTACGGCCCTGGTATGCAAAAACAATTTGCCTCAAATAGCAACTTGCAGAATCAGATAAGTTTTATATGCTTTTTGACTATCTTAGGCCTTCCGGACACAACGTGAGGTTCGTTTGGGCCAGAAGTGCTCCAAAAATTAGTGATCACCTCGAGATCTGTGCCAGGGCCAATTGCAAAAAAAAATTCTCACAGATTCCAACTGTGTCCAAATTGGACAAATTTTATATGGATCTTGGGGTTTTTGGATGCTCTAAATGCAACCGTGAGGTTCGTTGGAAGCCAAGATGAAGAAAAAAATAGGTCCCCCCCGATTTAATAAAAAACCCCAAAAAAAGCCCTCATCTGAAATAGATGAATTTCATCTCTTGAATCTTTCAAACGCGAACAAGCTGTAGCAAATTAGGCTCTGATACCATGTAGGATTTGAGCAATACAAATCCATAGAATGCCAAGATCACCTGCATACAAAAAACCTGTTACAAGGAAGTAGAGAGAAGAAGAGGACAAGGGTTTGACTCAGAATATGAAGAAAAAAATATCTTCAATAATGAATGAATAATAGTGTACAATGGATCATCCTTATAAAGGAGATCGAAAGCCTTGAAAGGCAAAGTCTAGTGCATGCAAAGTCTAGACCACTAATGCATGTGCTTTTAACTAAAGCAAAGGAAGTTGACATCTTAAGAAGGGAGTAAAGATTAATTAACATAATTAATACTTTACTGTAACATATATATATAGTATATATATATATATATATATATATATATATATATATATATATATATATATATATATATATATATATATATACATGTGTGTGTGTATATGTATATATATGTATGTATATATATGTATGTATATATATGTATATGTATATATAGATACATATATAGATACATATATATATATATATATATATATATATATATATATATATATATATATATATATATATATATATATATATATATATATATATATATATATATATATATATATATAATATATATATATGTATATGTATGTATGTATGTATGTATGTATGTATGTATCTATATATGTATATATATACATATATACATATATATGTATATATATGTATATAATAGAAATAGGCAATTAAAAAACTATGTGAAAAGAAGAATAAAAAATATACAATATAAACAAAAAGATCAAAAAGATACGAAAATAACCGCAAAGATACAAAGAACATCTAAAAAAGAGCACCTAAGAAGTTCTAAGAACCCCTGAAAAAATATAAAATAAGCATGCAAATATATGCAAACGACTATATGAAGAGATATATATTTAATAGTATATTTAATAAGATGTAAATATTTACATCTTATTAAATATATATTATTATTTATTTAAAAAATTATAGAATAATTATGTATATAATGATATATATATATATATATATATACATATATATATATATATATATGTATACATATATATATATATGTATACATATATATATATATATATATATGTATATATATGTATATATATATATACATATATATATATATATATATACATATACATGTAAATATATCTTTTAGTTTACTCACCCCCTTAATACATCTATCCACTTTTGCTGTACTTATTAACATAGTACTTTTTCTTCAGTTGTTCTTTTTTCTCCATGTCTCCCTAGTCTTTTGTTCATTGGTTAGCATGCCATCTCTCCCCCTTTCCCTTCATATTTCTCTTGGGTGAGGCCTTGTCTGCATTTTTACTATTCTTCCTGGCACTTTCTCTATCCTGATGATGGATCAGAGAGTGTGATCCAAAACGTTGATGCTAAAAATACGCACACAATCGAATCTAGAAATTCATAAATGTATTACTAATGGGTTGTGGAAATCTAATGCTGTTAATTATAATGTATTAATTAACAAAAATTATTACTAAATAAAAAAAACAAAATAAAAATTAAATTAAAAAAATCATCGCAGTAATAGGTTATGTCCTCAAGGGACAAGATGGGTCCCATCTCACGGCAGGGTACCCTATCGGGCGGTATCGCCTATCACGGCAAGTCCGCCTGCCGTGGTAGGTCGGCCTACCAATCACGACAGGTCCTATGCTAGGACATGGGCCGAGGGGGAGTGGGGCCCACAACTCCCCCTTTTCATCAATTTTTTTAAAAATAATTTTTGAAAAATTTTTATATTATTGAATTTAAAAGCAAGCTATATTTTTTTTGAAACCCAACACATGGGTTTATTGATTTATTATTTTTTATTTTTTTATAACAATATATTATGTCTTACACCTGTTAAGATTTTGTTTTGTATATTATATATTTGTTTTTGCTTGCAAGTTGACTGATATTATTAATCTTTTTTGGAAAAGACTTTTTTCAACTTGGGCTTCTTGGGTGGAGACCTAGGTGGGTCCCACCCAAGTTGAATCACTCAAGCTAGATTGGGCAAGGTATTAAACTTATTTTTTTAAATTTCCAAGTGGATGGAGAGAATATTATTTTATTGACTATGTATTGGAAAATGTATGGGAAATTTTCCCATACATTTTCCAGAGACCTATAGGTCTCTAATTTTCACTTTTCTTTGTGTTTTTTGACTTGTTTGTTTTCATTTGATTGCATTAGTTCTCTATTTATTTCTAAAAGCCTAAGAGATTTATTTTGATCTAGTTTGGTATACATAAAATAAAATAGATTTCTCCTACAAAACTATATATACAACTATGAATTAAACCTAAAATTGTTATCATAAGAACAACTAATCTATTGAAAATTTTAAACTACTTTTCCTTCCAACATTATATGGAAACTTATTTCTTCTTGTTATAGCAACAACATGCTATTGAAATGGAACTTAGAAAGTTTTATAGTAGTTTAATAAGAATAAGAAACAAATTCAACACCTATTAAATTTCCAATATGAATTCTAAACATGAAACTTACAATATCTCTATTTCAACATTAAACCCAATTTACAGTAACAATTTCATTTTTACAATATCTATTATAAGGAGAAGCTCAAGAGAACTATAATACATTATTTTCATAGGACATGAATCTTCCAAAAGGAAACTACCATACATTACTCAAGACTTTGAATACAAAACTACAAATATATAAAAGTCATTTTCACATACTACTTGATACATATATCTCAACTTCCAAATACAATACAACATGGAATGTTTCTCATTCCAAAGTTCAACAACGCAACACTTTTGGATTTCACAAAAACACCAAAATTGGTTCACTCCAAGGCTTCTTCTTCTTGCAACATGATCATCAATACCTACAAATTGAAATACATAGGTCATGGAGTGCTCACCTCCCAACCCAGGCTTCTATGAAGACACCCCCGAGCTTGGGGAACCATCACATAGACAAAGTTTCACAATCAAGAAAAACACAATCACAATAACACAAAAATCACATTTAAACTCCCATCCAAGGCTAAAACAAAGAGTCTCCAAATGAATCAAAAATTGGGGTGAAGGTGGAACTAAAACCCAAGGGGAAAAAGCACATTTCATAGAAATAAAGACGAACCTTCTCTTGGCTTTCTCATCACACAATTTTCCACAAAAACCCAACACAACAAACTCCTTATGACCCCCAAGGCGTCAAGCCATCCAATCTCTTATGACCCCCAAATACAAAGAAATAGCTACATGGAGCCCATACATCCATGTTTCTTCCTTGTCCATACCAAGGAGAGACTCTACACCCATGGTTGTCCCAAAATTTCCTTCACCCCCAAGGCTACTCTTCCCTCCCAAGGGTGAGTGTGGCCTTGAGGAAACTCCCTTAACAAAACAATACAAACAAGAAATCAAAAGAACAACAAGCTTTACATTTACAAAATAAAAAGGCTTGCACATCAACAAGCACAAGTTTTGCATAAACATATACTTCACAACATCACAAGATTCACAATCATAGATACATAAGAACATAATAACTAGATTTTACATGCAAGAATGCAAATATTCTTGAGAACTCTTCCACGTGAAAATATCACAAGTAACATAAAAAATGCCACCAACCTAGATCCAAACTTATGGAAGAAAGTTGAAGAAGGGCATCTTTTTTTCCTAAGTCTTCTTCTCCAAATTAGCAAAGTCTCCAAATCTAGAGAGTGGGTGTCAAACTCTTCCAAAAGAAGAGTCCCCTCTAAAAAGGCCTCCACACAATCTCCTAGGGATAGAATCACATTTTCATTGGATGGTCTTCTCAAGTTTCTTACAAGGTTTCCAAATATGGACTCCTAAAAAGGTTGGCCAAAAAGGTGGACGAAAGACTTACATCTCAATTGGATGGAGCTCTAACCAAGACCATGCTTCAAAAGTTGATTTTCGGCCATTTTGAAAATCCAACTTTTGGAGAAGTCTTTTGGTCAACTATGGGTTTTCCTATGGTTAAAAATTCCCCTTACCCATAGGTATATCAAGTGGGCTTATTAAAAATGTCCTAAACACACCTCTAGGCACCTTTTAAGCCTCCCAAAAACCCATGTAAAGCTCAAATTTAAAATTCATGAAATGAATCCACCTCAAGCTCCCTAACCAAGGGATTCTCATAGGGATCCTAAAGGGTACTATCCTAGGCTGATGGGCATCCAATCCCCAAGTGGACATGTCATGGCCACAAGTACACACACAAGTGTCAAGTGACACAAACAAGAAAGACACATCACAAGCCATGTGGCATATCCACCTCAGCATAAATTACATTAACAATTTAGCATATAAATTAAATACATTCATGCACATTAATTTAATGAATTAAATATGATACAATGAGGTTTTTGCCTCTCAATAGAAGCAACCTTTTCTCGAACTGATTTACACATAAGTCTATGCTTTTGTTCCCTGAATTTACCAAGGTCTAATTCCCTGCACACTAAAGTCCAACATCAATAGTCCAAGGAAATAAATACATGTAAATTCATAACATAATGATCAAGATAATTCATTTGAAACATCATAATTCACATGGCATAATCATTCATCTATAACATACATACAACTCATCATGAAATACATAATTAATCACTAAATTAAGCTTATGACATAAACATTGCATATATAATTCAATTGCAATTAAATATCATCATGACATCATAATCATGCATAAAATCCACATAATCACACATAAAGGTTCCAAATAGATATCATAGTTTCATCAAATAACATAACTGAATGTGCATCTAAACTCTAAGGTGATAAAACCATAATATAAAGTATCAGTAAATCCAAAGAGCATCAAAATATAATCATCAAATAAGTCTATCTCAAATGTAGAAATTGAATGGCTATGATAGGCTCGGGGTGAGGGCTGAGAAATCTAAGCTATGTACTAAGAAATCATCCTAAAAATTAAATTGTTGGTGATATGAATAAAGGCATGTTAACTAGGTTGAAATCTAGAGAGGAATTATGTCTGATTTCACAAGTAGAACCTAAATCTACTAATGAGGCTTGTAAAGATGAATCATAGGTTAATGTAATAAAAGAAGAACTAGATTAGATAATAAAGAGAAAAACTTAGGAATTGGTTCCTAGACCTGAAGGAAAGAATGTTATTGGAACTAAATCAATATTCAAAAACAAAATAAATGAAGAAAACACAGTTACAAGGAACAAAGCAAGATTGGTCTATAAAGGCTACTCACAGCAAGAAGGAATAGACTTTGAAGAAACTTTTTCACCTGTGGTTAGATTGGAGATAGTAAGACTATTTCTTTCATTTTCTACCTACAAGGACTTCAAAATATATCAAATGGATGTGAAATTTGCATTCTTGAATGGAGATCTAGAAGAAGAAGTCTACATTAAGAATCCTGATGGTTTTCCCTTGACAGATGGCAAGACATGGTTTGTGGGTTGAAAAGCCTTTGTATGGACTAAAGTAAGCTCCTAGAGCTTGGTATGCACAACTTGATGGATATTTAGTACATCTAGGTTTCAAGAAAGGTAGTTTAGATAGTAATTTATATTTGAGTACTATCAAGGATAGAATCCTAATCATAGAAGTATTTATGGGTGATACTATATTTGGGGAAATGATGAAATGAGCAATAAATTTTCTAAAGAAATGAAAGATGAATTTAAAATGTCTATGATTGGTGAAATGAAGTTCTTTATTGGTTTGAAAATTACATAAAGTAAACATGGCATTTTCATTTCTCAAACCAAGTATCTCAAGGAGTTACTAAATTTTTTTGGCATGGGAGATTGTAAACCTGTTGGAACACCTATCATTACTAGGTGCAAGCTTACAATAAATGATGAAACTCAAAGTGTCTATCAAACAAAATACAAATCCATGATTGGAGGATTACAATATTTAACACATAGCAGACTAGATATTGAAAATATAGTCATAATTGATGCAAGGTTTCAAGAAGCTCCAAAAGAGACTCACTATATTGTAGTAAAAAGGATATTTAGGTATTTGAAAGGTACATCAAAATTTGGGTTGTGGTATGCTAAGTCAGATGAATTTACCCTACATGTATACACTAATATAGATTAGGAAGGATGTATTGATGATAGTAAGAGGACCATTGGGGGTGCATTGTGTTAGGAATACTCCCAAGAGATAACTGAGAGGGGGGGGGGGGGGGGGGCGGGGGGTAAATCAGTTATCTACAAGTTTCAATTCTTTATCCAATTAAGTATACTTGAACATAAATCATAAACACAATTAAAGAACACTTGAACACAACACCAATATTTTGGTTATGGGGAAATCCAAATAGGTAAAAACCCTGGTGGGAATTGACACCCAATAATAATCTGTACTAGTGTATTATGATCCTTATTAGAAGATCCTTAACCCTAGTAGGGGTTGTCTTTACAATGAATTTAGTACAGTGATCTGGTCAAGGGTCACACCTTGTTAGGAGTCTTTTACAATTAACCCTATTAGGGGTGAGGAAACACTGTCTGAGAGCACACTGCTCAAAAGGGTGAAGGCTACAACCTTCTGAATAACAAATGCACACTATATCTGGATCTTGGTGAACTACACTTTGACCTATTGTCTAGATTAGTTCCAATGTATAGCAACAAATATTTACTTGGTGGTGTAGGAGAAACTACTCTAGACTCAACAAACAATACTACTAAGAGTCCTAAACACATCTAGTTAGCTTAGAGTTACTAGTCAAGCAGCTAGACCAAGTTGTAAGGCCTAGCTCTAGGATTGGCACAATTATAAGCCCCTGGCTAACTATGGTCAAAAGTGGTCAATAGGACTAAAATCATAGGATCTTAGTATTTTTCATGTTTTTAAGGTTTTAGATCCATGTTGGATCACTAGAATAAAGTTAGGACCAAGTTTGGTCATTAGATTTGCAAAATAGGCAAAAGTTGCTATAAAAGTTGTCAAGCAACTTTCTTAAAAGTTGTCAAAACTCATAAACACAACTCCCAAATGGCTAATTAGTTAAAAAAGGTCATGTAACCATTGGGAGGGACCTACATAAGCCCTTACAGGTGGGTGGTAGGATATATAATGTAATTTTTGGTAATTATCAATATAAGAACCATCATTTCTCTACAGATTTCATGATACAAGCTACTGTATGGATGAAATGGTATGAGATAGTAAATCCAAACATTGAAGCTTTGAGTCTTCTTCCATTTGCAATTGGTCTCATGGATTGATCTGCCCTAGATTGGAAGATATTTGATTTTTAGTAGGAGTGCTTGGATTTAAGGCTTGAAACCAGGGTTTCTAATAGGGCCTGATTGTTTGGTCCCATTCCACCATGGGAAATTGATGCCCCTTGGTGGAATCCAACCTTTTTCAATGTATTTCCATATTTTTTAGGTTAGGAGTGTGGATTTACAGAGGAGTGGGTTTGCCACAAGAACCTAGGTGTACATCTCTATGTGTGCACCAGTCAAGTGACTAGGACAGTCACCATACCTACTGGTTGGGGATTCTTCAAGACACCAAAACTTGGATTCTATGGTATTTTTCATATCCACACATGCCTCCACCCTTAATTTGTGCATTGGCATAGGGGAAAGAGCACTTGTAGTGCATTTGGAGACTTAATTAGGCCTATTAGCCTGGTCTAACTTTGCAACAGCAGTGACTTCCATTTGTCTCTACCACTTAGTGTTTGGATATGTTTTATAAACCCCAAAATGGTATTAGAATCCTTGACCAGTTCATTATCTCATTTGGAAATATTTTGACTTATGTTCAAATTTCACTCTAGGAAGGGCTACAAGCCAAATCCTTAGGTTGTGAAGCATCTCAGTGTTATGGGTTTCTTTTGAATGAAAGAACCATTGGAACTAAAGAAATAGGACCTAAATAGGCCATAATAGTGATTTTAGGCCACCCCTAGTCTTATAAGTCATTTCATGGGGTTTGATTAATCATTGAGTGAAGGAGACCTCTTAGTGAATTCAAGGGTTTTTGGTGCTTAGGACTTTGGTAAGCCTAGTGATTAGGTTACCTTGGATAGTTGGGGTTGTGATAAACTTCCTCCTAGTCCTTTTGGATACTTGCGATAAGTATTGAGCACTTGACCTTTTCACCTTGGGTGTTGAGGGATTGAAACTCACCAAAATTATCATTGTTTGAAGCTTTCACCTACCACCATTGCATCAAGTGGTATCAGAGCTATGTCAGTTCTTAAGAATGAGAAGATCCCTACAAGGGTTACAAATAGTGAGTTAGCAAAGATGGTGAGAGAACAAAAGGCTACAAACAAAGCCTTAACTAAGAGGCTTCAAGAACTTGAGAAGAAGCTTGAGGACAAAGAAGATGGATCTGAAAATGAAGAAGGGAGTGAAGAAGATGAGGATGACATTGATCAACATATTCCTATAGACCAAAGGCCTTTCATAGATGCCTTAAAATCCATTGGGAGGAGAACCATGGAGGAGAAGATAGATTTGTTTGTCTTCAATGGCAAGATGAATGTTGATCTAGCCTTGGATTGGATACAGGCTTTGACAACATTCTTTGAATGTGAAGACATCCCTAAAAAGTAGAGGGTAAAGGTGGCAAGATCCAAGTTGAAGGGAGCAGCCCTAAATTGGTGGAACTTCATCCAAATAGAGAGGGTGAAGAATGGGAAGAACATGATCAATTCATGGAATAGGATGATAACATTGATCAAAGAGACATATGTACTTGAGGACTATGGGGTACAACTCCATAGGAGGAAGCAAATTTTAAAACAAAAGGACATGGATGTAGGCTCTTACACTGAAGAGTTCCTAAAACTATGTATGAAGACCAATATGGCAGAAGATGAGGAAGAAAAACTAGCAAGGTACATGAATGGCTTGAAGGTATCCATTCAAGAGGAACTAAACCTACACTTCCATACCACGGTCAATAAGTGCTATCAAATGGCACTCAAGGTAGAGGAAAAATGGAAAAGAAAATAGGACTTTGGCAAAGGGAAGAGCAATGATAGTGGGAAGAACTTTAGAGGCAAAGGCAACTCTTGGACCAAGGGACAAAATAGTGGCAGTAGCAGCAAGACCCCTAACCAAGAAGACAAAGAAAATAGTGACTCTAATTCAAGAGGAAACTATAGAGGAAGAAGGCCTTTCAATAGAGGAAGGACAAATTCAGGAAGAGGTAATGGACCATTGAAATGTTTCTATTTCAACCAAATGGGACACCATGCAAGAAGATGCCCTGAGAAGAGGAACAACAATAACCAAGGTGAGAGGAGAGCACAACTTGCCAAAGAAGATAAGCAAGAAGACAATGCTGATGCTAGAGACTTGGAATTAGAAGAAGGAGTATGTTTGATGATGAGGTAGGTCTTCCTTCAAGTACCACAAACCCAAGAACCTCCACAAAGGAAGAATCTCTTTAGGACAAAGATCAAATGTCATGGAAAGGTATGCAATCTTCTTATAGATTCTGGCTCAACTGAAAATCTTGTATCTTGTGAAATGCTTTAGAAGTTAAACCTCCCTAATAAGCCACACCCTTTCCCCTATAATGTTTCATGGTTAACCAAATGCCAACAAACTCTAGTAACAAAACAAGCATGGATAGAGTTCTTAATTATAGATTTTAGGGACAAAGTTCTTTGTGATGTGGTTGAGATGGATGCCTCACACATCCTTCTAGGAAAGCCTTGGAAATTTGATGTTGATGCCATACACCATTGTAGGAAGAACACCTACTCCATCACTAAAGATGGGAAGACCTTCACTATGAAGCCCCTACCAAATAATAAATCTAAAAAAGAACCCACTGTGATTATCATGGGAGAAAAAGAGATGTTAAAAACCTTGAAATAATCTAATATTTAACCATTTGTCTTAATCTCAAAGCCCAAAGATAACATCAGGTCTGATAAAAAAGAGCCCATACCAAAGGAAGTCATGGAACTACTACAAAAGTATAAAGATGTCACCGTTAGTGACCTGCCCACTAGCCTCCCTCCCATTAGGGACATCAGTCATCAAATAAACCTCATACTAGGCTCATCCTTACCTAATAAGGCACCATACAAAATGACACCATTGTAGCATGCAAAGATTGCAAAACAGGTCAGCGAATTGTTGTAAAGAGGGCTCATTCAAAAGAGTCTCAGTCCTTGTGTAGTACCTTCAGTCTTGGCCCCTAAAAAGGATGGAAAATGGAGGTTATGCACTAATAACAGGGCCCTAAACAAAATCACAATAAGGTATAGATTCCCCATGCCAAGGATTGAGGACCTATTGGATCAACTAGGAGGTGCTTACTACTTCACCAAGATAGACTTAAAGTCTGGTTACCATCAAATCAGAATCAAACTAGGAGATGAATGGAAAATAGCATTCAAGACTACTGAAGGTTTGTTTGAATGGTTAGTAATGCCCTTTGTCTTACGCAATGCCCCTAGCACTTTTATGAGGCTTATGAATGAGATATTCATTGATTTTATTGGCAAATTTGTTGTTGTTTACCTTGATGACATACTAATATTTAGTCATAGCAATGAAGACCATCTTGATCATGTGGAATAGGTATTAAGAAGACTCCATCAACACAAGTTGGTAATCAACTTGGAAAAGTGCATGTTTATGAGGAAGGAACTTGTGTTCCTAGGATTTGTGATCTCACAAGGTACCCTCAAAATGGACCTTTAGAAGGTAGAAGCAATCATTAATTGGCCTCCACCAAAGAACCAAGGTGATGTAAGAAGTTTCCATGGGCTTGCAACTTTCTATAGGAAGTTCATCAAAAAACCTAGCCATGTGTGTGCACCAATGCTTGAAACAATCAAAGGTGGGAAGAAGACCAAGTTTTCATGGACAAAGGAAGCTAATGATGCATTCCAATACTTGAAGAATAGAGTCTCCCAATACCCTATATTAGTCCTCCCTGATTTTAACAAAGTCTTCACTATAGAAATAGATGCAAGCAACTTGGCTATAGGTGCAATCCTAAGCCAAGAAGGAAAGGCAGTTGCTTTCTTCTCAGAGACATTGAATGAGGCTAAAAGAAAGTACTCTACTTATGACCTAGAGCTTTATGCCATGGTCCAAGCCCTCAAGAAATGGAGGCACTATTTGATCCCAAAATATTTTATAGTCTACACTGACAACCATGCATTAAGCTTCCTCAATTCACAAGAAAAACTCTCAATCAGGCATCTGAAACGGGTAGAACAATTGTAGGCCTATACCTTCAACATTAAGCATAAAATGGGTGTAGCAAACAAATTTGTTGATGCCCTTAGTAGGAGGATTGGTCTAATTGAAGAAGTTCAATTACAAAGTGTGGGAATTGAGTCCCTCAAACACTTGTACCTAGATGACCCTGATTTTGCAGAGGTATATCAGATTTGCACAAAAATGGAGGGCAGATATCACACTGACTTTTTTGAATATCTGATTTAGAATGGACTTCTATTCAAGGGAGCACAACTATGTATACCAAGGTGCTCAATGAGGAAAAACATAATAAGGGATAAGCATTGTGGTGGCCTAGGAGGTCACTTTGGCATTGATAAGACAACAAACATGGTAAAGAGGAGTTACTTTTGGCCTAAGTTGAACAATGATGTCAAAAAGTTTATAAAAACTTGCAAAATCTGCCAGCAAGCTAAAGGAATGACAACAAATCAAGGGCTCTACCAACCCTTACCAATCCCTTCAAGACCTTGGGAGTCCATATCAATGGATTTTGTAATGGGACTACCTAAAACCAAGCAAGGATTTGATAGTGTTTTGTCATAGTGGACAAGTTCAGCAAAATGGTTCATTTTGTACCATGCAAAAGCACAAATGATGCATCTCACATAGCCAATCTCTTCTTCAAAGAAGTAGTTAGAATTCATAGCTTACCTCAAACAATTGTATCAGATAGGGATGTAAAGTTTCAAGGACACTTTTGGAGGACACTCTTCAAGAAGTTGGGTACAAACCTCACCTATATCCCTGCCTATCACCCACAAATAGATGGGTAGACTGAGGTAGTAAACAGGTCCCTAGGAAATCTCCTAAGATGTCTAACCAATAAATACTCACAAAGTTGGGATACAATCCCACCCCAAGAAGAGTTTTCCTTCAATGACTCTATAAATAGGTCAACTGATAAAACTCCATTCCAAGCAGTATATGGTTTACACCCCAAGGGACCATTGGATCTGATGGAACTTCCCTTTGATTTCAAAATCAGTACTCAAGGCCAAGAATTGGTAGAGCTCCTCACAAAGGTACAACAAAAAGTAAAGGAAGCATTACAAAGGTCAAGTTTGAAGTATAAAGAAAGGGCTGATAAAAGAAGAAGAGAGGTCCACTTCAAAGTGGGAGATAGGGTTTGGGCATTCCTAAGGAAAGAGAGACTACCTAAGGGTAGATACTCGAAACTACAAATGAAGAAATTAGGTCCCTGCAACATACTAAACCAAATAGGTGAGAATGCCTATGAAATCTCCCTTCCTCCAACTTTTCAAATCTCTCCAATATTCAATGTGGTAGAACTCACACCATATAAAACTCCAGTAGGTTCAATGAATGAGTAGGGTGAGGAAACAAACATCCAAGATGAAGACTATATTAGAAATCTTCCCCAAAGAAAACCAATGAAGTTAGAAGAAATCTTGGACACAAAGCTATTAAGGTAGACCATAACTAAGAAGTACATGTAGTACTTAGTCAAATGGAAGGGGCTCTCCAACATAGATGCTACATGGCTGATCAAAGATCAAATCAAGCAACATGGGACTTCAATGAAGTAGTTATCCTCAAGTAGGGACTTGAGTTTTAAAACTCAAGGGGAGTATGGTGTAGGAGCACCTAATCTAGACTCAACAAAAAATACTACTAAGAGTCCTAAACACATCTAGTTAGCTTAGAGTTACTAGTCAGGCACCTAGACCAAGTTGTAAGGCCTAGTTCCAAGATTGGCACAATTATAAGCCCCTAGCTAACTATGGTCAAAAGTGGTCAATAGGCCTAAAATCATAGGATATTAGTATTTTTCATGTTTTTAAGCTTTTAGATCCATGTTGTATCACTAGAATAAAGTTAGGACCAAGTTTGGTCATTAGATTTGCAAAATTGCAAAATAGGCAAAAGTTGTTCTAAAAGTTGTCAAGCAACTTTCGAGCAACTTTCTTAAAAGTTGTCAAAACTTGTAAACACAACTCCCAAATGGATAATTAGTTCAAACAGGTCATGTAACCATTGGGAGTGCCCTACATAAGCCCTTACAGGAGGGTGGTAGGATATACAATGTAATTTTTGGCAATTATCAATAAAAGAACCATCATTTCTCTGTAGATTTCATGATACAGGCTACTATATGGATAGGTACAGATGCAAGGGTATGAGAAAATGAATCCAAATATTGAATCTTTGAGTCTTCTTCCATTTTAAATCTTTCTCATGCATTGATCTTCCCTAGATTGGAAGATATTTGATTTTTAGTAGGAGTGCCTGGATTTAAGGCTGGAAACCAGGGTTTCTAATAGGGCCTGATTGTTTGGTCCCATTCCACCATGGGAAATTGATGCCCCTTGGTGGAATCCAACCTTTTTCAATTTATTTTCATATTTTTTAGGTTAGGAGTGTGGATTTGTAGAGGAGTGGGTTTTCCACAAGAACCTAGGTGTACATCTCTATGTGTGCACTAGTCAAGTGACAAGGATAGTCACCATACCTACTGGTTGGGGATTCTTCAAGACACCAAAACTTGGAGTCTATGGTATTTTTCATATCCACACATGCCTCCACCCTTAATTTGTGCATTGGCATAGGGGAAAGAGCACTTGTAGTGCATTTGGAGACCTAATTAGGCCTATTAGCCCGGTCTAACTTTGCAACAACAATGACTTCAATTTGTCTCCACCACTTGCTGTTTGGATATGTTTTATAAACCCCAAAAGGGTATTATAATCCCTAACCATTTCATTATCTCATTTGGAAACATTTTGACTTATGTTCAAATTTCACTCTAGGAAGGGCTACAAGCCAAATCCTTAGGTTGTGAAGCATCTTAGTGTTATAGGTTTCTTTTGAATGAAATAACCATTGGAACTAAAGAAATAGGACCTAAATAGGCCATAAAAATGATTGTAGGCCACCCCTAGTCTTATAAGTCATTTTAGGGGGTTGGATTACCCATTGAGTGAAGGAGACCTCTTAGTGAATTCAAGGGTTTTTGGTGCTTAGGACTTTGGTAAGCCTAGTGATTAGGTTACCTTGGATAGTTGGGGTTGTGATAACCTTCCTCCTAGTCCTTTTGGATACTTGTGATAAGTATTGAGCACTTGACTTTTTCACCTTGGGTGTTGAGGGATTGAAACTCACCAAAATTATCACTATTTGAAGCTTTCACCTACCACTACTGCATCACTTGGTCACATAGACCTTCTAATAATGGCTCAACACTTCATACACTCTACTTACCATGGTTTAGCAATCACAAATGACTACCTATAAATATCTTTCCTCTAAATGAGATAATCAAGTTAGCCTATTAGACCCACCTTGAAATCATATTAGAAAAACAATAAAAATCTTCTACAACATCTTAGTCGGCTCTACTAGGCACCCATCATGAACTGGGACCTATCTAAAACAATAAATGTAGGTGTAGGCTACACACTGTGGACTCTACCTAATTAGCTGATACTTTCTCCTCAAGATGAATTACATCATTTACTCTTAACTAAACATTACGAACTCTTCTCTGATCACTAATCCAAGGGTGCATATCAAAATCATAGGCACAACTCATGTACTAATTAAATCTTTGTCAGCTCTTCTAGATAAACACATGAAACTATAATTGGTGAATAGAGACTTCATAACTTCACTTTTACTGATTATCAAACTTAGCATCCATGAATGTAGCATCACTAACATTTCTTTATCTCATATCTAAACATGCAAGGCTCCATGATAACTATATGGACAATCACTCATAGAACATTTCATGTTACTCTATCAGGAACACTACTGACACAAGCTGCTACAAAACTATTTGTACTAACAATTAACCTCTATTTCCATGATATCATGTTGATAACATGTCCATACCTCATATACTCAAGGCTTACTACATAAGTCCTCCACACATGCTACTTACCATATGTTTTCATCAATGACAAACATATAGTCAGCACTGGCTTGCTGGAAAATCTCCAACAATCTCCGCCTTTGGCATTGAAGGCAACATATGGAATGAAAAACACCACCAATCCAAATGATTAATTCTTTTATAACATTGTCTATTTCCTCATCAAAACTCCTCCAAGGATGAATCCTCCATCTGCTGTAATATTCTTCAATATTCTTCATTTCCTCAACTGAACTGCTTCCATGACTGAATACTACTCTCATTAGTATATTACTCCTTTTTTTTCTATTTTTCATGACTATATATTACTCCCCCTTTGACATCAATGGCAAAGGGTGCCAAACATTTTAAGCACCGGTACTAATCCTGAAGTAGAGTAGTCAACCATCCATCAGTCCCTGAGGACTGATGCTCTTTCTTCTTTCTTCTAAGAAGAATCAGGGAAGGGAATTACTCCCAACTTCTCCCTGAGATACTCAAAAGTATCCTTTGGCAAGGGCTTTGTGAATATATCTACTAATTGATCTTTAGTACTCACATAATCTAGCTTGACTTCTTTCTCTACCACTTTCTCTCTTAAGAAGTGATACTTAATCTCAATGTGTTTTGTCTTTGCATGCATCACAGGGTTGTTTGACATATTGATAGTGCTAGTGTTATCACAATGAATAACAATAGGATAATCAATCTAAATTTCAAAATTCTTTATCATTTGCTTGATCCAAACAATTATAGAACAATTAAAGGCTGCTGCAACATACTTTGTTTCTACTATTGACTGAGATATACAATTTTTCTTCTTGCTTGTCCAAGTGATAAGTATATCACCAAGAAACACTGCTCCTCCTAATGTACTCTTTCTATCATCAACACATCCTACCAAATCTACATCAGTATCTACATGAAGCTCAACATTTTTTGAATTAGCATACCATAGAAAATAGTCTATAGTGCCTTGCAAGTATCTGAATATTCTTTTTACTACCATGAGGTGACTTTGTTTGGTCTCTGCTACAAATCTTCCAACTATGCCAATTGCATTAGAAATATCAGGTCTAATTTTAGTAAGATAAATGATTTTTCCAATCATAGACTTGTACAATGTTATATCTATTGCTAGTGAATCATCTTCTTTTGTAAGCTTGCATCCAGTTATCATAGGTGTATCTACTGGCTTTCAATCATCCATCTTGAATTTCTTCAATATCTCTTTCACATATTTGGACTGATTAATGAATATACCTTTCTTTGTCTATTGTACATTTAATCCCAAAAAGTATTTTATAGGTCCAATCATGCTCATCTCAAATTCACTCTATATCTCCTTAGAAAATTTAGCACTGAATTTGTCATTACCTCCAAAGATAATGTCATCAAAAAATATAGCTACAAGTAGTAGACCTTCATATGTCTCTCTTATGATTAGATTACAATCTACTACTCCTTTCTTGAATCCAATTTTAGTTAGATATCCATCAAGTCTCTCATACCATGCTTTAGGGGCTTTCTTAATTTCATAGAGGGCTTTCTTCAATTTGCATACCATATCATGTATGTCTGATAAAGTGAATCCTTCTGGATTCTTGATGTATACTTCTTCTTTTAACTCACCATTCATAAATGTTGACTTAACATCCATCTGATAGACTTTGAAGTTTTTGACTATTGCATAAGCTAAAAAAAACTTCATGGCTTCTAATCTGCTCACAGGTGCAAATATGTCTAAATAATCAATACCTTCTCTTTGTGCATATCCCTTACATAATAAATTTTATTTATTTCTTACTACTGTACCATATTCACTCATCTTATTTATAAATATCCATTTTGTTCCAATCACATTTTTATCACTAGGTCTTGGGACCAATTCCCAAGTATTATTCTTAATAATTTGATCAAGTTCTTCTTTCATCTCATCATGCCAATCAGAATCATTACATGCATCTTTAACACTTAAGGGTTCAATCTGAGATAGTAAGCATACCACTTCATTTCCTACTAAACGCTTTTCTTTTGATCTTGTTGTGACTTTCCCACTCTGATCTCCAATGATGTCATCCTTAGAGTGATATCTAGATGTAAACTTTGGAGCTTTAGGTGATGCTATCTCATCAACCTTTTGAGTTTCTTCTTCACTTGTTTCAGGTTCATTGAATAATACTTCAATATTGTCAAGCATCTCTTCAACTACTATCTCACTATTGGAAGGTCTAGGTTCTTCTTCAATCATAGGTGAATAATCAAGATATATTTCTTGAACCATAAACTTTTCATCAATCTTAACATGAGCACTTTCAATGATCTTCTTCAATCTTAAATTGAAACATCTATAAGCTTTAATTTTAGTAGAGTAACCAAGGAAAATACCTTCATCACTTCTTGCATCAAACTTGCCTACTGCTTTATCTCTCTTGATGTAGCACTTGCTTCCAAAGATTCTAAAGTATTTTACTATGGGAACATTACCAAACCATAGCTCATAAGGTGTCTTGTCTGCACCAGGCCTCAATTGAATTCTATTGATGGTATAGACCATTGTATTGACTACATCTCTCTAATAGGTGTGTGCAACTTTTCCTTCAATCATGATGGTGCACGATGTATCAAGGATGATCCTATTTCTTCTCTCTACAATCCCATTCTGCTAAGGGGTTATAGGTGCACTCAACTACCTTTTTATGCCATGTTCTTGATAGTATTCATAGAATCTGTCAGAGGTGAATTCTCCTCCTCTAACCGATCTTAGACATTTTATCTTTAGTCTAGATTCATTCTCAACCTTAGCTTTAAATATTTTGAACTTCTCAAAAGCTTCTGACTTATCTTTTAAGAATGCAACCCACATCATTCTAGTATAGTCATCAAAAAACAAAATGAAATACCTTTCACCATAGTAGGACCTTGTTTGAGTTGGTCCACATAGGTCTATATGAATTAGATCCAACTTGTTCTCTACTGAATTGTACTTGCTTCTAAATGAATTCCTCACATTCTTTCCCATCACACATTCCCTACAAATAGTATCAACTAGTTTTTCTATGCAAGGTAGGTCTCTAACTACCTTCACATTACTTATCTTTACCATGTTATCAAAATTGATATGACATAGTCTTTATGCCATAGCCAACTGTCATCAACTTTAGCAACAAAACAACTTGCTTTTGAATTAAGTTGAAAAAAATTACCTTTAGTCTTTGAACCTGATGCTATCATAACACCATCCTTGTTATTAATGATGCACTTGTTGTCTTTGGACTCCAACTAATAACCTTTTTCATGTAACTATCCAATACTAAGAAGATTATGTTTCAAACCATCTACATAGAGAGCATTATCAATGTTGTTCTTTCTGTCCAATGTGATAGATCCTCTACCAATGATAGGTTTAGGAGTGTTATCTCCAAATATAACCATGTCACTATTATATTTTTCCAGATGAACAAATTTTTCTTTATCACCTGTCATGTGATGTGAACAACCACTATTTATAATCCAACTTGTCCTTATGTCAGCTTGTGAAATCAATGCTAGCTCTTGTTCCCTTTTCTCATCTTCATGATCCATCTCATTATTCATTTTCTCTATAATAGAAATGAATCCAATTTCTTCTTCAGTTGAATCATCATTTGATACTCCATCTCTAGCATAGTAACATTCCTTTGATTATTTAGGCTTGTAGTCATTTTTGAACTTTATAGCTCTTGTAGGACATTTGGATGCAAAGTGACCAATATTATTACATGTAAAGAATTTAAATGGAAATTGACCTTCATATTTCTCCTTTCCTTTCTTTTCTCTTTTAGCAATCATAGCAATGAAATCATCTAGTGCTTTCTCTTCATCATCATTAAAATTACCAGAAGTGTTTGCAGATTTCTTACCATGGACTGTTGCTTTGAAGGTTGTCTCACTTTTAGGTTCTGTCTTCAATATTGATATCTTAAAAGATGAAATTTTTCTGATCAAGGTTTCTCTTTTGAAATTTTATGTAAGTTGCATGGTCTCATCAAGGATGTTGATCTTGTTTTCATACTCTGCAGTGAGAGTAGTCATCAATTTATCCATAATGTCTTCCTCCAAGATCTCTCCACCATTATTTATGATTCCAAAAAATGCTTCATTGATCCTTTGGTTGTAAGCTCTGATGTTTTATTTAGGTAGCATCTTGAATGTATTGGATTTTTTCTTCCATGTTTTTCTGCATGCATCCTTTTCTTGTTTATCTCCTTCAAACATGTCTTCTAGGTGCTTCCATATTTTGTAGGCTGTGTCTACTTTCTTTATCTCTAAGAACTCACTATCAGATAGGGCACTGATAAGGACCTCTTTGGCTACTGCATTATGATGAAATAAATCCTTTTTCTTGTTAGTAGCATCTTCCTTTGCAAGATTTTCTAGAGAGGGGATCTAAACTTCTTTGATAGCCACTTCAAAAACTTCAAAAGCAATGCACTGCAAATGTGTCATCATCTTGTTCTTCCAATCAAGATAATTATCTCCATCAAACTTAGGACTATCTTTTATAAAGAATGCCATCTGATCAACTTCAATCTTTAAACTTTCTCTCCGAGGCACTTGGCTCTGATACCAATTGTTAGGAATAGTCCCAAGTGATAACTGAGAGGGGGGCGGGGGTTGAATCAATTATCTACAAGTTTCAATTATTTATCCAATTAAGTATACTTGAACATAAAGCATAAACACAATGAAAGAACACTTGAACACAACACCAATATTTTTGTTATGGGGAAACCCAAATAGGTAAAAACCCCAGTGGGAATTGACATCCACTAATAATATGTACTAGTATATTATGATACTTGTTAGAAGATCCTTAACCCTGTTAGGAGTTGTCTTAACAATGCATTTAGTACAGTGACTTGGTCAAGGGTCAGACCCTATTAGGATTCTTTTAAAATTATCCCTATTAGGGGTGAGGACACACTGTACAAGAGCACACTGCTCAAAGGGGTGAAGGCTACAACCTTCTGAATAATAGATACACCCTATATATGGATCTTGGTGAACTCCTCTTTGACCTACTATCTAGATTAGTTCCAATGTATAGCACAAACTATTTACTTTGTCACATAGACCTTCTACTAATGGCTCAACAATTCACACACTCTACTCTGCTCTTCACATTCCACACTGAACCATGCTTTAGCAATCACAAATGACAACCTATAAATATCTTTCCTCTAAATGAGATAATCAAGTTGGCCTATTAGAACCACCTTGAAATCATATAAGAGAAACAATAACAATCTTATACAACATCTTAGTCGGCTCTACTAAGCACGCATCATGAACTGGGACTTGTCTAAATCAATAAATGTAGGTGCGTGCTACACACTGTCATCTCTACTAAATTAGCTGATACTTTCTCCTGATGATGAATTACATCATGCACTCTTAACCAAACATTAATAACTCTTCTTTGATCACTAATCCAAGGGCATATACCAAAATGATCAACACAACTCTTGTACTAATTAAATCTCTGGTGACTCTTCAGATAAACACATGAAACTGTAACTGGTGAATAGAGACTTCATAACTTCATGTTTACTAATCATCAAATTCTACATCCATGAATGTAGAATCACTAACATGTCTTTATCTCATATCTAAATGCTCAAGGCTCCATGATAACTTTATGGACAATCACTCACAGAACACTAATTGTAACTCTATCAGGAACACTGTTGACACAAGCTGCTACACAACTATCTGTACTAACAATTAACCTTTGCATCCATGATATCATGTTGATAACATGTCCATGCCTCATATACTCAAGGCTTACTACATAATTCCTCCACACATGCTACTTACCATATGTTGTCATCAATGACAAACATACAATCAACACTGGTGTGATGGAAAATCTCCAACACATTCTTCCTTGGAAATAGGTTAGTCTCTTGATTAAGCAAGAAGTAGGATTGTATTTCTCAATCTACTATTGAATCATAGTATGTGGTTGTTGTTTTAAATTTTTCACAGATTGTTTGGAAGAAACATATGGTGAATAATATTGGAATAAGCTTTGAAGAACCAGTTGTGATTCATTGTGACAATACAAGAACAATAAATATGTCAAAAAATCTTGTTATGCACTCAAAGACCAAAAATATTTCAATCAAATATCATTATCTTAGAGAGAAAGTTGTAGAGAAGGAAGTCAAAGTTGAGTATGTTAGTACAAAGGAGCAATTAGAAGATATATTCACTAAACCTTTTCCAAAAGATACCTTTGAGTATGTCAGAGGTATGCTTGGGGTGAAAATCCCTCCTTGGGAGAACTAGATGATGTAAGAATGCATTAGTCTAATAGCTATTAGAGTTTTATTCTTCTCGAGGCTTAATGCTTGGATTTACTCCTTAGGGAGAGTGATCAAAGGACTTAAAAACACTTATTCAAGGGATTTGGCACTTGCTTGTTGGCATGAAGATTTGAAAAAGCCTCACCTTTGACTGGTGGGATATTCAGAAGGAAAAGTAACACTTTTTCATTGATGTCAAAGGGGGAGAAATACAAGAAAAACCCTTACTTGCTTAGGGGGAGCTATGTAGAAGATGTTGATATGGTTATTGGATTGATGGTTTTTCACATATATTTCCATCAATGCCAAAGGGGGAGATTATTGGAATTATTTCTTTACATGTATTGTTATTGATGTCAACATATGTTTCAAAAGATTGATAGTATCTGATGTTGTAGTAAAACTAGATAAGACATAAATAGACATAATCATCATGGTTGTATGGGATATGTACAACATGTATGACTCTGCGAACTTGGATGTATGTTTCAAATGGAATTTAGATCTTATATCTAAGATCACATGAAATAATTTAATCAAAGGAATAAGTTACAATAATTTTAGTACACACTGGTCACATGATAAAAAATAGAGGTATGCGATAGAGTTAGTCTATGAATTTATGTGTTTACTTGGATACAATATGGATTCATGTTATGCATGTTTAGGTTATGAAAGAACACTCATTGAGGTATAATTTTCCTTATTTATTTATCATCTCACTCTTGGTAATGTTATTTGTAGCATGTGACCTTGTGAGTGTTAGATTATATGTTGTCATTAGTATCACACATATAGTCGGTAAAGGAAGCAAATAGGCTAGTCGGTAAAACTCACTAAGTATAGTAACCAAGAAGAGAACAAGGAAAAATGGTATAGTAATCAAACACAGTCATGAAAGAGCACTCATACAGAGTCAGATGATTACCAAGCATCAAGTACAGTTATAACTGAGAATTCATATATACTGAGTGTCAGTAGTTTACTGAGTGATGAATGTAGTGTATACCGAGCAATATAGGAAGGACATAAAAGTTTGTAATGGCACAGACTACAAGGTAAATGGTTTACACCGAGCTAGAAAATGGTTTACATATAGATAGAGGTGAAGATTAAATGCAGATGTAATCATTAAATGATTGATGATCCCTATGTAATGATGTTTTAGGTTATTCCTTTGGATCGTAGATCTTAGGTTTTCTAGATGATACCATAACCCTAATTAGGTCAAAAACTTGTGATATAATAACTATCAAGATGTAGTTTTTACATGTACTACACATGAAGTAGCCACCTACATAGACATATAAAGATCAGACATGGTTGTGAAGTTAAAATTTTGATAGAGAATTCAAGGATTGAATCGGTATCACAACAGAAGGCTATCAAGCAAAATTCAGAGAAGCAATCTATCACATGAAGGTGATAATAGTTAAGTACTTATCATATATGAAATCAAGAAAAGTAAGTTTCTACATACAGATCAAATCTACTATTACTTTCTAACAATTGCAGCATACTTAAATGTCTTAACAGTGTAGACCTAACAAGTCTTTTTGTAAAATCTCTTAACTGAGTGCACACTTAACAATGTTTCTTAAATCCTCTAACTAGGTAGATCCTTATAGGTATTTATTGTTACTCCTAATAGGGTAAGATCATCAGAAGTGATCAAACATTGTAGCCTTAATTGAAAAACTTTATTATTGCAGCTAGTGAAGTTTTGTGGGTGTCATCCCCACCATAGTTTTTACCTTCTAACAAGGGTTTCTGTGATACTAAAATACTTGTATATTATGTATGAAGTTTCATGGATGTTTACATGTTAGATTAGAAAGAATTTCTTATTTTTAGTAATGTTATGAATGGATTAAAAGATAACATGTCACTTGATTAATGAATTACATTCTTTTAAGGATTCAGTCAGAAAAAATATGAGGTTACTAATTCACTCCTTCCCTCTCAATAACTCACCTTTCCATAATCCCAACAATTGGTATCAGATTTAGTTCTCTTGTTGAAGAATTTTAACCACTGAAGAGGAAAAGATCTTAAAGATGGAAAGATATAAGATTGATAAGACAATTGAAAATTATAAATTAGTGATGTAGATTCTCATGGAATAGCTTAAGGACATCAAAGAACAACTAAGAGTGTCAATGATCAAAAGGAAGGAATTGGCATTTCGTCACAATAGGAATAATTATCATAAAGAAGAGATAGAGGAATTATCTAAAGGAACTATATTAGATCTGTCTAAAAAGAATCATCACCTTACTGAACAAGTGAAGGGGTGCAAATTGGATAAGAGACTCAAATGGTAAGAATGATTGAAGTCATGAACAACACAAGACAAGATCAACAAGAAAGGAATATGGGTATTGAAGATAGAAGACAAATGATTGAAAAGTTAGAAGAGAAAGAATCTGAAATACTAAGGCCTAACAAGAATCACTTTAAAATTCCCAATCAAATGGTTGTCATGAGTCAAGAAGTCAACCGAGTAAATAATGAACTTGCTAGAAAATTGGAAGATATTGGGGAATTAAGGGAAGACAATGAAAGATAGAAGAATGAAGTAAAAAATGTAACAACAATGTAATGAGATGATAAAGAAAACTAAAGAAAGTATCAAAATGATGGATGAATTCCTAAATAGATAGAGAATACTAGACAACACCACTTGTTTAGGTTATACCAAGTAGGGTGAGTCATCAAAACAAGCTAAACAAAAGAATTCCTATGAAAATACAAGGTCATAGAAGCTCTCATGCTATCACTATGGAAAACCAGGTCACACATCAAATGTTTGCAGTGTTTGATTGGAGAGATAGGGTACTGAGAGGGGAGGGGTGAATCAGTGCCCACAAAAACTTTAGCTCATAAACCTTTCAGATCTATGACTATAAACAATAGTAACCTTGCATAATAACTTGTATCAAATGCATGTATCATTCATTCATTCAACTTGTAAAAAGTAAATAACATGAAATCAACAATATAATAGTCCCATAACGCAAGTATTTTGGTAACGCAAAAACCCTTGTTAGAAGGTAAAAACTATGATGGGGATGACACCCAAAAACTCTTCACTACTGTAGATAGAAAAGGTTTTCCTTCTAGGGCTACAAGTTTTTATCACTTTTGGTGATCTTACCCTGTTAGGAGTAACATATTAGATCAGCTAGATCTACCTAGTGATAAGATATTAACAACACTACTTGAGTGTGCACTCAGTTAAGAGATTTACAAAAAGACTATCAAGTCTACTCTGTTAGGAGATTTTACCAAAACTCTATTACAATGATTAGAAAGAAATAGGTAACTATATGCTAATGACAACTCAACTTGACTAATATAGATCAATAAAGTACTGAATATATATCACCTTATACTGTGAAAATCTCTGCTCTTAACTGCTCGGTTAGCCTACTCTGATTCTGCTCAATCTGATTTCCTCTGAATACTGTTCTGCTCTACCAACTAATAATCTTGAAGGTTGGCTAATGCTTCAAGTGCTTCTTTTCTCATACATCAGTTCACATAAAAAATAATGTAAAATACAAATATATAGCATACTGCTTTATGTCGCTTATACAAAATTAGGTTTCAACAACTTAAGAAAAAAGCCTAAGATCTATAATGTACAAAAATAACCTAGATCAAACAATTACATAAGATCTTCATTGCATTTAATGAATATCTCAACAATAAATTATCCTTGATCTTGGTAAAACATTTTCTAATTCTGTTGTAACCATTTGCATAGATAGATGTGCCATTTCTAATTCCTATGCCATTTCCTGTGATCCTCAGTAAACATTGTAAATACTACTCTATAATTACGCTAATGCTTAGTGTTTACTGCTACTCGGTATTGGTGTTTGATGCTCGATAAAACTATCTGGTACTTAGTATGAAGACTTAACTGACTGGCTTGTATTGCTTATAGTTACCGACTGGGTTTATATAAGTAATCGACCGATGTCTTTGACTTCCTTTGATACTAATGACAATCATTAATGCTTAATAGAGATAACAATCTCCCCCTTTGGCATTAGTATCAAAACCTTAATGTATACAAACCTTATGTCTCAAAACTTATATCTCTGCCATATACATAAACATATCAAAAATTTCTAAATACTCCCCCTCGGTGCATGCTCCCTGTAGTGTGTAGTATACTTAACATCTATTTACATATTTGGCATATACATTATTATCCCCCTTTTTGATATTAATGCCAAATACAAAAATGTATACTTACAACTTGTCAAAAATGTGCCGATGGGTTTTCTTCAATGATTCCAAGAGGTTTTCCCATTCCTCTTTCAAGTTGGTGAGAGAAAGGTTCTCAAGACCGACTTGTGCATGCATGTCAAAGATGTTATCCAACACAGAAATTTCTGGTGTTGCAACAAGTTTCTCCGCTTTGACAATATATTTCTAAAAAAATTTCAAGTAGGGTAGGAGCTCGGTTTGTAATTCAGTGACCTGATCACTGACTCTCTCTTCTTGTTTCCTAAGATCTGCTATCAACCACCTAAGTTCGTGAACTCTCAATATATGCTTTGAAATAGCTTGTGGCTCAGTTGTAGTGGCTTGTGCACTGGCTTCGATCTCATTTTCAAATTGTTTTATCTTTTCACTGATCTTAGAAGTGAAGGTTTCCATAGTGCATAGCTTAAACAAGATTTGACAAATTAACTTAGCAATACACTGAATTTTAGTTATTACCTCTGATAGCTTAACCTTGTTAATTGCCACTTCCTAGCTTATTCTCTCTACAAGTTTATCTTATATCTTCGACTCTTCCCTCTCTTTAATTCTCTTGTCAAAATCAACATCTGGGGCATTTATACCTTCAGTGAGAGTAGCAAGTTGGTCCATAATAAGAGTAGCTTCATCAATTTTTATCTTAGGTACTACCTGTTGTAAGATATCCCAGACATTTTCTAATATCTCCTTGCTTTTGCTCTCTTGTCTCAACTTCTCCTGTGCTGCTTTTCTTTTGTATAACTCCCCATATTTTCTTAGTTCTTTAGGGCTAAGGGTCATCAGGTCACACTCGGGCATCACAATTACTTCATCTAGAGTGACCAGCCCTTTTCCTTTATTCTTCTTCTTCTTCTTCTTCTCTAGTTCCTATGGTGAACTCTTGACAACTAGAACAATAGATTTTTCTTCTGCCCTCAGAGTGTCCTACCCAGTTGACACATTATCTTCCTTTTTCTGCTCCTTAGTAACCTATGTGTCAGTTGACTGAGATGAAGCCTCTGATGTTGTGTCATGTGGGGTTGCCTCAGTTGCATTGGGCTCTTCTTGTGCATGTGTTTCTATTTCAGTAGCCTCTTTTCCTTCAAGCTTGTTTGTCTCTACAAGTGTCTCGGTGCTTTGGTCTCCTGTTGTATCTTTACATTTCTTGGGGTCTGAGCAATCAGGTTTTTCCTGAGATAGAATCTCTATAGCTTCAAAAATTACAAGAAGCTCACCTAGTAGTGATGGAAATGCACACTCGGTAATGTGTGCTTCATCTTGTGTGTTGTCCTGTGCATTATACACATCATCATCTTCATCCCTATCATTAGGATCACCATTTATGATGTCCTCAATGAGTACATCCTTATCATTTGTGTCCTCAATCTGAATCACTTCTAGATTTGATGCACCCTGTGAACTATTCTTAATTTCTTGACCAATTATTGTATCAATTACCTCGGTAAGTGATGCAAGGTACTCTATTTTCTGCTTAGCTATTCCTATTACCCAATTTTGCCTGTTCCATACAAATTTGGCTATTGATTGAACTCCATCCAAGGGTCTACATTTTAGTCCTGTTAAGCACCTTAAAATGTTTCATGGGTTTGTGTCCTGTTCTCTGGTCTTTGCAATTATTTAGCTCCCTGGTCTGCAAGCCTTTTTATTTTGAAAATCTAACCGTTGTAAGCAAAGAAACCCTCAAAACCCTTTGGCCTTTCTATTTCATGGTTACCTTTTTGGTCACTTAAGTGATCCTTTTTTCCATGTTCTCTTTATCTCCTAACTAGTCGTGAGATCTCTATTTTCCCGCAGTTAAGTCCTTAACATCCGGTGATCTGGCGAGCGGTTACAGTTTGTTTGGCGGTCTCACTTTCCTGGCAGTTAAAGCTCAGATATAATTGATGATTGTCACTATACCATTGGGTTAAGATGATGTCTCTTTAAGCATCATGGTATAATGATGACCATTGATCTTCCTTGTCTACAACATTTCAGTTGTCAATGGGTCCATTGCCACGTTGTTTGATGTGCAGGCTCCTAATTGGTCACGAGCTTATGATGTGGAGTCATGTCAAAGCGAGCCTAGGGTGTTTTCTTTCCTTGAAAATCTAATAGTTGGCACATGATCTAATGGAATATTCCTGGCCCATGAGATCATACACTAGTCGTTGATCTTGCTTTATTGCCATGGGCTCTGTTAGGTGGGTCGACATGTTCTGACGTGCTCGCATTTGATTGGCCGATGGAGTGATGACTGGGATCTATTAGTGGGACCATTGTCAGAGGATTTGTAGGGATGCCAGTAGAATTAAGATCTATGGTTGTCTTATGATCTCATAGAATCTTCTGACCCTATGAGATGATGCGATGATCGTTTGATCTTCCAAGTGTTCAGGATTTGTCTTGTAGGTCTGTCTGACATGGTTAGTTCTTATTGGTCAAGCGGGTATTACAGGTGGCGTCTGGCGTGGGTCTAGATTTTCTTAAGTGAGGTGGTAGAGGATTGAGGATCTATGACTAGTGCATGATCTTAAAGAATCTTCCAACCCTATGAGATCATGCGACAACCATCGATTAAGTATCAAACTAAAAAGAAGGTAGTGTGGGTCCTGTGCCAGGTGATCCGAGCTGTCTATAGTCAATCAATGGTATGATGACATCTGTTAGATGGGCCTGAGTTTGTGGCTGTAGTCACATAATCACTAGGATAAACTAGAGTTAGATAAAGGGTTGGGCGATTTAGTGACAAAGGAAAAAGGGAACCTGAGATAAAGTACAGGGTTAAGGTTATGAAATGAAAGTGGTACCCGGGAAAGTAAGAAGATCTAACGGCTACATTTTAAAGATGGGTTAGATTTGAATATTGGCCATAGATATAGAATATTTAGCGCCACCTGTGACTGTTTAAGTCATATTTTAAATTCAAATATTTGGAGTACCTAATTTGAACAGTTATGGCGAGCTGAATTGCAGAGAGGGTAGATGGATCAACACAGCTTGTCCGCAGGTTGATGTAGTACAGGGATGGGCATGCAAAATGATATTTGATTGGTTGAGATATTTCCATGACATTTATGATTAGAGTTGATAGAATTAGGGTTTTTATCATGAAAATCTATAACCCTAATTAGGTTTTTGATTCTTACTTGCGTGCAAAAGGAGATGTATATATTGTTTTTTGGAGCTTTTCAAGGAGAGAGTTAGACAATTGTAAAGGGATTTTTTTTCTTTCTTAGAGGTTATCTGTGGCATTCTTTCTACCCTTTGACTTCTATAGTTGTAAATTTTTCATTGATTGTTTGGATATTGCAAAGGCATTTTGTGACATTTTCTTTGTCACTGTGCCTTCTTGTCTAAATTTTTCTCTTATTGAATATGATATACTAGCTTTGTTAGAGAAATTTCAAATTTCCAGAGCCCTTCTTTCTTTCAGCTTATTTGTGTACTACTATGTTTGATCTAATTTGATTGAGTTTGTGGGTATACTTCAGCCCCCTGTCATTCTATCTCATTCCTGTGCCCTTTTACTAAAGAGAACGTTTGCTTGCAGGTCATAGTCTGTGTCTTTTGTTCAGACCCTTCTGTGAAACACTTATGCAAGCCTGTTTAGAAGGATTGTGTTCTATTAGATCTGAGAGATTTCATGCTGATATTGTCAGTGTATTATGTTCATTTCAATTTGTTGTATCACCTAGTAGGTAGTTTGCTTTCATTCATTTCCCTTTTAGCATTCCTTCTATCCCTTTCCCCAAAGACTTACTTTTCATGTCAAGAAGCAAATTAAGGTGATTATCCAAGAGGAACTAGCCTAGAACCTGGAGGTCTCATCTCAGTTAGCATAGGTACCACACCTGGAGATGATTCCCATGTTATACTAGGTTATCAAGACCAAGAGAGCTTGAAACAAGGGTGCAAACTTAGTGTATAACAATTCTGGCATGCTCAATAGGACCACACTGAAAGAGGTTTATCTTTGAAAGATTATTTTATCTCTGATATATTGATTGCATAATATAGACCTTTTAAGGGTTGATATTCAAGTATATCTGGAAACTCCACTGATTTCACAGAACCAAGCTAAACTTGTTCAAAGTTTATGAGAAAGATTGAGACTAGAAGCTCAAGGCCTACTGAATTTTTAGAGTTGCCCTTAAAAAGAGGCTACAAAGGTAGATCAACTCAAAGAACATCTCCTGTAAGGAGAGAATAGTCTACACCTCCTGATACCTCAGAAAGGAGACCTTTTCCCTTTCATCTCAAAAGAAGAGGAAGATCTCTAACCAGATATCTAGAAGAAGATTCTAATCTAGCTTCAAATACAACTCACACAGTTGCTACTCATTAGATTTCAGCTCCTACAATGGCTAGGCAGTTTGCTTTTGCACCTTTCAACCAAGGGAGCCCATTAAACTTTGCTCAACATCATGATGTTCCCTTGGTGGCACTAAAGAGTCTACCTAACTTCATAGGTGAAGGATAAACCACTACTTTTGAGTATATAAGAGAGAGATGTGACTACTATCTGCAACATACACAATATAACTCAAGAAGATGTGGTCACCAAATTATTAGCAGCCTCTCTAAAAGGTAAGGCTCTTGAATGGTTTAGAACTTTAACTGTTGGCTCCATTACTTCATGGGATGAATTAGGGGATGCATTGAGTAAGCATTTTGAGGATAAATTAGACAACTTGTCTTTGGTTGAACAGTTGACAACCATTAAAAGAAATCCTCAAGAACAAATGATAGATTATAACAATAGATTCCTCAAGACATGGATTAGAATTCTAGTCTCTATAAGGCCATCAGCTGATCATGCTTTCTTATAGTTCCTACAAAGTTTGAATAGCCAAATTTTTTTCATGATCCAATATATGGGTGGTACCTCTTTACCCCAAGATTTTGATACAGCTGTCAGAGCTGAAAATTGTTTAATCCAAGTAGGTATGATAGCTAGAAGGCCACCCATGCCCATCTTTCCTAGCCTTCAACTTGTTACACCTACACAAGTACCCCCATTTACCCCTATTCCTACCATATCAGCACCTCAAGCCAGTACTAGCGATTAGGAGCTAAAAATAAGTTTCTCTCAAGAGCTGCAAGAGATAAAGAATAGCCAACAAACTAGTCAGCAAGAAATGACAAATTTGATACAAACTTTGACTAAAGAGGTCACAAACCTAAAGAGGCAAGGGCAAGGAATCAAACCACCCTTTCAACCATAGGGCCAAGGTCTTAATCAACAATATCAGAATCAGGGACAGCCTTATCAACAAAATAGGCCACCATACCAAGGAGGGTATCAAGGGCAAAGACAAAATTTTAATCAAAGACCATTCCAACCATACAACCCTGCACCTCTCAATACTGTGAATCTAGTTAGGGACATGGTCCCTAGTCAAAATAATATGGCTATGGACAATGAATGGTGTTTCCCTTGTAATCAGCCTCATAATCAGGCTACATGTTCAAATGAATGGATGAACCAAGCACTAATGGTTCAAAATGCCTCACAAGCTCAATGAAAAGCTTCTTCCAATGGATCAGTTCCTCAACAAGAGCCATAAGATAATGAGACTACTCTCTTCAATTGGGAACAACAAGATTTCAATGGAATCATTGGTGAATCTTCCATTGCTGTGAACACAAGGTCAAAGAGAAGAGCTCAAAACATGGAGCGAGTAGACTCTGGTACTAAAGCTACTACATCTATAGAGCCAATACAGCAAGCTACTCCTATCATATTCAAAAAGGTTCCTATCATTACAAGCAAAGAAGGCTAGACTCTCAAAGAACTGGAGCCCATCATAGTAAAAGAACAACAAAGAGTACACACTGTGACACCTTTTAACATTGTAGACAACATGAAGAAGGTGAACATTACCATATCTATGTGGGATTCTTTGGCTATTCCAGGGAAACCTAAGATTTTGAAGAAAGCTATGACTGAAATGACTACCCCTCAGCCTACAAAAGAAGCTACAAAGCTAGTATTGGTCAACACTGATCAAGAAAAGGAGGCTCCAAGTTGCAACTCCAAAGCCAATACCACTCAAGGTAGGAACTCAAAACCACCTCTCTTTTATGTATCTTTAATTATTGGAAAATCCTTAGTACATAATTGTATGGTAGATAGTGGAGCTTCTAGTACTGTAATGCCCAAAAAGGTGGCTGACCAATTAGAACTTAAATATGAACCCCTCCAAAAGAAGGTTACACAACTTGATGGATCCTTAGTTAACACTATAGGTGTAGCTAAGGATACCATTCTAATCCTTCATGCTAGTCCTAATTTCTCTATCCTACTTGATATATACATCATAGATCTCCCTGCCTTATTTGCCATATGCCTTTCAAGGGAGTTCACAGCCAAAATAGGAGGCTACCTTTCTTCTGACTGGTCTCACATGCTTTTTCACACAAGGTATGGTACCAAGGTTACCATCAAATCAGAATCATTAGCAACACACCACATAGAACCATATGTATCTAATACCATCAATGCAAGTTGCCCTATATTCAATGATAGTGATTTCCCAACTATCAGAGAAGCAAGCACTAAGACAAAAAGTATCCCTAATATTTTTCTAGATGAACTAGAATCAGAAAAGGCTTTTGAAGCCCAAGAAAATGTTATTTGGGATATTGATTTGGGATGTTACTTGATACAAGAAAGTGGATCCATAGAGCCAAGCCTCCTCAAAGAGGACACTGATTCAGAGGATCAGAGCAATCAGGTGTGGGAAATGTTTTTTGATGGAGCTAGAAGTAGACATGGCTCTAGTGGTGGTGCCATGCTAGTGTCTCCAAAAGGAGAAAGGTATTATACAGCTTTCAAATTCAGTTTCTCCTGCACTAGCAACACTGCAGAATATGAAAGCCTTGTGAATGGATTGGAATGGGCTAGAAAAAGAGGGCTCAAGGCCTTAAAGGTTTATGGTGATGTGTTAGTAGTTAGCCAAGTGAGAGGGATAAGTGCAACCAAAAATGACACCTTGAAAGCATAAAAACATAGAGTTTGGGATGCAATTGAAGACTTTTGTGCTTTCAATATTGTTGCTATCCCTAGAAAACTAAATCAAAATGCAGATAGATTAGCTGCTATTGGATCTCAATATGATATCCCCAATAGCATTTCAAAAGAAATAGACCAATAGCATATCAAAGTGATTGTTAGACCTTCTATCCCTGATAATGATACTAATTGGCAAGTGTTTGACAATGATGACCAAATTCTACAATTCTTGTTTGAAGATGTCTTCTTAGAGCATAACCAAGACAGACTATTGCAAAACTATGGTGACCAAGTGATACAACTTAAGTCTAATAAGATGCCTAAAGGTCTTGTCACCTTAGAGACTATCTTCAATAAGGATGATCAAGTCAAGAAGAATAAAGCTGGCCTGGTAGTTCAACAAGAGCATTATGTTGAATTAGAGTTAGAACCAGGTAAAAGTTTACAATTTGGAAAGGTGAACACTGATTTGGTAAAGCAAGCTTACACCCAATTATTCAGAGAATTCAGTGATGTTTTTGCATGGCAATATGAAGACCTCAAAGGTTTTAATCCAGCCCTTGCTTAGCACAAAATTGAACTAGAACCTAATGCCAAACTAGTGAGACCAAAACAAAGGCCTGTTAATCCCAAGCTTGAGCCACTTATGCAGACTTCCTTGCTTTGACTAAACTTTGAACGTCCATATCTTGAAAAGAGAGGCTCTATTTTTCAAGATTCAATGTGTTTTTAGGTTCATCTCGACAAGATCTTCGATTTGAGACCACTTTCACAAAATTTGGAAATGGTCAAACTTTTATCTACGAACACTATACTGACTTACTTGCTTTCACCAAACTTTGACCATTCTTATCTTAAGAAGAGAGGCTCTATTTTTCAAGATTCAAGTTGTTTTTTGGTTCATCTCGACGAGATCTTCGATTCGAGACCACTTACACTAGATTTGGAAACTTTCAAACTTTTACCTACGAACATTGTACTGACTTCCTTTCTTTGACAAAACTTTGATCATCTGTATCTTGGGAAGAGAGGCTCCACTTTTCAAGATTCAAGGTGTTTTTTGGTTCATCTTGATGAGATATTCGATTTTAGAACACTTTCACCAGATTTGGAAATGGTCAAACTTTTAGCTACGAACACTATACTGACTTCCTTCCTTTGACCAAACTTTAACCATCTATATCTTGAGAAGAGAGGCTTCATTTCTCAAGATTCAAGGTCTTTTGTGGTTCATCTTGACAAGATCTTCGATTTGAGATTACTTTCACCAGATTTGGAAATGGTCAAATTTTTAGCTACAAACACTGTACTAACTTCCTTACTTTGACCAAACTTTGACCGTCTATATCTTCAGAAGAGAGACTCTGTTTTTCAAGTTTCAAAGTTTTTTTAGGTTAATCTCGACGACATCTTCGATTAGAGACAACTTTAACCAGATTTGGAAATGGTCAAACTTTTAGCTACGAACACTGTGCTAACTTCCATGCGTTGACCAACTTTGACTGTCTATATCTTGAGAAGAGAGGCTCCATTTCGATTTGAGACCACTTTAACTAGATTTGGAAATGGTTAAATTTTTAGCTATGAACACTATACTGACTTGCTTGCTTTGACCAAACTTTGTCCGCCTATATCTTGAGAAGAGAGGCTCCATTTTTAAAGATTCAAGGTGTTTTCAGATTCATCTCGATGAGATCTTTGATTTGAGACCACTTTAACTAGATTTGAAAATGGTCAAACATTTAGCTACGAATATTGTACTAACTTCCTTGCTTTGTCCAAACTTTGACCGTCTATATCTTGAGAAGAGAGGCTCCATTTTTCAAGAATCAAGGTGTTTTTAGCTTCATCTCAACGAGATCTTTGATTTGAGACCACTTTCACCACATTTGGAAATAGTCAAACTTTTAGCAACGAACACTGTACTTACTTCCTTGTTTTGACCAAACTTTGACCGTCTGTATCTTGAGAAGAGAGGCTCCATTTTTTAATATTCAAGGTATTTTTTGCTTCATATTGACGAGATCTTAGATTCGAGACCACTTTCACCAGATTTGGAAATGGACAAACTTTTAGCTACAAACACTACACTGATGTTGTTGCTTTGACCAAAGTTTGACTAACTGTATCTTGAGAAGAGAGGCTACATTTTTCAAGATTCAAGGTATTTTTTGGCTCATCTTGAGGAGATCTTTGATTTGAGACCACTTTCACTAGATTTGGAAATAGTCAAACTTTTAGCTACGAATAGTGTAGTGACTTCATTACTTTGACCAAACTTTGACTGTGTATCTTGAGAAGAGGTTATGATTTTCAAGACTCAAGGTGTTTGTTGGTTCATCTAGATGAGATCTTTGATTTGAGACCACTTTCACCAAATTTGGGAACGGTCAAATTTTTAGCTACAAACTTCCTTGCTTTGACCAAATTTTGACCATCTGTATCTTGAGAAGAGAGGCTCTAATTTTCAAGATTCAAGGTGTTTTTTGGTTCATCTCGACGAGATCTTCGATTTGAGACCACTTTCACCAGATTTGGAAACGATCAAACTTTTAGCTATGAACATTGAACTGACTTCCTTTCTTTGACCAAACTTTGACCATCCATATCTTGAGAAGAGAGGCTCCATTTTTTAAGATTCAAGGTGTTTTTAGGTTCATCTTGATGAGATCTATTATTTCAGACCACTTTCACAAGATTTGAAAATGGTCAAAATTTTAGCTACAAATACTGTACTGATTTCCTCGCTTTAACCAAACTTTGACCATCCATATCTTGAGAAGAGAGGCTCCATTTCGATTTGAGACCACTTTCATCAAATTTGGAAATGGTCAAATTTTTAGCTACAAACAACGTACTGACATCCTTGCTTTGACCAAACTTTGATCGTCCATATCTTGACAAGAGAGGCTCTATTTTTTAGGATTCAAGGTGTTTTTTAGATTATCTAGACGAGATCTTTGATTTATGACTACTTTCACTAGATTTGGAAATGGTCCAACTTTTAGCTACGAACACTGTACTGACTTCCTTGCTTTGACCCAACTTTGACCGTCTGTATTTTAAGAAGAGAGACTCCATTTTTCAAGATTCAAGGTGTTTTTTAGCTCATCTTGATGAGATCTTTGATTTGAGACCACTTTCACTAGATTTTGAAACAGTCAAACAATTAGCTACGAACATTGTAGTGACTTCGTTGCTTTGACCAAACTTTTATTGTCCATATCTTGAGAAGAGAGGCTCAGATTTTCAAGAATCAAGGTATTTTTTGGTTCATCTAGATGAGATCTTTAAATTGAGACCACTTTCACTAGATTTAGAGGTGATGAAATTCTTAGCTACAAACACTGTACTCACTTATTTGCTTTGACTAAAGTTTGACTGTCCATATCTTGAGAAGACATGCTCTAATTTTTAGGATTGAAAGTATTTTTTGGTTTATCTCGACGAGATCTTCGATTTGATACCACTTTGAACAGATTTGGAAATGCTCAAACGTTTTGCTACAAACACTGTACCAACTTCCTTTCTTTGACCAAACTTTGACCATCTGTATCTTGAGAATAGAGCCTCCATTTTTCAACATTCAATATGTTTTTAGGTTCATCTCGATGAGATCTTGCATTTGAGACCACTTTTACAAGATTTGGAAATGGTCAAACTTTTAGCTACGAACATTGTACTGACTTCCTTGCTTTGACCAAACTTTAAACATCCATATCTTGAGAAGAGAGGCCTCATTTTGATTTGAGACCACTTTCACCAGATTTGGAAATGGTCAAATTTTTAGCTATGAAAATTCTACTGACATCCTTGCTTTGACCAAACTTTGACCGTCCGTATCTTGAGAAGAGAGGCTCTATTTTTTAGAATTCAAGGTGTTTTTTAGATCATCTCAATGAGATTTTTGATTTGAGACCACTTTCACCAAATTTGGAAATCGTCTAACTTTTAGCTATGAATATTGTACTGACTTTCTTGATTTGACCAAATTTTGACCATCCATAACTTGAGAAGAGAGGATCCATTTTTAAAGATTCAAGGTGTTTTTTGGCTCATCTTGACGAGATCTTTGATTTGAGACCACTTTCGCGAGATTTGGAAATGGTCAAACTTTTAGCTATGAACACTGTACTTACTTCCTTGCTTTGACCAAACTTTGACCGTCTGTATTTTGAGAAGAGATGCTCCATTTTTCAACATTCAAGGTGTTTTTTGGTTCATCACGATGAGATCTTTGATTTGAGACACATTCACCAAATTTGGAAACATTCAAACTTTTAGCTATAAACACTGTACTGACTTTCTTGCATTGACCAAACTTTGACCATCTGTATTTTGAGAAGAGAGGCCCCATTTTTTAAGATTCAAGGTGTTTTTAGGTTCATCTCAATGAGATCTTCAATTTTAGACCACTTTCACCAGATTTTAAAATGCTTAAACTTTTAGATACAAACACTGTACTGACTTCCTTACTTTGACCAAGTTTTGACCATCCGTACCTTGAGAAGAGAAGCTCCATTTTTTAAGATTCAACATGTTTTTAGGTTCATCTCGATGAGATCTTCGATTTGAGACCACTTTCACTAAATTTGGAAATGGTCAAACTTTTAGCTATGAACACTGTACTAACTTCCTTGCTTTGACCGAATGTTGATCGTCCGTATCTTGAGAAGAGAGGCTGCATTTTTCAAGATTAAAGTTGTTTTTGGTTCATCTCGAGGAGATCTTTGATTTGAGACCACTTTCACCAAATTTTGAAATGGTCAAAATTTTAGTTACGAACACTGTACTGACTTCCTTGATTTGACAAAACTTAAACCATCTGTATCTTGAGAAGAGAGGCTCCAATTTTTAAGATTCAAGGTATTTTTTGGTTCATCTCGATGAGATCTTTGATTTTAGACCACATTCACTAGATTTGAAAATGGTCAAAATTTTAGCTCCCGACATTATACTAACTTCCTTGCTTTGACCAAACTTTGAGCCTCTGTATTCGGAGAAGAGAGGCTCCATTTTTCAAGATTCAAGTTCTTTTTTGGTTCATCTCGACGAGATATTTGATTTGAGATCACTTTCACCAGATTTGGAAATGGTCAATCTTTTAGTTGCCAACACTGTACTGACTTCCTTGCTTGTACCAAACTTTGATTGTCTGTATCTTGACAAGAGAGGCTACAATTTTTATGATTCAAGGTATTTTTTCTTTCATCTCGATGAGGTCTTCGATTTGAGACCACTTTCACTAGATTTGGAAACAGTTAAATTTTTAGCTACGAACACTGTACTAACTTCCTTTCTTTGACCATACTTTGACCGTCCGTATCTTGAGAAGAGAGGCCCCATTTTTCAAGATTCAAGATGTTTTTAGGTTCATCTTGACGAGATCATCAATTTGAAAACACTTTCACCAGATTTTGAGATGGTCAAACTTTTAGCTATAAGCAATGTACTGACTTCCTTGCTTTGACCAAACTTTGACTGTCCCTATCTTGAGACGAGAGGCTCCATTTTTCAAGATTCAAGCTATTTTTTGGTTCATCTAGATCAGATATTTGATTTGAGACCACTTTCACCAGATTTTAAAGTGTTCAAACATTTAGCTACGAACACTGTATTGACTTCCTTTCTTTGACCAAACTTTGATCATCGGTATTTTGAGAAGAGAGGCTCCATTTTTCAAGATTCAAAGTATTTTTAAGTTCATCTCAATGAGATCTTTGATTTGAGACCACTTTCACCATATTTAGAAACGGTCAAAATGTTAGCTAGGAACACTGTATTGATTTTTTTGCTTTCACTAAACTTTGACCGTCTGTATATTGAGAAGAGGCTCCATTTTTCAATATTCAATGTGTTTTTTTGTTCATCTCGATGAGATCTTTGATTTGAGACCACTTTCACTAGATTTGAAAATGGTCACACTTTTACCTAAGAGCACAGTACTGACTTCCTTACTTTGACCAAACTTTGGCCATCCGAATCTTAAGAAGAGAGGCTTCATTTTTCAAGATTCAAGGTGTTTTAAGGTTCTTCTTGATGAGATCTTTGATTTGAGATGACTGTCACAAGATTTGGAAATGATCAAACTTTTAGCTACTTATATTATACTGAATTCCTTGCTTTGTCCAAACTTTGACCATCTGTATCTTGAGAAGAGAAGCTCTATTTTTCAAGATTCAAGATGTTTTTGGTTCATGTCAACGAGATCATTAATTTGAGACCACTTTCACACAATTTGGAAATGATCAAACTTTTAGCTATGAACACTATATTGAGTTCTTTGCTTTGACAAAACTTTGACCATCTGTATCTTGAGAAGAGAGGCTCTATTTTTCAAGATTCAAAGTGTTTTTGGTTCATCTCGATGAGATCTTTGATTTGAGATCACTTTCACCAAATTTGGAAATGGCTAAACTTTTAGCTATGAACATTGTACTAACTTGCTTGTTTTGACCAAACTTTGAACATCCATATCTTGAGAAGAGAGGCTCCATTTTTCAAGATTCAAGGTGTTTTTTAGTTCATCTCAATGAGATCTTCCATTTGAGACCACTATCACAAAATTTGGAAACTATCAAAGTTTTACCTTCGAACACTGTACTGACTTCCTTGCTTTGACTAAAATTTGATAGTCCGTATCTTGAGAAGAGAGGCTCTATTTTTCAAGATTCAAGGTGTTTTTTGGTTCATCTCGATGAGCTCTTCGATTTGAGATCACTTTCACCAAATTTGGAAATGGTCAAACTTTTAGCTACGAACACTGTACTGACTTCCTTTCTTTGACCAAACTTTGACCGTCCATATTTTGAGAAGAGAGCCTTCAATTTTCAAGATTCAAGGTGTTTTTTAGTTTATCTCAATGAGATCTTCGATTTGAGACCACTTTCACTAGATTTGGAAACATTTAAATTTTTAGCTACGAACACTATACTGACTTCCTTGCTTTGACCAAACATTCACCGTCCGTATATTGAGAAGAGAGGCTCTATTTTGCAAGACTCAAGGTGTTTTTATGTTCATGTCGATGAGATTTTCAATTTGAGACTGCTTTCACCATATTTGGAAATGATCAAACTTTTAGCTACGAACACTCTACTGACTTCCTTGCTTTGACCAAATATTCACCGTCCGTATCTTGAGAATAGAGGCTCTATTTTTATACATTCAAGGTGTTTTTAGGTTCATCTCGATGAGATCTTTGATTTGAGACCACTTTCACTAGATTTTGAAATAGTCAAACTTTAAGCTATGAACATTGTGCTGACGTCCTTACTTTGACCAAACTTTGACCGTTCGTATCTTGAGAACAAAAGCTCTATTTTTTAAGAATCAAGGTGTTATTTGGTTCATCTTGATGAGATCTTTGATTTGAGACCACTTTCACCAAATTTGAAAATGGTCAAACTTTTAGCTACAAATACTATATTGACTTCCTTGCTTTGACCAAACTTTGAACATCTGTATCTTGAGAAGAGAGGCTCCATTTTTTAAGATTCAAAGTTTTTTTAGGTTCATCTCAATGAGATCTTTAATTTGAGACCACTTTCACTAGATTCAAAAAAGGTTAAACTTTTAGCTACGAACACTATACCAAGTTTCTTGCTTTGACCAAACTTTGACCATCTGTAACTTGAGAAGAGAGGCTCCATTTTTCAAGATTCAAGGTGTTTTTTGGTTCATCTCGACGAGATCTTCTATTTGAGACCACTTTCACCAGATTTGGAAATGGTGAAACTTTTAGCTACAAATAGTGTAATGACTTCCTTGCTTTGACCAAACTTTGACCGTCTGTTTCTTGAGAAGAGTGGCTCTATTTTTCAAGATTCAAGGTGTTTTTTGGTTCATCTCGACAACATCTTCAATTATTTACCACTTTCACCACATTTACAGATGGACAAACTTTTAGCTACGAACACTGTACTAACTTCCTTGCTTTGACCACACTTTAACCATCCGCATCTTTAGAAGAGAGGCTCCATTTTTCAAGATTTCAGGTGTTTTCAGGTTCATCTCAAAGAGATCTTTGATTTGACACCACTTTCACCATATTTGGAAATGGTCAAACTTTTAGCTATGAACACTGTACTGAATACTTTGCCTTGACCATTCAAGATGTTTTTTTGTTCATCATGATGAGATCTTCGATTTGAGACCACTTTCACCAGATTTTAAAATGGTCAAACTTTTAGCTACGAATACTCTACTCACTTTCTTGATTTGACAAAACTTTGATCATCCATATCTCGAGAAGAGATGCTCCATTTTTCAAGATTCAAGGTTTCTTTACATTCATCTCAATGAGATCTTCGATTTGAGACCACCTTCACCAAATTTGGAAATGGTCAAACTTTTAGCTATGAACACTGTATTGACTTCCTTGCATTGACCAAACTTTAACCATGCGTACTTTGAGAAGAGAGGCTCTATTTTTCAAGATTCAAGGTGTTTTTTTGTTCATATTGATGAGATCTTCGATTTGAGACCACTTTCACCAAATTTGGAAACTTTTAAACTTTTACCTATGAATACTATACTGGCTTCTTTGCTTTGACAAAATTTTGACTATTTGTATCTTGAGAAGAGAGGCTCTATTTTTCAAGATTCAAGGTGTTTTTAGGTTCATCTCGATGAGATCTTCGATTTGAGACCACTTTCACTATATTTGAAAATGGTCAAACTCTTAACTACAAATACTGTACTGAATTCTTTTATTTGACCAAACTTTGATCGTCTATATCTTGAGAAGAGAGACTCTGTGTTTCAAGATTCAAGGTGTTTTTTGGTTCATCTCGATGAGATCTTCGATTTCAGATCACTTTCACCAGATATGGAAATAGTCAAACATTTAGCTACGAACATTGTACTGACTTCCTTTCTTTGACTAAACTTTGAATGTTTGTATCTTGAATAGAGAGGCTCTATTTTTCAAGATTCAAGGTGTTTTTTGGTTCATCTCGACGAGATCTTCGATTTGAGACCACTTTTAGCTACGAACACTGTACTGACTTCCCTACTTTGACCAACTTTGACCGGCCGTATCTTCAAAAGAGAGGCTCCATTTTTCAAGATTCAATATTTTTTTAGGTTCATTTGGATGAGATCTTTAATTTGAGACCACTTTCACCAGATTTTGAAATGGTGAAACTTTTAGCTACGAACATTGTACTGACTTTCTTGCTTTGACCAAACTTTGATTTTCTGTATCTTGAGAAGAGAGGCTCCAATTTTCAAGATTCAAGGTGTTTTTTGGTTCATCTCAATGAGATCTTCCATTTGAGACCACTTTCACAATATTTGGAAACAGTTAAACTTTTAGTTACAAACACTGTACTGACTTCCTTGCTTTGACCAAACTTTGACCGTCTATATCTTGAGAAGAGAGGTTCCATTTTTCAATATTCAAGGTGTTTTTAGGTTCATCTCGATGAGATCTTCAATTTGAGACCACTTTCACTAGATTTGGAAAGGGTCAAACTTTTGGCTACAAAAACTGTACTGACTTCCTTGCTTTACCAAACTTTGATAGTACGTATCTTGAGAAGAGAGGCTCCATTTTTCAAGATTCAAGGTGTTTTTTGGTTCATCTCAATGAGATCTTCCATTTGAGACCACTTTCACCAAATTTTAAAATGGTCAAACTTTTAGCTACGAACGTTGTACTGACTTCCTTTCTTTCACCAAAATTTCACCATCTATATCTTGAGAAGAGAGGCTCCATTTTTAGGGATTCAAGGTGTTTTTACGTTTATCTTGATGAGATCTTTGATTTGAGACCACTTTCACCACATTTGGAAATGGTCAAACTTTTAGCTACAAACATTGTACAGACTTCCTTGCTTTGACCAAACTTGGACCATCTGCATCTTGAGAAGAGAGCCTCTATTTTTCAAGATTCAAGGTGTTTTTTAGTTCATCTCAACGAGATCTTCAATTTGAGACCACTTTGACCAGATTTGGAAATGATCAAATTTTTAGCTATGAACACTGTACTGACTTCCTTCCTTTGACAAAACTTTGACCATCTGTATCTTGAGAAGAGAGGCTCCATTTTTTAAGATTCAAGATTTTTTTTGGTTCATATTGACAAGATCTTCGATTTCAGACCACTTTCACTAGATTTGGAAACAGTCAAATTTTTAGATACGAACATTGTACTGACTTCTTTACTTAAACTAAAATTTGACAATCCATACCTTGAGAAGAGAGGCTCCATTTTTCAAAATTCAAGATATTTTTTGGTTCATATCGATGAGATCTTTGATTTGAGACCACTTTCACCAGATTTGGAAACGGTCAAACTTTTAGCTACGAATATTGTACTAACTTCATTGCTTTGACAAAACTTTTACCGTCCGTATCTTGAGAAGGAGAGGCTCCATTTTTCAAGATTCAAGTTATTTTTAGGTTCATCTCGATGAGATATTCTATTTAAGACCACTTTCACCAAATTTGGAAACGGTCAAACTTTTAGCTACGAACACTGTACTGACTTCCTTGCTTTGACCAACCTTTGACTGCCAGTATCTTGAGAAGAGAGGCTCAATTTTTCAAAATTAAAGGTGTTTTTATGTTCATCTCGATGAGATCTTTGATTTGAGACCAATTTCACCAAATTTGGAAATGGTCAAACTTTTAGCTACGAACACGGTATTGACTTCCTTACTTTGACCAAACTTTCACCGTTCATATCTTGAGAAGAGAGGTTCCATTTTTCAAGATTCAAAGTGTTTTTAGGTTCATCTCACTATGATCTTTGATTTGAGACCACTTTCACCACATTTTGAAACAGTCAAACTTTTAGCTATGAACACTGAACTGACTTCCTTATTTTGACCAAACTTTGACCATCTGTATCTTCGGAAGAAAGGCATTATTTTTCAAGATTCAAGGTGTTTTTTGGTACATCTCGACGAGATCTTTGATTTAAGAGCACTTTCACCAGATTTGGAAACGGTCAAACTTTTAGCTACGAACACTTTATTGACTTCATTTCTTTGACCAAACTTTGAACATCCGTATCTTGAGAAGAGAGGCTCCATTATTCAAGATTCAATGTTTTTTTTGGTTCATCTCGATGAGATCTTCGATTTGAAACCACTTTCACCATATTTGGAAATGGTCAAACTTTTAGCTACGAACACTATAGAGACTTTTTTGCTTTGACAAAACTTTAACTGTCTGTATTTTGAGAAGAGAGGCTTCATTTTTTAAGATTCAAGGTATTTTTTTTCATCTTGTCGAGATCTTCGATTTGAGACCACTTTCACTAGATTTGGAAAGGGTCAAAGTTTTAGATACGAACAATGTACTGACTTCCTTGCTTTCACCAAACTTTGACCATCTGTATTTTGAGAAGAGAGGTTCCATTTTTTAAGTTTCAAGTTGTTTTTTGGTTCATCTCGACGAGATCTTTGAATTCAGACCACTTTGACAAGATTTGGAAACAATCAAACTTTTAGCTACGAACACTGTACTGACTTCCTTGCTTTGACCAAACTTTGACTGTTTGTATCTTTAGAAGAGAGGCTCTATTTTTCAAGATTCTAGGTGTTTTTTGGTTCATCTCAATGAGATCTTTGATTTGAGATCACTTTCACCAGATTTGGAAATGATCAAAATTTTATCTAAGAACACTGTACTGACTTCCTTACTTAGCCAAACTTTGACCGTCTATATCTTGAGAACAGAGGCTCCATTTTTTAAAATTTCAAGTGTTTTTAGGTTCATCCCGATGAGATCTTCCATTTGAGACTACTTTCACTAGATTTGGAAATGGTCAAATTTTTAGCGACGAATACTGTACTGACTTCCTTACTTTGACCAAATTTTAACATTCTGTATCTTGAGAAGAGATGCTCTGATTTTCAAGATTCAATGTGTTTTTTGGTTCATCTCATCGAGATCTTTGATCTGAGACCACATTAACAAGATTTGGAAATGGTCAAATTTTTTGCTACGAACATTGTACTAGCTTCTTTGCTTTAACCAAACTTTGACCGTCCGTATGTTAAGAAGAGAGGCTTCGATTTTCAAGATTCAAGGTGGTTTTTGGTTCATCACAATGAGATCTTCAATTTTAGACCACTCTCACCAGATTTGGAAATGGCCAAACTTTTAGTTATGAACACGGTACTGACTTCCTTGCTTTGACCAAACTTTGACCATCTGTATCTTGAGAAGAGAGGCTCTATTTTTCAAGATTCAATATGTTTTTTGGATCATCTCAACGAGATCTTTGATTTGAGACCACTTTCACCAGATTTGGAAATGGTCAAAATTTTAGCTACGAACACTGTACTGACTTCCTTACTTTGACCAAACTTTGACCATCTATATCTTAAGAAGAGAGGCTCTATTTTTCAAGATTCAAGGTGTCTTTTGGTTCATCTCCACGAGATTTTCAATTTGAGACCACTTTCACTAAATTTGGAAATGGTCAAAATTTTAGCTACGAACACTGTACTGACTTATTTTCTTTTACCACACTTTGACCATCCGTATCTTGAGAAGAGAGGCTCTGATTTGTAAGATTCAAGGTGTTTTTTGGTTCATCTCGACAAGATCTAAGATCTGAGACCACTTTCCCTAGATTTGGAAATAGTCAAATTTTTTACTACGAACACTGTACTGACTTCTTTACTTTCACCAAACTTTGACTGTCCATATCTTGAGAAGAGAGGCTCCTTTTTTCAAGATTCAAGGTGTTTTTAGGTTCATCTCGATGAGATCTTCGATTTGAGACCACTTTCACCAGATTTGTAAACGGTCACACTTTTAGTTACGAACACAGTACTGACTTCCTTGCTTTGACTAAACTTTGACCATCTGTATCTTGAGAAGAGGACTCCAATTTTCAAGATTCAAGGTGTTTTTTGGTTCATCTCTATGAGATCTTCAATTTGAGACTACTTTCAATAGATTTGGAAATGGTCAAACTTTTAGATATGAACACTGTATTGACTTCCTTGCATTGACCAAACTTTGACCATCCATATCTTGAGAAGAGAGGCTCCATTTTTCAAGATTCAAGGTATTTTTTGGTTCATCTCGACGAGATCTTTGATTCGAGACCACTTTCACTAGATTTCAAAATAGTTAAATTTTTAGCTACGAACACTGTATTGACTTCCTTGCTTTGACCAAATTTTGACCATCTGTATCTTTAGAAGAGAGGCTACATTTTTCAAAATTTAAGGTGTTTTTTGATTCATCTCGACGAGATCTTTGATTTGAGACTAGTTTTATTAGATTTGGAAAGGATCAAATTTTTAGCTACAAACACTATACTAACTTCCTTGTTTTGACCAAAATTTGATCGTCTCTATCTTGAGAAGAGAGGCTCTATTTTTTAAGATTTAAGTTGTTTTTAAGGTCATTTTGATGAGATCTTCAATTTGAGAGCACTTTCACCATATTTGGAAATCAGTCAAAATTTTACCTACGAATACTATACTGACTTCCTTGCTTTGACCAAACATTGACTGTTTGTAACTTGAGAAGACAGGCTCCCTTATTAAAGATTCAAGGTCTTTTTTGGTTCCTCGCGATGAGATCTTCAATTTGAGACTACTTTCACAAGATTTAGAAATGGTCAAACTTTTACCTATGAACACTATACTGACTTCCTTGCTTTGACCAAACTTTGATAATCTTTATCTTGAAAAGAGGTTCCATTTTTTAAGATTCAAGGTGTTTTTAGGCTCGTCTTGATGACATCTTTGATTTGAGACCACTTTCACCAGATTTAGAAATGTTCAAACTCTTAGCTACGATATTGACTTCTTTGCTTTGATGAAACTTTGACCATCCATATCTTGAGAAGAGAGGCTCCAATATTAAAGATTCAAGGTGTTTTTTGGTTTATCTCAATGAGATCTTCGATTTGAGACCACTTTCACTAGATTTGGAAAGGGTCAAACGTTTAGCTATGAACAATGTATTGACTTCCTTACTTTGACCAAACTTTGACCATCTCTTTTTTGAGAAGAGGGGTTCTATTTTTTAAGATTCAAGGTGTTTTTTCATTCAGCTCGACGAGATCTTTGATTTGAGACCACTTTCACAAGATTTGGAAATAGTCAAACTTTTAGCTACGTACACTATATTGACTTCCTTAATTTGACCAAACTTCGACCATCTATATCTTGAGAAAAGAGGCTCTGTTTTTCAAGATTTTAGGTGTTTTTTGGTTCATCTCAATGAGATCTGTGATTTGAGACCACTTTCACCATATCTAGAAACGGTCAACATTTTAAAGCTAAGAACACTGTATTGACTTCCTTACTTTGACCAAACTTTGACCATCTGTATCTTGAGAAAAGAGGCTCCATTTTTTAAAATTTTAAATGTTTTTAGGTTCATCTCGATGAGATCTACCATTTGAGACCAATTTCACCAGATATGGAAATGGTTAAATTTTTAGCTATGAATATTGTACTGACTTCTCTGCTTTCACCAAACTTTGACCATCCGCATCTTGAGAAGAGAGGCTCTATTTTTCAATATTCAAGGTGTTTTTGGGTACATCTCGATGAGATCTTCATTTTGAGACCACTTTCACCAGATTTGGAAACTGTCAAAGTTTTAGCTACGAACACTGTACTGACTTTCTTGCTTTGACCAAACTCTGACGGTCTGTATCTTGAGAAGAGAGGCTCGATTTTTCAAGATTTAAAGTATTTTTATGTTCATCTCAATCAGATCTTTGATTTGAGACCACTTTCACAAGATTTGGAAATGGTCAAACTTTTAGCTATGAACATTGTACTAACTTCCTTGCTTTGACAAAACTATGACCCTCTGTATCTTGAGAAGAGAGGCTCAATTTTTAAACATTCATGGTGTTTTTAGGTTCATCTCAATGAGATCTTCAATTTGAGACCACTTTCACCAGATTTGGAAATGTTCAAACTTTTAGCTACAAACATTATACTAAGTTCCTTGCTTTGACCATCTGTATCTTGAGAAGAGGGGCTCCATTTTTTGAAGATTCAAGGTTTTTTCTGGTTCATCTCAATGAGATCTTATTTTTGAGACCACTTTCACTAGATTTGGAAACTGTCAAACTTTTAGCTATGAACACTGTATGACTTCCTTGCTTTGACCAAACTTTGACCATCCGTATTTTGAGAAGAGAGGGTCCTTTTTTAAAGATTCAAGGTGTTTTTAGGTTAATCTCGATGAGATCATCGATTTGAGAGCACTTTCACCAGATTTTGAAACAGTCAAACTTTTTGCTACAAACACTGTACTGACTTCCTTACTTTGACCAAACTTTGACCATATGTATCTTGAGAAGAGACGCTCCATTTTTCAAAATTTAAGAGTTTTTTTGGTTCATCTCGATGAGATCTTCGATTGGAGACCATTTTAAACTAGATTTGGATATGGTCAAACTTTTAGCTACAAACACTGTACTAACTTCCTTGGTTTGACCAAACTGTGACCGTTTGTATCTTGAGAAGAGAGGCTCTATTTTTCAAGATTCATGGTGTTTTAAGGTTCATCTCGACGAGATCTTTGATTTGAGACCACTTTCACTAGATTTGGAAATAGTCAAACTTTTAGCTACGAACACTTTACTAACTTCCTTAGTTTGACCAAACTTTGGTCGTCTGTATCTTGAGAAGAGATGCTCTATTTTTAAAGATTCAAATTGTTTTTTGGTTTATCTCGATGAGATCTTTGATTTGAGACCACATTCACCAGATTTGGAAATGGTCAAATTTTTAGCTACAAACACTATACTATCTTGCTTGCTTTGACAAAACTTTGACTATCTGTATGTTGAGAAGAGAGGCTCTATTTTTCAAGATTTAAGGTGTTTTTTGGTTCATCTTGACGAGATCTTTGATTTAATTCCACTTTCACTAGATTTGCAAATGGTAAAACTTTTATCTACGAACATTGTATTGATTTCCTTGCTTTGACCAAACTTTGGTCGTCCCTATCTTGAGAAGAGAGGCTTTGATTTTCAAGATTCAAGATGTTTTTTGGTTCATCTCGACGAGATTTTTGATTTAAGACCACCTTCACCAGATTTGGAAACTGTTAAATTTTTAATTACGAACACTATACTGACTTCCTTGCTTTCACCAAAATTTGACCGTCTGTATCTTGGGAAGAGAGGCTCCATTTTTCAAGATTCAAGATGTTTTTTGGTTCATCTCGATGAGATCTTTGATTTGAGACCACATTCACTAGATTTGAAAATGGCTAGACTTTTAGCTACAAACATTGTACTGCCTTCCTCGCTTTGACCAAACTTTGATTATCTGTATCTTGAGAAGAGAGGCTCCGTTTTTAAAGATTCAAGGTGTTTTTAGGTTCATCTTGGTGAGATATTCGATTTGAGACCACTTTCACTAGATTAGGAAATGGTCAAACTTTTTGCTATGAACAATGTACTAACTTCCTTTCTTTGACCAAACTTTGACCATTCGTATACTGAGAAGGGAGGCTTCATTTTTTAAGAGTAAAAGTGTTTTTAGGCTCATCTTGATGAGATCTTTGATTTGAGATCACTTTCACTAGATTTTGAAATGGTCAAAACTATACTGACTTCCTTACTTTGACCAGACTTTTACTGTACATATCTTGAGAAGAGAGGCTCTATTTTTCAAGATTCAAGGTGTTTTTTGGTTCATCTCGAGGAGATCTTTGATTTGGGACCACTTTAACTAGTTTTAGAAACTATCAAACTTTTAGCTACGAACACTGTACTGACTTCTTTGCTTTGACCAAACTTTGATTGTCCGTATCTTGAGAAGAGAGGCTCCATTTTTAAAGATTCAATGTGTTTTTAGGTTCATCTCAATGAGATCTTCAATTTGAGACCAGTTTCACCAGATTTGGAAACGGTCAAACTTTTAGCTACGAACATTGTATCAACTTCCTTTCTTTGACCAAACTTTGACCATTTGTATCTTGAGAAGACAGGCTCTATTTTTTAAGATTCAAGGTGTTTTTTGGTTCATGTCGATGAGATCTTTGATTTGAGATGACTTTCACCAGATTTGAAAATAGACAAATTTTTAGCTACGAACACTATACTGACTTCCTTCCTTTGACCAAACTTTCACCATCCGTATCTTGAAAAGAGATGCTCCAATTTTTAAAATTCAAGGTGTTTTTCGATTCATCATGATGAGATCTTTGATTTGAGACCACTTTTACCAGATTTGGAAAGGGTCAAATTTTTAGCTATGAACATTGTACTAACTTCCTTGTCTTGACTAAACTTTGACTATCCGTATCTTGAGAAGAGAGGCTCCATTTTTCAAGATTCAAAGTATTTTTTGTTTCATCTCGACGAGATCCTTGATTTGAGATCACTTTCACCAGATTCATAAATGGTCAATCTTTTAGCTACAAACACTCTACTGACTTCCTCGCTTTAACCAAAGTTTTCCCATTCATATCTTGAGAAAATAGACCTTGTTTATCAAGATTCAATGTGTTTTTTGGTTCATCTTGATGAGATCTTCAATTTGAGACCACTTTCACAAGATTTGGAAATGGTCAAACTTTTAGCTACGAACACTGTATTGACTTCCTTACTTTGACCATACGTATCTTGAGAAGACAGGCTCCATTTTTAAAAATTTAAGGTGTTTTTTAGTTCATCTCAATGAGATCTTTGATTTGAGACCACTTTCATCAGATTTAGAAATGGTAAAACTTTTAGCTACGAATACTATAGTAACTTCCTTGCTTGGACCAAACCTTGACCTTCCGTATCTTGAGAAGTGAGGCTCCATTTTTCAAGATTCAAGGTGTTTTTAGGTTCATTACAATGAGATCATTGATTTGAGACCACTTTCACTAGATTTGGAAATGATCAAATTTTTAGCTACGAACACTGTACTGACTTCCTTGCTTTGACCAAACTTTGACTGTCCATATCTTGAGAAGAGACACTCCATTTTTCAAGATTGAACGTATTTTTTGGTTCATCTCAATGAGATATTCGATTTGAGACCACTTTCACCAGATTTGGAAACAGTCAAACTTTTAGCTATGAACACTGTACTGACTTCCTTGCTTTGACCAAACTTTGACCGTACGTATCTTGAGAAGAGAGGCTCCATTATTCAAGATTCAAAGTGTTTTTTGGTTCATCTTGATAAGATCATTGATTTGAGGCCCCTTTCACTAGATTTGGAAATGGTCAAATTTTTAGCTTCGAGCTCTGTACTGACTTCCTTGCTTTGACCAAACTTTGACCATTCGTATCTTGAGAAGAGAGGCTCTATTTTTCAAAATTCAAGGTGTTTTTTGGTTCATCTTGACAAGATTTTTGAGTTGAGACCACTTTCACTAGATTTGGAAATGCTCAAATGTTTAGCTACGAACACTGTACTGACTTCCTTTCTTTGACCAAACTTTGACCATCTGTATCATGAGGAGAGAGGCTCTATTTTCCAATAGTCAAGGTGTTTTTTGATTCATCTCGATGTGATCTTTGATTTGAGACCACTTTCACTAGATTTGAAAATGGTCAATTTTTTAGCCATAAACACTGTAATAACTTCTTTGCTTTGACCAAACTTTAACCATTTGTATCTTGAGAAGAGAGGCTCCTTTTTCAAGATTCAAGGTGTTGTTTGGTTCATCTCGACAAGATCTTCAATTTGAGACCACTTTCACCAGATTTTGAAACGGTCAAATTTTTAGCTACGAACACTATACTGACTTGCTTTCTTTCACCAAACTTTGACCATCCATATTTTGAGAAGAGACGTTGTATTTTCCAAGATTCAATATCTTTTTTGGTTCATCTAGACAAGATCTTTGATTTGAGACCACTTTCACCTAATTTGGAAATGGTCAAATTTTTAGCTACGAACACTATACTAACTTCCTTACTTTGACCAAAATTTGACCATCTATATCCTTAGAAGAGAGGATCCATTTTTCAACATTGACTGTTCATATCTTGAGAAAAGAGGCTTCGTTTTCTAAGATTCAAAGTGTTTTTTGTTTTATCTTGATGAGATCTTGGATTTGAGACCACTTTAACTAGATTTGGAAAGGGTCAAATTTTTAGCTACGAATACTGTATTAACTTCCTTTCATTGACAAAATTTTGACCATCTGTATCTTAAGAAGACTGGCTCTATTTTTTAAGATTCAAGTTGTTTTTTGGTTCATCTCAATGAGATCTGCGATTTAAGACCACTTTCACCAGATTTGGAAATGGTAAAATTTTTAGCTATGAACACTTTACTGTCTTCCTTGCTTTGACCAAACTTTGACCATCTGTTTCTTGAGAAGAGGCTCTATTTTTCAAGATTCCACCTATTTTTTAGTTCATCTTGACGGGATCTCTGATTTGAGACCAATTTCACCAGATTTGGAAATGGTCAAATTTTTAGCTACGAACACTGTACTGACTTCCTTTCTTTGATCAAACATTGATCATCTGTATCTTGAGAATAGAGGCTCCATTTTTCAAGATTCAAGGTGTTTTTTGGTTCATCTTGATGAGATCTTTGATTTGGGACCACTTTTACCAGATTTGGAAATAGTGAAAATTTTAGCTACGAATACTGTACTAACTTCCTTCCTTTGAACCAACTTTGACTATCTGTATCTTTCATTTAAGAGAGGCTCTATTTTTCAAGATTCAAAGTGTTTTTTGGTTCATCTCGATGAGATCTTCGATTTGAGACAACTTTCACTAGATTTGGAAAGGGTCAAATTTTTAGCTACAAACACTGTACTGACTTCCTTGGTTTGACAAAACTTTGACCATCTGTATCTTGAGAAGAGAGGCTCCACTTGATTTAAGGTTACTTTCCTTGCTTTGACCAAACTTTGATTGTTCTAATCTTTGATTTTAGACTATTTTCCAAATCTGGTAATGGTCAAATTTTTAACTATGAACACTGTACTAACTTCCTTGCTTTGACCAAACTTTAGCTGACCGTATCTTAAGAAGAGAGACTCTATTTTTTAAGATTCAAGATGTTTTCTAGTTCATCTCGATGGGATCTTTGATTTGAGAGCACTTTCACCAAATTTGAAAATGGTCAAATTTTTATCTACGAACATTGTATAGACTTCCTTGCTTTAATCAAACTTCTACCATACGTATATTGAGAAGAGAGGCTCCATGTTTCAAGATTCAAGGTGTTTTTTTTTCCTCTCGATGAGATCTGCAAGTTGAGATCACTTTCACCAAATTTAGAAATGTTCAAATTTTTAGCTATGAACACTGTACTCACTTCCTTTTTTTGACCAAACTTTGACCATCCATATCTTGAGCAGAGAGACTCCATTTTTTAAGATTCAAGGTGTTTTTTGGTTCATCTCGACGAGATCTTTGATTTGAGACCACTTTCACCAGATTTGGAAATGGTCAAATTTTTAGCTATGAACACTGTAATGACTTCTTTGCTTTGACCAAACTTTAACTGTGCATATCTTGAGAAGAGGCTCCATTTTTCAAGATTCAAGGTGTTTTTTGGTTCATCTGTACAAGATCTTTGATTTGAGACCACTTTCACCAGATTTGGAAACGGTCAAATTTTTAGCTACGAACAAAGTACTGCCTTGCTTTCTTCGAAAAAACTTTGACTGTGCATATCTCAAGAAGAGAGGCTCTTTTTTTCAAGATTCAATGTCTTTTTTGGCTCATCTCGACAAAATCTTCAATTTGAGACCACTTTCACGAGATTTGGAAATGGTCAAATGTTTTGTTACGAACATTATATTGACTTCCTTGCTTTGACCAAACTTTGATTGTCTGTATCTTCAGAAGAGAGGTTTCACTTTGTAAAATTCAAGGTGTTTTTTAGTTTATCTCGATGAGATCTTCAAATTGAGACGACTTTCACCAGATTTGGAAATGGTCAAATTTTTAGCTACGAATATTGTACTAACTTCCTTTCTTTGATGAAACTTTGACCATCCGTATCTTGAGAAGATAGGTTGTATTTTTCAAGATTCAAGGTGTTTTTTGGTCCATCTCGATGAGATGTTTGATTTGAGACCACTTTTACCAAATTTAAAAATGGTCAAATTTTTAGCTACGAAGACTGTACTAACTTCCTTCCTTTGACCAAACATTAACCATTCATACCTTGAGAAGAGAGGCTCCATTTTTAATGATTCAAGCTATTTTTGGTTCATGTCGAGGAGATCCTTTATTTGAGAACACTTTCACCAGATTTGGAAATGGTCAAATTTGTTGCAACAAACACTGTATTATCTTCCTTTCTTTGACCAAAGTTTGACCATCCGTATCTTGAAAAGAGAGGCTCCATATTTCAAGATTCAAGGTATTTTTTGGTTCATCTCGATGAGATCTTTGATTTGAGACCACTTTCATGAGATTTGAAAATGGTCAAATTTTTAGCTACGAACACTGTACTGATTTCTTTTTTTTTACCAAACTTTGACAATCTGTATCTTCGATTTAAGAGAGGCTCCATTTTTTAAAATTCAAGGTGTTTTTTGGTTCATGTTGACGAGATCTTTGATTTCACACAAATTTCACTAGATTTGGAAATGATCAAATTTTTAGCTACGAACACTATACTGACTTCCTTGCTTTGTCCAAACTTTAACTATCCGTAACTTGAGAAGAGAGGCTCAATTTTTTAAGATTCAAGGTATTTTTTGGTTCATTTCAATGAGATTTTTGATTTGAGACCACTTTCAATAGATTTGGAAACAATCAAATTTTTAGCTAGGAACATTGTAGTGACTTCCTTGGTTTGAGAAAACTTTGACCATCTAGATTTTGAGAAGAGAGGCTCCATTTTTCAAGATTCAAGGGGTTTTTTGGTTCATCTCGATGAGATCTTTCATTTGAGACCACTTTCATCAGATTTGGAAATGGTCAAATTTTTAGCTACGAACACTGTACTAACTTCTTTGCTTTGACCAAACTTTGGCTGTCCTAATCTTTGATTTGAGACCACTTTCCAAATTTGGTAATGGTCAAATTTTTAGCTATGAACATTGTACTGACTTTCTTGCTTTGACCAAACTTTGGTCGTTCATATCTTAAGAAGAGAGGCTCTATTTTTCAAGATTTAAGGTGTTTTTTGGTTCATTTTGATGAGATATTTGATTTAAGACCACTTTCACCAGATTTGAAAATGGTCAAATTTTTAGCTACGAACACTATACTAACTTCCTTTCTTTGACCAAACTTTGACCGTCTGTATCTTGAGAAGAGAGGCTCTATTTTTCAAGATTTATGGTGTTTTTCTATTCTTGTCAATGATATCTTTGATTTGAGACCACTTTCATGAGATTTGGAAATGGTCAAATTTTTAGCTACGAACACTATACTCACTTCCTTTCTTTGACCAAACTTTGACCATCTGTATCTTGAGAAGAGAGGCTCCATTTTTCAAGATTCTAAGTGTTTTTTGGTTCATCTCGATGAGATCTTTGATTTGAGACCACTTTCACCAAATTTAGAAATGGTCAAATTTTGAGCTACGAACACTGTATTGACTTCATTGCTTTGACCAAACTTTGACCATTTGTATCTTAAGAAGAGAGGCTCCTTTTCTCTAAATTCAAGGTTTTTTTTGGTTCATCTCGATGAGATCTTGGATTTGAGACCACTTTCACTAAATTTGGAAACGGTCAAATATTTAGCTACGAACACTGAATTGACTTGCTTGCTTTGACCAAACTTTGACCCTCTATATCATGAGGAGACTCTCTATTTTTCAAGATTCAAGATGATTTTTGGTTCATCTCGATGAGATCTTTGATTTGAGATCAGTTTCACCAGATTTGAAAATGGTCAATTTTTTAGCTACAAACACTATATTGACTTCCTTGCTTTGAACAAATTTTCACCATCGGTATCTTGAGAAGAGAGGCTCCATTTTTTAACATTGAAGGTGTGTTTTGGTTCATCTCGATGAGATCTTTGATTTGAGATTAATTTCATTAGATTTGGAAACGGTCATTTTTTTAGCTACGAATACTATATTGACATCCTTGCTTTAAACAAACTTTGATCATTCCTATCTTGAGAAAAGAGGCTCCATTTTTTAAGATTCAAGTTATTTTTTGGTTCATCTCGATGACATGTTCAATTTGAAACTACTTTCACTAGATTTGGAAATAGTCAAATTTTTAGCTACGAACACTGTAATGTTTTCCTTTCTTTGAACAAAATTTGACCTTCCCTATCTTGAGAAGAGAGGCTCCATTTTTCAAGATTCAAGATATTTTTTGGTTCATGTCGATGAGATCTTCAATTTGAGACCACTTTCACCAGATTTGGAAATACTCAAATTTTTAACTACGAACACTTCACTGACTTCTTTGCTTTGACCAAACTTTGACCGTCCATATCTTGACAAGAGAGGCTCTATTTTTTAAGATTAAAGATGTTTTTTGGTTCATATTGATGAGATCTTCGATTTGAGAGCACTTTAACGAGATTTGGAAATGGTCAAATTTTTAGCTACGAACACTGTAGTGACTTCCTTGCTTTGAGCAAACTTTGACCATCCGTATCTTGAGAAAAGAGGCTCCATTTTTCAAGATTCAAGGTGTTTTTTTGTTCATCTCGACAAGATCCTTGATTTGAGACCACTTTCACCAAATTTGAAAATGGTCAAATTTTTAGCTACAAACACTATACTGAATTCTTTGCTTTGACCAAACTTTGAACGCCCATATCTTGAGAAGGGATGCTCTATTTTTTTAGATTCAAAGTGTTTTTTGGTTCATCTCTACCAGATCTTCGATTTGAGACCACTTTCAGCAAATTTGAAAACGGTCAAATTTTTAGCTATTAACACTGTACTAACTTCCTTTGTTTGACCAAACTTGGACCATCTATATCTTGAGAAGAGAGTCTCCATTTTTTAAGATTCAATGTGTTTTCTGGTTCATCTCGATGAGATCTTTAATTTGAGACCACTTTTCACCAGATTTGGAAATAGTCAAATTTTTAGCTATGAACACTATACTGATTTCCTTTCTTTCACCAAACTTTAAACCCTCTATATTAGAAAAAGAGAGGCTCTATTTCTCAAGATTCAAGATAACAATATCATATTTCCACAATCCATTGATAATAAAAAGTAAATTTGTAGATTCGATTGTGTGTGTTTGTTTTTAGCATGAACGTTTTAGATCACACTCTATGATCTATCATTAGGATTAGAAAGTGCAAGAATGAAAGGTAAATATGTAGACTTAACCTCTCATAAGATAAATAAGAAGAGAATGGGAAGAGCCAACATGCTAACCAAAGAAGAAAATAAAAGTAAAAAAGAGGCACAAAGACCACACCAAAAGACAGAAGGGAGGGCTCAATAAATCTAAGAACCAAAGTCAAAATGCCAAAGAAAATGAGAGACAAGAGAGAAGATGCGTAACAAATTATGCAAGACTGAACAAAATAAGAAAGCAAAAAATGCTTAAAAAAGAAAAAAGTATATACATACGTTAGTGAATATATGATAAAGCACACAACAAAACTATGTATAAAAAATAAGAAAATATAAAAATATAAAATAATATGAAATTAAGAATGAAAGTAAACCAAAGGTACAAGGTAAAATACAAAATTATATATATATGTGCACACACACACAGATATATATATATATATATGTACGTATATAAATTTATGCATGTATATAAATTTATATATATACATGCATAAATTTATATACGTACATATATATATATATATATATATATATATATATATATATATATATATATATATATATATATATATATATATATATATATATATATATATGCACATATAGAAATCTATATATATATAATTTCATTTTTTAGCTTATACCTTTGGTTTACTTTCATTCTTAAGTTCATATTGTTTTTCATTTTTAGATTTTCTTTTTTTTTTATACTTAGTTTTTTTGTGTGCTTTATCATATATTCACTAATGTATGTATATACTTTTTTCTTTTTACACATTTGATATTATATATTTTTTACTTGCTTATTTTGTTCAGTCTTATGTAATTTGTTACGCATCTTCTGGCTTGTCTCTCATTTTCTTTGGCATTTTTACTTTGGTTAGATTTCTTGTGTGGTCCCTTCTATCTTTTTAGTGTGGTCTTTGTGCCTCTTTTTCACTTTTCTTTTCTTCATTGGTTATTGTGTTGGATCTTCCCATTCCCTTCTTATTTCTCTTTTCAGAGGCTGAGTCTCCATATTTACCTTTCGTTCTTGTACTTTCTCATCCTGATGATGGATCATAGAGTGTGATCTGAAACGTTGATGCTAAAAATATACACAATCGAATCTAAAAATTTACTTTGTAAGATTCAAGGTATTTTTTGGTTCATCTCGATGAGATCTTTGATTTGAGACAACTTTCACCAAATTTGGAAATGATTAAATTTTTAGCTACGAACACTGTACTGACCTCCTTCATTTGGCCAAACTTTCACAGTATGTATCTTGAGAAGAAAGGCTTTATTTTTAAAGATTCAAAGTGTTTTTTGGTTCATCTCAATGAGATCTTCAATTTGAGACCATTTTCACAAGATTTAGAAACCGTAAAATTTTTAACTATGAATACTGTATTGACTTCCTTTTTTAAACCAAACTTTGACCATCTATATCTTGAAAAGAGAGGATCCATTTTTTAAGATTCAAGGTGTTTTTTGATTCATCTCGACAAGATCTTTGATTTGAGACCACTTTCACCAAATTTGAAAATAGTCAAAATTTTTAACGACGAACATTGTACTGACTTCCTTGCTTTAACCAAACTTTGACTGTCTATATCTTGAGAAGAAAGTCTCCATTTTTCAAGATTCAAGGTGTTTTTTGGTTCATCTCGACGACATCTTCGATTTGAGACCACTTTCACTAGATTTGGAAACGGTCAAATTTTTCACTACGAACACTCTACTGACTTCCTTTCTTTAACCAAACTTTAACCATCTATATCTTGAGAAGAGAGGCTCCATTTTTCAAGATTCAAGGTGTTTTTTGCTTAATCTCAATGAGATCTTTGATTTGAGACCACTTTTACCCGATTTGGAAATGGTCAAATTTTTAGCTACGAACAATATACTGACTTCCTTGCTTTAACCAAACTTCGACCATCTATATTTTGAGAAGAGAGGCTCCATTTTTAAAAGATTCAAGGTGTTTTTTGGTTCATCTCGATGAGATCTTCGATTTGAGACCACTTTCACCAAATTTAGAAATGGTCAAATTTTTAGCTACAAACACTGTACTGACTTCCTTGCTTTGACCTAACTTTAACCATCCGTATCTTGAGAAGAGAGGCTCCATTTTTCAAGATTCAAGGTGTTTTTTAGTTCATCTTGATGATATCTTTGATTTGAGACCACTTTCACCAAATTTGGAAGTGGTCAAATTTTTAGCTACGACTACTGTACCGCCTTCCTTACCTTGACCAAACTTTGATCGTCCATATCTTGAGAAGAGAGGCTCTATTTTTTAAGATTCAAGGTGTTTGTTTGTTCATCTTGACTAGATCTTGGTTTTGAGACCACTTTCACTAGATTTGTAAACTATCAAATTTTTAGGTACAAACACTTTACTGAGTTCCTTACTTTGACCAAACTTTCACCCTCCGTATCTTGGGAAGAGAAGCTCTGTTTTTCAAGATTCTAGGTGTTTTTTGGTTCATCTTGATGAGATCTTTAATTTGAGACCACTTTTACCAGAATTGGAAGGGGTCAAGTTTTTAGCTACGAACACTGTACTGACTTCCTTGATTTCACCAAAGTTTGATCATTTATATTTTGAGAAGAGAGGCTCCAACTTTCAAAATTCAAAGTATTTTTTGGTTCATCTCGACAAGATCTTCGATTTTAGACCACTTTCACTAGATTTTGAAACACTCAAATTTTTAGCTACGAACACTGTAATGACTTCTTTGCTTTGACCAAATTTTGATCGTTTGTATCTTGAGAAGAGAGGCTCCATTTTTCAAGATTCAAAGTGTTTTTATGTTCATCTCGATGAGATCTTCAATTTGAGACCACTTTCACTAGATTTGGAAATGGTCAAATTTTTAGCAACGAACACTATACTGACTTCCTTGCTTTGACCAAACTTTGACCATATGTATCTTGAGAAGAGACGCTCCATTTTTCAAGATTCAAGATATTTTTGGGTTCATATTGAGAAGATCTTTGATTTGAGACCACTTTCACCAAATTTAGAAATGGTCAAATTTTTAGCTACAAACACTGTACTGACTTCCTTGCTTTAACCAAACTTTGAATGTTTGTATTTTGAGAAGAGATGCCCCATTTTTAATGATTCAGGTGTTTTTTGGTTCATCTCAAAGAGATCTTTGATTTGAGACCACTTTCACCATATTTGGAAAAGGTCAAATTTTTAGCTACGAACACAGTACTGACTTCCTTGCTTTGACCAAACTTTGACCATCCCTGTCTTAAGAAGAGAGGCTCCATTTTTTAAGATTCAAAGTATTTTTTGGTTCATATGGATGAGTTCTTCAATTTGAGACTACTTTCACCAGATTTGGAAACTGTCAAATTTTTAGCTACGAGCACTATACTAACTTCTTTGCTTTGACCAAACTTTAACCATCCCTATCTTGATAAGAGAGGCTCTATTTTTCAAGATTCAAAGTGTTTTTTGGTTCAACTTGATGAGATCTTTGATTGGAGACCACTTTCACCAAATTTGGAAATGGTCAAATTTTTAGTTATGAACACTGTACTAACTTCCTTGCTTTGACCAAACTTTAATCATCTTTATGTTAAGAAGAGAGGCTCCATTTTTCAAGATTCAAGGTATTTTTTTGTTCAGCTCGATGAGATTTTTGATTTCAGACCACTTTCACGAGAGTTGAAAATGGTCAAATTTTTAGCTATGAACACTATACTCACTTCCTTTCTTTGACGAAACTTTGACCATCTGTATCTTGAGAAGAGAGACTCTATTTTCAAGATTCAACATGTTTTTTATCTCGTCTCGACGTGATCTTTGATTTGAGACCACTTTCACTAGATTTGGAAATGGTCAAATTTTTAGCTACAAACACTATACTGACTTCCTTGCTTTGACAAAACTTTGAACGTCCGTATCTTGAGAAGAAAGGCTACATTTTTCAAGATTTAAGGTTTTTTTTGGTTCATCTCAATAAGATCTTCGATGTGATACCAATTTCACTAGATTTAGATACGGTCAAATTTTTAGTTACGAACACTATATTGAGTTCCTTTCTTTGATTAAACTTTGACCATCCGTATCTTAAGAATAGAGGCTCTATTTTTCAAGATTCAAGGTGTTTTTTGGTTCATCTCTATGAGATCTTCGATTTGAAAACACTTTTGTAGAATTTGGAAATGATCAAACTTTTAGCTACCAACACTATACTAACTTCCTTGCTTTTACCAAACTTTGACTGTTCGTATCTTGAGAAGAAAGGCTCCATTTTTTAAGATTCAAAGTATTTTTTGGTTCATCTTGACAAGATATTTGATTTGAGACTACTTTCACCAAATTTGGAAATGGTCAAATTTTTAGCTACGAACAATGTACTGACTTCCTTGCTTTAACCAAACTTTGACTGTCTGTATCTTGAGAATAGAGGCTCTATTATTCAATATTCAAGGTACTTTTAATTTCATGATGATGAGATACTCGATTTGAGACAGCTTTCACCAAATTTTGAAACAGTCAAATTTTTAGCTACGAACATTGTACTGACTTCCTTGATTTGACTAAACTTTGACCGTCCGTATCTTGAGAAGAGAGACTACCTTTTTCAAGATTCAAGATTTTTATTGGTTCATCTCAATAAGATTTTTGATTTGAGACCACTTTCATCAGATTTGGTAAAAGTCATACTTTAGCTATGAACACTATACCGGGTTCTCTTCTTTGACAAAACTTTGACCATTTGTATCTTGAGAAGAGAGGCTCTATTTTTCAAGATTCAAGGTGTTTTTTAGTTCATCTCGATGAGATCTTTGATTTGAAACCACTTTCATCAGATTTGGAAAGGGTCAAATTTTTAGCTAAGAACATTGTAATGACTTCCTTTCTTTGACCAAAGTTTGACCATATGTATCTTGAGAAGAGAGGCTCTATTTTTTAACATTCAAGGTGTTTTTTAGTTCATCTCGATGAGATCTTCGATTTGAGACCACTTTCACCAGATTTGGAAATGGTCAAATTTTTAGCAATGAACACTGTATTAACTTCCATGCTTTGACAAAATTTTGACCATCCTTATCTTGAGAAAAGAGGTTCTAATTTTTAAGAATCAAGGTGTTTTTTGGTTCATGTCTATGAAAGCTTCGATTTGAGACCACTTTCACTAAATTTGGAAATAGTAAAATTTTTAGCTACGAGCACTGTACTGACTTCCTTACTATGACCCAAATTTGACCCTTCATATCTTGAGAAGAGAGGCTCCATTTTTCAAAATTCAAGATATTTTTTGGTTCATCTCGACGAGATTTTTCATTTGCGACCACTTTCACCAAATTTGGATACAGTCAAATTTTTAGCTATGAGCATTATACTGACTTCCTTCCTTTGACCAAACATTGACCATCTATATCTTGAAAAGAGAGGCTTTCTTTTTCAAGATTCAAGGTTTTTTTTGGTTCATCTCAACAAGATTGTTGATTTGAGAAAACTTTCACCAGATTTGCAAATGGTCAAATTTTTAGCTACGAACACTGTACTGACTTCCTTGCTTTGCAAAAATTTTGACCGTCTGTATCTTGAGAAGAGAAGCTCTATTTTTCAAGATTCAAGGTATTTTCTAATTCATCTTGACGAGATCTTCGATTAGAGACCACTTTCACCAGATTTGGAAATGATCAAATTTTTAGTTACGAACACTCTATTGACTTCCTTGCTTTCACCAAACTTTGACCGTGCGTATCTTGAGAAGAGAGGCATCATATTTCAAGATTCAAGATGTTTTTTGGTTCTTTTCAATGAGATCTTCAATTTGAGACCACTTTCACAAGATTTTAAAACGGGTAAATTTTTAGCTACGAACATTGTGGCTTGCTTGCTTTGACAAAACTTTGACCATCCGTATCTTGAGAAGAAAAGCTCCGTGTTTCAAGATTAAAAGTTTTTTTTGGTTCAACTCAATGAGATCTTCGATCTGAGACCAATTTCACCAGATTTAAAAATGGTCAAATTTTTAGCTACAAACACTGTACTGACTTCCTTGCTTTGACCAAACTTTGACCATCTGTATCTTGAGAAGAGAGGCTTCATATTTCAAGATTGAAAGTATTTTTTGGTTCATCTCGATAAGATCTTTGATTTGATACCACTTTTAGCAAATTTGGAAATGGTCAAATTTTTAGCTAGGAACACTGTACTAACTTCCTTTCCTTGACCAAACTTTGACCTTCTGTATCTTGAGAAGAAAGGCTACATTTTTCAAAATTCAACTTATTTTTTGGTTCATCTCGATGAGATCTTTGATTTGAGACCACTATCACTAGATTTAGAAATGGTCAAATTTTTAAGTGTGAACACTGTACTGACTTCCTTACTTTGACCAAAATTTGACCAACTGTATCTTGAGAAGAGAGGGTCCATTTTTCAAGATTCAAGGTGTTTTTTTCTTCATCTCAACGAGATCTTCAATTTGAGACCACTTTCACCAGATTTGAAAATGGTCAAATATTTAGCTATGAACATTGTATTGACTTCCTTACTTTGAGCAAACTTTGACCATTCGTATCTTGAGAAGAGAGGCTCTATTTTAAAAGATTCAAGTTGTTTTTTGGTTCATCTCGATGAGATCTTCGATTTTAGAATACTTTCACCAGATTTGGAAATGGTGAAAATTTTAGCTACGAACACTATACTAACTTCCTTTCTTTGAGTAAACTTTGACCATCTGTATCTTGAGAAGAGAAGCTCCATTTTTTAAGATTCAAGGTGGTTTTTGGTTCATCTTGACAAGATCTTCGATTTGAGACCACTTTCACTAGATTTGGAATTGGTTAAATTCTTAGCTACAAGCATTGTACTGACTTCCTTGCTTTGACCAAACATTGACCATTCGTATCTTGAGAAGAGGGTGCATTTTTCAAGATTCAAGGTGTTTTTTGGTTTATCTCGACAAAATCTTCAATTTGAAAATACTTGCACTAGATTCAGAAATGGTCAAATTTTTAGCTACAAATACTATACTGACTTCCTTGCTTTGACCAAACTTTGACCGTCTATATCATGGAAGAGAGGCTCCATTTTTCAAGATTCAAGATGTTTTTTGGTTCACATCGATGAGATCTTCGATTTTAGACCACTATCACTAGATTTGGAAATGGTCAAATTTTAAGCTACGAACACTGTACTAACTTCCTTTCTTTGACCAAACTTTGATCGTCCATATCTTGAGAAGAGAGGCTTTATTTTTCAAGTTTCAAGGTGTTTTTTGGTTCATCTCGATGATATATTTTATTTGAGACCACTTTCACTAGATTTTAAAATAGCCAAACTTTATTTTACGAACACTGTACTGACTTCCTTGCTTTGACCAAACTTTTACCATCCGTATCTTCAGAAGAGAGTCTCCATTTTCCAAGATTCAAGTTTTTTTTTGGTTCATCTCGACGAGGTCTTGTATTTGAGACCACTTTCAATAGATTTTGAAATGGTCAAATTTTTAGCTATGAACACTGTACTAACTTTCTTACATTGACCAAACTTTGACCGTCTATATCTTGAGAAGAGAGGGCCCATTTTTAAAGATTCAAGGTGTTTTTGGGTTCATCTAGATGAGATCTTCGATTTGAGACCACTTTCACTTGATTTAGAAACTATCAAATTTTTAGCTACGAACACTGTATTGACTTCTTTATTTTGACCAAACTTTGACCATTCGTATCTTGAGAAGAGAGGCTACATTTTTTAAAATTCAAGGTATTTTTTCGTTCATCTTGACGAGATCTTTTACTTTAGACCAATTTCACCTCATTTATAAATGGTTAAATTTTTAGCTACAAACACTGTACTGACTTCCTTGCTTTGACCAAACTTTGACATTCTGTATCTTTAGAAGAGAGGTTTCATTTTTCAAGATTCATGGTGTTTTTTCATTCATCTTGACAAGATCTTTTACTTGAGACCACTTTCACCAAATTTGGAAACGGTCAAATTTTAAGCTACAAAAACTGTACTAACTTCCTTGCTTTGATCAAACTTTGACCGTCATTATCTTGAGTAGAGAGGCTCCATTTTTTAAGATTCAAGTTGTTTTTTGGTTCATCTCGACGAGATGTTCAATTTGAGACCACTTTTACCAGATTTGGAAATTGTCAAATTTTTACTATGAATATTATTCTGACTTCCTTGCTTTCACAAAACTTTGACCATCTGTATCTTGAGAAATGAAGCTCTATTTTTCAAGATTCATGGTGTTTTTTGGTTCAACTTAATGAGATCTTTGGTTTGAGACCACTTTAATTAGATTTGGAGATGGTCAAATTTTTAGCTACAAACACTGTACTGATTTCCTTGCTTTGACAAAAATGTTGACCATCCATATCTTCAGAAGAGAGGCTCTATTTTTTAAGATTCAAAGTGTTTTTTCATTCATCTTGATGAGATCTTCTATTTGAGACCACTTTCACCAAATTTAAAAAAGTCAAATTTTTAGCTATGTACACTATACTGACTTCCTTGCTTTGAACAATCTTTGACCATCCATATCTTTAGAATTGAGGCTCTATTTTTTAAGATTCATGGTATTTTTTAGTTCATCTTGATGAGATCTTCAATTTGATACCACTTTCACCAGATTTGGAAATGGTCAAATTATTAGCTACGTACACTATACGGACTTCCACTCTTTGACCAAACTTTGACCGTTCATATCTTGAGAAGAGAGGGTCACATTTCAAGATTCAAGGTATTTTTTGGTTCATCTTGATGAGATCTTCGATTTGAGACCACTTTCACTAGATTTGGAAATGGATAAAAATTTAGGTACGAACACTGTACTAACTTCCTTTGTTTGACAAAACTTTGACTGTCTGTATCTTGAGAAGAGACGCTCCTTTTTCCAAGATTCAAGGTGTTTTTCCGTTCATCTCGATGAAAACTTCAATTTCAGACCACTTTTACCAAATTTGGAAATGGTCAAATTTTAAGCTATGACCACTGTACTCACTTCCTTGCTTTGACCAAACTTTGACTGTTTGTATCTTGAGAAGAGAGGCTCCATTTTTAGATTTTCAACATATTTTTTGGTTCATGTAGAGGAGATCTTTGATTTGAAACCACTTTCACCAGATTTGGAAATGGTCAAATTTTTAGCTACAAACTCTATACTCACTTCCTTTCTTTGACCAAACTTTGACCATCCGTATCGTGAGAAGAGAAGCTTAATTTTTCAAGATTCAAGTTGTTTTTTGGTTCATCTCAAGGAGATCTTCAATTTCAGACCAATTTTGCCAGATTTGGAAAGGGTCAAATTTTTAGCTACGAGCACTGTACTGACTTCCTTGCTTTGACCAAACTTTAAATGTCTGTATCTAGAGTAGAGAGGTTCCTTTTTTTGAAGATTCAAGTTGTTTTTTGGTTCATCTCAATGAGATCTTTGATTTGAGACCACTTTCACCAGATTTGGAAATGGTCAAATTTTTAGCTATGAACACTATATAGAATTCTATGCTTTGACCAAACTTTGACCATATGTCTCTTGAGAAGAGAGGCTTTGTTTTTCAAAATTCAAGGTGTTTTTTGGTTCATCTCGATGAGATCTTTTAGTTGAGACCATTTTCACTAGATTTGGAAATGGTCTAAATTTTAGCTATGAACACTATACTGAGTTCATTTTTTTGACCAAACTTTGACTATCTGTATCTTGAGAAGAGAGACTCTATTTTTCAAGATTCAAGGTGTTTTTTTGTTCATCTCGAGGAGATCTTCGATTTGAGACCACTTTCACTAGATTTTTAAATGGCCAAATTTTTAGCTACAAACACTATATTGTATTCCTTGCTTTGACCAAAGTTTGATAGTCCATATCTTGAGAAGAGGCTCTATTTTTCAAGATTCAAGCTATTTTTTGATTCATCTCACTGAGATCTTCGATTTGAGACCACTTTCACCAGATTTAAAAACTGTCAAATTTTCAGCTACGAATACTGTACTAGCTTCCTTGCTTTGACCAATCTTTGACCATCCATATCTTCAGAATCAAGGCTCTATTTTTCAAGATTCAAGGTATTTTTTGGTTCATCTCAACGAGATCTTCAATATGAGACCACTTTCACTAGATTTGGAAATGGTCAAATTTTTAGCTACGATCACTATACTGACTTACTTTGACCAAATTTTGACTGTATGTATCTTGAGTAGAGAGGCTCCATTTTTCAAGATTCAAGGTGTTTTTTGGTTCATCTCCACCAGATCTTTGATTTGAGACCACTTTCACTAGATTTGGAAATGGTCAAATTTTTAGCTACCTATACTGACTTTCTTTCTTTGACCAAACTTTGACCGTCCGTATCTTGAGAAGAGGGGCTACATTTTTCAAGAGTCAAGGTGTTTTTTTGTTCATCTCGATGAGATCTTCGATTTGAGACCACTTTCATGAGATTTGGAAATGATCAAATTTTTAGCTACAAACATTGTACTGACTTCCTTGCTTTGACCAAACTTTGACCATTCGTATCTTGAGAAGAGAGGCTTTATTTTTCAAGATTCAAAGTGTTTTTTGGTTTATCTCGATGAGATCTTTGATTTGGGACCATTTTCACCAGATTTGAAAATGGTCAAATTTTTTGCTACGAACACTATACTGTATTCTTTTCTTTCACCAAACTTTGACCATCCGTATCTTGAGGAGACAGGTTTCATTTTTGAAGATTCAAGGTATTTTTTGGTTCATCTCAATAAGATCTTTGATTTGAGATCACTTTCACCAAATTTGGAAATGGTAAAATTTTTAGCTACGAATAGTGTACTGAGTTCCTTGCTTTGACCAAACTTTGACCATTCATATCTTGAGAAGAGAGGCTCCTTTTTCCAAGATTTGAGGTGTTCTTTAATTCATCTTGATGAGATATTCGATTTGAGACCACTTTCACCAAATTTGGAAAAGGTCAAATTTTGAGTTAAGGACACTGTACTGACTCCCTCGCTTTGACCAAACTTTGACCATCCATATCTTGAGAAGAGAAGCTCCATGTTTCAAGATTCAACATATTTTTTTGTTCATCTCGACGAGATTTTCAATTTTAGACCACTTTCACCAGATTTGGAAATAGTAAAATTTTTATCTACGAACACTGTACTGACTTCCTTACTTTGACCAAACTTTGACTATCTGTATCTTGAGAAGAGATGCTCCATTTTTCAAGATTTAAGGTGGTTTTGGGTTCAACTCGATGAGATTTTTGAATTGAGACCGCTTTAACCAAATTTGGAAATGGTTAAATTTTTAGCTAGGGAAATTGTACTAACTTCCTTGGTTTGACAAAACTTTAACCATGTGTAACTTGAGAAGAGAGGCTCTATTTTTTCAAGAGTCAAGGTGTTCTTTTGTTGATCTCAACGAGATCATGCGAAGAGAGGCTTTGTTTTTAAAGATTCAAGGTGTTTTTCTATTAGTCTCAATTAGATCTTTGATTTGAGACCAATTTCACTAAATTTAGAAATGGTCAAATTTTTAGCTACGAACACTTTATTGACTTCCTTGCTTTAACCAAAATTTAACCATCCATATCTTGAGAAGATAGGCTCCATTTTTCAAGATTCAAGGTGTTCTTTGGTTCATCTCAATGAGATCTTTGATTTGAGACCACTTTCACCATATTTGGAAATAGTCAAATTTTTAGGTACAAATAATGTATTGACTTCCTTGCTTTGACCAAACTTTGACCGATCGTATCTTGAGAAGAGAGGCTACATTTTTCAAGATTCAAGGTGTTCTTTGGTTCATCTCAATGAGATCTTCGATTTGAGACCACTTTCACTAGATTTGAAAATGGTTAAATTTTTAGCTACGAACACTATACTGACTTCCTTGCTTTGACAAAAGTTTGACTGTCTATATCTTGAGAAGAGAGCCTCCATTTTTCAAGATTCGAGGTGTTCTTTGGTTCATCCCAACAAGATTTTTGATTTGAGACAACTTTCACTAGATTTGGAAACAGTGAAATTTTTAGCTTGAACACTATACTGACTTACTTGCTTTAACCAATTTTTCACCTTCCGAATCTTGAGAAGAGAGGCTCTATTTTTCAAGATTAAAGATGTTCTTTGGTTCATCTCGATGAGAACTTCAATTTGAAACCACTTTCACCAGATTTGGAAATGGTTAAATTTTTAGCTACGAAGGTTGTATTGACTTCTTTGCTTTGACCAACCTTTAACCATTTGTACCTTGAGAAGAGAGGCTCCATTTTTCAAGATTCAAAGTGTTTTTAAGTTTATGTCAATGAGATCTTTGATTTGAGACCACTTTCACCAGATTTGAAAATGATCAAACTTTTAGCTACAAACATTACACCAACTTCCTTACTTTGACCAAAATTTGACCATCTGTATCTTGAGAAGAGAGGCTCCATATTTCAAGATTCAAGGTGTTTTTTGGTTTATCTCGATGAGATCTTGGATTTGAGACCACTTTCACCAAATTTGGAAATGGTCAAATTTTTAGCTACGAACACTGTACTGACTTCCTTGCTTTAAACAAACTTTGATCGTCTGTATCTGGAGAAGAGATGCTATGTTTTTCAAGATTCAAGGTGTTTTTTAGTTCATCTCGACGAGATCTTTGATTTGAGACCACTTTCACCTAATTTGGAAATGTTCAAATTTTTAGCCACGAACACTATACTGACTTCCTTGATTTGACCAAACTTTGACCATTTGTATCTTGAGAAGAGAGGCTCATTTTTTCAAGATTCAAGATGTTTTTTAATTCATCACGATGAGATCTTTGATTCGAGACCACTTTCACCAGATTTGGAAATGGTCAAATTTTTGGCCATGAACACTGTATTGACTTCCTTAATTTGACCAAACTTTGACCATCCGTATGTTGAGAAGAGAGGCTCTATTTTTTAAGATTCAAGGTGTTTTTTGGTTCATCTCAATGAGATCTTCGATTAGAGACCAATTTTACCAGATTTGGAAATAATCAAGTTTTTAGCTATGAATATTGTACTAACTTCCTTGCTTTGACCAAACTTTGACCATCTGTATCTTGAGAAGAGAGGCTCCATTTTTTAAGATTCAAGGTGTTTTTTGGTTCATCTCGATGAGATCTTCAATTTTAGACCACTTTCACTGAATTTGGAAATAGTCAAATTTTTAGCTACGAACATTGTACTGTCTTTCTTGTTGTTGGTGCCCAAAAATGATGGATCACTTTTGGCCAACTGATAGGTATAGACTAATAACTCTGTAATTCTGGCTTAATCAAGCAAAGGATGGTAGGCCTAAATTCACTTTAAACTATCAAATTATCTATGTTGCACAACTGCGTACATAAATAAACAAAGTTTCTCCCAAGGTGGTGAATGATCCTTGGAGGAAAGAAACAAATCCTCTAATAATCTCTATTCTATAAATCTTGACTAAAGTGGATTAAACTAAGGACTCAAAAGTAAGATTTTTGAAATAATGATTATATAATCTACAAACCACAAAGTATGAACCAAATGACAATTTCCAAATTATAGTTAGATCAGTGCCTTCTAAATACTTGGGCTATAGAGTCATAAAACTTTCAATCTTACGTACAATCAGAGACAGTTTTAAGGTAACTCACTCTTGTAAAGCGAGCCCATCACCCTACAAGCTTCTATTGAAACAAAATTTAAAACAACTTATACAATAGGTCCTATGGTTTTTAACCCAACTTAAGAGCCCGAAAGGAAATAGTAATAGGTTCTCAGACCATGCTACCATACAAATTAGTCATAAATGAATACATCAAATAGAAAAACATAGTAGGATACCCTAGTTCATAGAGTAATCTGAAAGACTAATTGAAAATATATAACTTATAACCACAAATAAAAAAGAAGACCACTTATCTTTATTAATGTTGAAAAAAATAGTACATTAGAGTTCATATTTTAGTTTTGATTGAATTATATCCTATGAAAATATATCTTGTATTGTATTGTCTCTCTTTACATTTTACATTATGTATATATACATGTTTGAGTGGCTTTCACACCTATTTAGGGTGAAAAGACACACCATTATTACAAATTGTTTTGAAAAAATGATAAACTAACTAAAAAATAACTACCTAACTTTCAGATTTGGCCTTGGTTGAAAAACCAAAACACCTCATGGAAAACTAAAATTTTTATTGGAGATAGAAAATTTGATTTCTTGAACTGGGTCATTTTTAGATTTTTACAAGTTGACCATATTCTTCCTCTATCTGTTAGGAATGAATGCAAAGTATTTTGGCAGTCATTCTGTAGCAGTTGTTGTTGCATTCATGACTTGGATTGTCATTGATGTCAACACAGTGATATTCTGGATATTAGCAAGAAAGCAGGTATAATTTTGTTTTGTGCACATGTTGTATTGCAGATTGGCTTTTACACAATTGATGGTATATTCTTTGGTGTGTTATTAACCTATGGTTAATAGTGCAAAAAAAAATTCATTCATTTGTGAGAGTTATGAGCATTTTGGTAAAAGCATTGTTTAGACAGTGTTTTTGTGAAGCGATTTTCAGAAGTCAGAGGATATCTCTTAGCTGGGATGGAATCTAATTTTGTGCAGTTAAAGAGATGTTGGAGACTCATTAATGATGATGTGGTTCATAGCGCAAACTTTGAGGATATGTTTGGAGAAAGTTACAGTATCTGGAAGCCGATAGTTTTATGTGAAGTTTTGTGTGTAGCGTGTAGAATTTATTATTTTGTAATTAAGGACCAACTCATTTGTAATTATTTGAGTTTGGTAAATAAGAAGGAATTTTTTTCTTGTTACTATGTGTACTATGAAGGTTGAGATGCGAATATATGCATGAAGTGAAGAAAAGAGCTAATTCAGTGATGAAGGAAGACTTGTGAGTACAGAGATCTGAAATTGTGATCTTGTGTAGCAGAGAGTGTGGTTTTGGCACAATGTGAAGGAGGTAATATATTTCATATTATTCTATTGAATAATTCTAAGATCTTTTGGACAATGGGTTCAGAGATCTTGCCTTGAAGCTTTTTGGGTAGTGGGTCCTTCTATCTTCCATAAACTCTTAACTAGGTTAGAATCTTTTAACAGGGATTCAAAATCTCCTAATAGGGATTTATATGTACTGAATGTATTTCATAAGACTCCTAACAAGGTCCATCCTCTAACAAAGAACTTTCATATTAGTGCATCATTTTGTGGGCATCATTCCCACCGGGGTTTACTCTTTTCAAGAGGTTCCCTAGTCAACATATCTTGTGTTATTGTGCAATTGTGTATGGTTATCTTTCTATGGTTAATTAGTACATTGATTATATTGTTTAAAGTATTTGAATGGTTAAATTATCTGATAACTGGTTCACCCCCCCCCCCCCACCTCTCAGTTATCTTGGGGATCTTTACTTTCTAACAATTGGTATCAGAGTAGTAGGTTCTTGAAAGAAAAGTTTAACAACTTAAGGAGATCCATGGTGAATTTCAGAAAAGAAAGCCCTAAGTTTGATGGAGTAAATTTTGACAGCTGAAAAGAAAAGATGAAGACTCATCTATTATGTTTAGGACCAAGTTATTGGTTGCTTACAAAGAATGAGAAGAATATCATTGAGGAAGACAATCTAGAGGCAGGAACTAAAGATGAACTAGATCCATTCATGTGTAACATACTTGCAAGAGAAGCACTTTTGTCAGCACTACCAGAGAATGAATATAGTCAGGTAAGATGTTTGAAAACATCTCATGCAATTTGGAAAGCTTTACATTCTACTTTTGAAGGTGATGAACATGCAAAGAAGGCTAGATTACATAATTGGATTTGTGCATTTGAAGATATCAGAATGATGGAAGATGAATCTATTAGAAGCTATATTGGTAGGATGTCTGAGATTATAACAGGAATAAAGTCTTGTGGAGGTGATAAGACAAAGAATGAAGTGATATGGAAAATTCTAAGAACTTTGACACCAATATTCAAGCAAACAACACAGATGATTGAAGAAGTGATACCTTGTACATCAAACTTTTCAAGAGAGACTCTTCTTGGAAGATTAGAAACAACAGAGATGAACTTGAGATTATCAGGAGAGCTACCTAGAATGGAAACAACATTTAGTGCTCTTAACATTAGACCTACAATAAGTACTAGTGTGAATGGAGATTATTCCAGCAGTAGCAGATCTGAGGAAGATAAGAAGATTGAAGAAGGTATTGCATTACTTGTAAAAAGAGAACCAGATGGTAAGAAAATATTTAAATATTGGACTTGTCAAGAATATGGTCATTTTTGCATCTAAATGTCCTAAAAGAGTTAAGAAGTATAGAAGCAACTTTAAACCTAGGAGATCTAAAGAATGTTATTATGCAAATGATGAAGATCTTGAAGCAAGAATTGAAAGACATTTAAGTGACAGTAATAATGATAACTTTGAGAAAATAGGATTTGTAGCAATTAAAGAAGAAAGTTTTGAATTTGATAAAAGGGAAGAAAAAGCATTAGTTTCACAGGTTGAAAAAAAATCTGATTGGATTATAGACAGTGGTTGTTCACATCATATGACTAGAGATAAAAGAAAGTTTGTCAAGTTAGATAATTATGATGGAGGAATTGTTAGGGTTGGTAACAATGGACCTTGTTTGATTAAGGGTATAGGATCTATTACTCTTGATGGAAAGACTAACACTGATTATGTTTACTTTGTTGATGGATTGAGACATAATCTACTAAGCATTGGACAATTGGCTGATAAGGGTTATCAAGTTTGGTTTTTTGAGAAAACTTGTGTGATAAAAGATAAAGATGGAAATCTGATTGGAAAAGGATCCAGAACTAGAGGTAATGTATTTCAGTTGAATCCTACTGAGATGACATGTTTGATAACTAGAATTGATGACAATTGGTTATGGCATAAAAGGTTTTGTCATATAAACTTTGATAATATTGTCAAGGTGAGCACTACACTTGCGGTAAGAGATTTACCTAGAATTATGAAACCTACTAACATGATTTGCAAAGAATGTATGATGGCAAAGCAGAAAAGGAGTTCATTTCCCAACAAGAAGTTCACATCAACAGAGAAGCTAGAGATTGTTCATATAGACTTGAGTGGTCCTACTAGGACTATAGGATTCTATGGAGAAAGGTATTTTATGATTCTTGTTGATGATTTTACAAGGATGATGTGGATTGCATTTTTGAAAGAAAAATCTAAAGCATTTGATAAATTTAAGATCATGAAAAGCAAAATTGAGAATGAATCTGGAATGAAGATTAAGTGTCTAAGATCTGATAGAGGTGGTGAATTTACATCTAGAGAGTTTAACACCTTTTGTGAAATGAATGGTATTAAGAGACAACTTTCAGCCCTTAGAACACCAAAACAAAATGGTATTGCAGAAAGAAAGAACAGGTCAATAACTGAAGCAACAAGAGCTATGTTGTTTGAAAATGATTTGGCTAAGACTTTTTGGAGAGAAGCAGTGAACACAGCAGTATACACTATGAACAGAGTACAAATTAGAGCAGATACAAACAAGACACCTTATGAATTATGGTTTGGAAATACACCCTCAGTTAAGGATTTTAAAATTTTTGGAAGTAAATGTTATATAAAGAGAGATGATGATATAGGAAAGTTTGATCCTAGAAGTGATGAAGGAATATTTCTTGGATATTCTTTAAAAAGCAAAGCATATAGATGTTATAACAAAAGAACTAAGACTATTGTTAAAAGTGCAAATGTAAAATTTGATGAGAAGTTTAAAATTCAGGAAAGAATGCTTGATTATGAATCTGATGGAGAAGCATAACCTCAGCCTAATATTGAAAATGCAGAATTATTTTTTGAAACTAACAATTATTTGCTGAATGAAAGTCATACTGAAGAAAATAGAGAAGAAAACAGAGAAGAAAATAGAGAAGAAAATAGAGAAGAAAGCAGAGAAGAATCTACAGTTGGAACAAGATCAGTAACTATGACACCTAACAGGTATACTTCAAGACATCACCCTGTTGAGCAAGTTATTGGAAGTTTAGATAGAGGAGTTTTGACTTGAAATAAGGTACATTTATGTTTGATTTCTCAAATTGAACCTAAGACTACTAATGAAGCTTGTGAAGATGAACATTGAATTAATGCTATGAAAGAAGAACTGGAGCATATTGAAAAAAATAAGACATGGGAATTGGTCCCTAGACCTGAAGACAAGAATGTGATTGGAACAAAGTGGGTATTCAGAAACAAGATGAATGAACAAGGAGAAGTGATAAGAAACAAAGCAAGATTGGTATGTAAAGGATATTCACAACAAGAAAGATTGACTATGAAGAAACTTTTGCACCTGTGGCTAGACTTGAAGTAGTGAGAATGTTTCTAGCATATGCAGCTTACAAGAAATTCAAAGTGTATCAGATGGATGTGAAGTTAGCATTTTTGAATGGTGAATTGGAAGAAGAAGTCTACATTGAGCAGCCTGAAGGTTTTCCTTTGACACAAGAAGGAGATATGGTATGTAAGTTAAAGAAAGCTTTATATGGATTAAAACAAGCACCTAGAACCTAGTATGCGAGATTGGATAAGTATTTATTGAAATTGGGATTTATAAAAGGAATAGTAGATAGTAACTTATACATAAGAAATTGAGAATGGTTTGTTGGTTATAGTTATATTTGTTGATGATATTATCTTTGGAGGAGAAGATGAAGCTAGTGATAAATTTGCAGATGAAATAAAGATTGAATTTGAGATGAGCATGATTGGAGAAGTGAATTTTTTTTGGGGATTACAGATAACACAAAGCAAGGAAGGTATATTTGTAAGTCAAACTAAGTATTTGAATGATTTATTGAAAAGATTTGGAATGGAAGATTCTAAACCTGTTGGAACACCTATGGTAACCAGACATAAGTTATCTAGCAAAGATGAGACACCAGCAGTTGAGCAGAAAAAGTATAGATCTATGATTGGAGGATTGCAGTACTTGACACATACAAGACCTGATATAGCACATTCAGTTGGGATTGTAGCAAGATTTCAAGTAGAACCTAGAGAATCACATTATGCAGCAGTAAAGAGGATACTGAGATATCTGAAAGGAACAATAGATTATGGATTATGGTATGAGAATTTTGATGATTTTACTTTATGTGCCTATACTGATGCAGATTTGGGAGGCAGCGTTGATGACAAGAAAAGCACCAGTGGTGGAGCCTTTTTTCTTGGAGGAAAATTGGTCTCTTGGTTAAGTAAGAAGCAAAATTGTACTTCACAAAGTACAATAGAAGCAGGATATGTTGCAGCAGTAAATAATTGTAGTCAGATTATTTGGATGAAGCAGATGTTGAAAGATATTGGAATAAAGTTTGATGAGCTTGTTGTTATACTTTGTGATAACACTAGTACAGTGAGTATGTCAAAAAATCCTATTTTGCATTCTAAAACTAAACATATTGAGATCAAGTATCATGTTGTAAGAGAGAAAGTTGCAGAAAAAGAAGTAAGATTGGAGTACATAAGCACAAAGGAGTAGATAGCAGATATATTTACAAAGCCTTTACCTAAGGATACATTTGTGTATCTGAGAGGTATGCTTGGGGTTATGCCCCAACCTATTTTCTAGAATTGATGTAGATGATTGCATCTGTCCAGTGGTATATGAGCCCTATCTTTCTTCTAGATTGGATGTTGGAACTTCCTCTATGGGGGAGTTTATGAGCTGAGTCATGAGGACTCTTGTTATCATATTTTTCTGAAAAGTGTCTTTTGACATTAAGTTGTTGTTGACTTAGTGATGGAATTTCTATCATTGATGTCAATGGGGGAGAAATATACATGAAAAACATTATGGATTGTATGAGAGAGCTAAATAGGAAAATGAAGCAAGATTTAATTTGATATTTTGTAGTGATGTTGCAGTATTGGATTTTTGGAACATTGGATGTTTTTCATCTATGTTGCCATCAATGCCAATGGGGGAGATTGTTAGGATTGAATGAAAAGTATTTTGGTAGTCATTCTGTAGCAGTTGTTGTTCCATTCATGACTTGGATTGTCATTGATGTCAACACAGTGATATTCTAGATATTAGCAAGAAAGTAGGTACAATTTTGTTTTGCACACATGTTGTATTGCAGATTAGATTTTACACAATTAATGGTATATTCTTTGGTTTTTTATTAACCTATGGTTAACAGTGTAAAAATAAATTCATTCATTTGTGAGAGTTATGAGCATTTTGGTAAAAGCAGTGTTTAGACAGTGTTTCTGTGAAGCGATTTTCATAAATCAGAGGATATCTCTTAGCTGGGATGGAATCTGATTTTGCACAGTTAAAGGAATGTTGGAGACTCATTAATTATGACATGGTTCATAGCACAAACTTTGAGGATATGTTTGGAGAAAGTTACAGTATCTGGAAGCTGACAGTTTTATATGAAGTTTTGTGTGTAGCGTGTAGAATTTATTATTTTGTAATTAAGGACCGACTCATTTGTAATTATTTGAGTTTGGTATATAAGAAGGAATTTTTTCCTTGTTACTATGTGTACTATGAAGGTTGAGATGTGAATATATGCATGAAGTGAAGAAAAGAGCTAATTCAGTGATGAAGGAAGACTTATGAGTACAGAGATCTGAAATTATGATTTTGTGTAGCAGAGAGTGCGGTTTTGGCACAATGTGAAGGAGGTAATATATTTCATATTATTCTATTGAATAATTCTAAGATCTTTTGGACAGTGGGTTCAGAGATCTTTCCTTGAAGCTGTTTGGGTAGTGGGTCCTTCTGTCTTCCATAAACTCTTAACCAGGTTAGAATCTTTTAACAGGGATTCAAAATCTCCTAATAGGGATTTATATGTACTGAATGTATTTCATAAGACTCCTAACAAGGTCCATCCTCTAACAAGGAACTTTCATATTAGTGCATCATTTTGTGGGCATCATTCCCACCAGGGTTTACTCTTTTCAATAGGTTCCCTAGTCAACATATCTTGTGTTATTGTGCAATTGTGTATGGTTATCTTTCTATGGTTAATTAGTACATTGATTATATTGTTTAAAGAAGTTGAATGGTTAAATTATCTGATAACTGATTCACCCCCCCCCCCCCCCTCTTAGTTATCTTGGGGATCTTTACTTTCTAACACTGTCGACATCATCTTTGCAGCAGGTCAAAATTCTAGCATTTTTTGAAGGCTTTGATCATAGAATTTTGATTGTTCTTGTCACAGAGCTTCCTTCCATAATATCTCAATTTTTTAATTGAAAATTAATGTAATATTTTATCCCATTTCATGTACTCCATCATTAATGATTGGCATGGATTTTAAGAGGCCATTTTTTAGGGTTTTATCACTATATAGGGCTCCAAATTTTGCCCAAAATTTAGAGCTCCAACAGGATCTTTTTGGGGACGTATGCTCCATGTGAGTATAGCGAGATTCTAGCTATCTCTGGAGAAGAAGACCAAGTATCCATACTGAATTTGATGCAAAGTAAAATTGGGTGGCCCCAGGCCCCCCAAAATTGAATATTGATCTTTTCCTCTATCGAAAACTTGATTTTGATCATGCATTAACTCTCTCCTTGTTGCATTGGGTGCATCTTCCTTATGGACAATTCAGATTGTTTCATCAATGTGGTTCTTGGTATTTGACCTTTGTTTCATCTTTGAGGAATCATTAAGTGCATCATGATTTTTTCTGAATGGAGGATCTCTATGCATTAGACCAGTTATATCAAAATGAAATTTCTTTACTTGGACAACTTCTTGCTCATAATTTTCTTTGTCTTTATACTCCATATGTTGTTTCTCATCATAAAATAGTTTTGAAGATAACTTATATTTAGGAGACATTACTGTACTTTTATCAAGAATCTAATTAGATAGGATATCTGGAAAACTTTTAGCATTATTTCTCAACACATTCTCCTCGTTATGTTTGGCTGATACCATCTTATCTTCACATGTTTGATACAAATTCTATTCATAGGATGAATTGAAAGATGTCACACATCTTAAATACAATTCCCCACACATATTTTGAGTTTCATCATCCTCAAAATTATCATTAGGCTTATTATTTTCATCATGATGTCGATGGATTTGATTGCATAGAAGATCTTCCTCAAATAGCAGATTCATAAACATAGATAACTTGGACACATCTTCCTTTGTATCTTCTTCAAACAATGGGTTCAAGGTCATAAAGAATTCAGGCATATAGTCATAAGAGATTTCATTTGGATCATCAAATGTTTCATCAACAAGACTAATATCTTCATTAACATTATTTCCTGAATCTTCCTCATGTTCATGTAGTTCTATTTCATCTCCATAATTTGATCCCTGAGAATTATCATCTTCTTCATCTAGTACCCCCTGAATATGTGTTGATCTGTCAACTTGTTTACCATGATGGATTGAGAAAAAAATTGGGTTGTTCCTCTCAGTATGTTTATGATATTCTATGTCTAACAAGGTTGAAATCTCTTCCTCATTGAGAGAATTATCTTCCTCATTTTTATATTCACCGATGTCTTATATCATACAAGTATCATCACGGAAAGATCTTTCCTTAGACTATCCAAAAGAGTCTCCTTCATTCACATCTGAAACCTCACTTGACTCATATGCTACTTTAGTCTTGCATTCATTCTCCTCTGCAAACAATTCATTATTCATAAGTTCAAGAAAATAAATAAACTGATGATCATATCAGTGACCTAGTTCTCACATTCTATTTAAAAGATCAGAGAATGGAGGTGTGCATTCTGAAGGTATTTCTTGATATATATTAAACATCCTTATGAAGAATTGTACTGCAGATTCTTCTTCTTATTTCTCTATCTTCAAAAACATGTCCAAATGGGATATGTAATTTGGATTTTCTTCATCATCACTAATATTATCATAAAAAATAAGGCCATGTTCAATTTGATCATAAGCCTCCTCTTCTTTGTCTTCGCTATCTTCTTCTAATATCTTAACAAGAAGCTTCAAATCAGGTTTATCTAATGAGATTCCCAAGTTTTTGACCTTTCTCATTAATTCTTTTTGTGAAGGCATAATTGTTTCAGGTATCCTCTTATATATATTTTCCATCCTCAAGAATAAGTGTGCACAAGATTCCCCTTCAAATCTCTCCAAACTGAAAAATGCATCAAGTAGAGACATAGTATAATCCTCCTCAATGATGCAACTTTGATCTTCACACTTTTCATAACACATGTTATCTTCATTGCTTGCATCATGAAATTCATATAGAAACCATTGTTCAAATTCTTTCCAAGATGAAATACTTTGTGTAGGTAATGATTCATATGCCTCTCTTGCATCATCCTTTAATGACCAGGCAAATAATTTCATGGCATCACCTTCCACATCAATTTTGTAATTATCAAGGAACATATGAAAAACATCTAAATGATCAAGAGCTGGTTCATCTCCATAAAATTCAAGCACTTTGTGTGCAAGCTTTGATAAATTAGTACTGCATTGAAATTTTCTGAGATCCAAAGGCTCAGTGGGAATAAAAAAACTTCTGAAAATTTTCTTAAACATCATGTAATAAAGCTTATATTACTAACTAAAGGCCAAATATTCATTCCTTCCAAGTTCTCTACCTCAATGGAGAAATTGAAAACTTATGACACATGGAGTCGCCACCTCTTTCAAAGAGGAAAACTTTACTTATCTCCTTCTGAGTCTTCTTCCTCAGTAGAGACACTAGTTGAAATACTTTATTGAATAGAGTCACCACCTCATTCAAAGAATGTCTTGCTTCTAGGTTCTTTCTTCCATTAGAGTGTACTTCCAAACAAACTAATAGAACTACTTTATGATTTTGATATGTGAAATCTGAAATTCTAGGTAACTTCCCAATATATATTGTGAGCAACTCTTCCCCAGCAGAGTCGTCAATTTGTTGGTGCCCAAAAATGATAGATCACTTTTGGCCAACTAATAGTTACACACTAATACCTCTACAATTTTGGCTTAATCAAGCCAAGGCTGGTAGGCCTAAATTCACTTTAAACTATCAAATTCTCTATGTTGCACAATTGCATACATAAATAAACAAAGTTCCTCCCAAGGTGATGAATGATCCTTGGAGGAAAGAAATAAATCCTCTAATAATCTCTATTCTATAAATCTTGACTAAAGTGGATTAAACTAAGGACTCAAAAGTAATATTTTTGAAATAATGATTGTATAATCTACAAACCACAAAGTATGAACCAAATGACAATTTCCAAATTATAGTTAGACCTAAATACTTGGGCTATAGAGTCATAAAACTTTCAATCCTACCTATAATCAGAGATGGTTTTAAGGTAACTCACTCCTATAAAGCGAGACCATCACCCTACAAGCTTTTATTGAAAAAAAATTTAAAACAACTTATACAATAGGTCCTATAGTTTTAACCCAACTTAAGAGCCCGAAAGGAAACAGTAATAGCTTCTCAGACCATGCTACCATTATTCAAATTGTACAAATTAGTCATAAATGAATACATCAAATAGAAAAACATAGTAGGATACCCTAGTTCATAGAGTAATCTGAAAGACTAATTGAAAACATATAACTTATAACCACAAATAAAGAAGAGCACTTATCTTTATTAATGCTGAAAAAAATAGTACATTAGAGTTCATATTGTAATTTTAATCGAATTATATCCTATGAAAATATATCTTGTATTGTATTGTCTCTCTTTACATTTTACATTATGTATATATACATGTTTGAGTGGCTTTCACACCTATTTAGGGTGAAAAGACACCCTTATTACAAATTGTTTTGAAAAAATGATAAACTAACTAAAAAATAACTACCTAACTTTCGGATTTGGGCTTGGTTGAAAAACCAAAACACCTCATGGAAAGTTAAGATTTTTTATGGAGATAGAAAATTTGATTTCCTGAACTGGGTCATTTTAGATTTTTAAAATTTGACCATCTTCTACCTCTATCGACATCATCTTTGCAGTAGGTCAAAATTCCAACATTTTCTAAAGGGTTTGATCATAGAATTTTGATTTTTCTTGTCACATAGCTTCCTTCCATAATATCTCAACTTTTTAATTGAAAATTAATGTAATATTTTATCTCATTTTATGTACTCCATCATTAATTATTGGGCATGAAGTTTAAAAGGCCATTTTGTAGAGTTTTATCACTATATAGGACTCCAAATTTTGCCCAAAATTTAGAGCTCCAACACTTGCTTTGACCAAACTTTGATTATCCGTATCTTCACAAGAGAGGCTCCATTATTTAAGATTCAAGGTATTTTTTTGTTCATCCCGACGAGATCTTCAATTTGAGACCACTTTCACCAGATTTGGAAATGCTCAAATTTTTAGCTACGAACACTATAATGACTTTTTTGCTTTGACCAAAATTTAACCATCTGTATTTTGAGAAGAGAGGCTCAATTTTTAAAGATTTAAGGTGTTCTTTGGTTCATCTCGATGAGATCTTTAATTTGGGACTTCACCAAATTTGGAAATGGTCAAATTTTTAGCTACGAACCATATACTGACTTCCTTACTTTGAGCAAACTTTGATCATCCATATCTTTAGTAGAGAGGCTCTCTTTTTCAAGATTCAACATGGTTTTTGGTTCATCTCAATGAGATCTTCGATTTGAGACCACTTTCACTAGATTTGGAAATGGTCAAATTTTTAGATACAAACACTATATTGACTTCCTTACTTTGACCAAACTTTGATTATCCGTATCTTGAAAAGAGAGGCTCCATTTTTCAAGATTAAAGGTTTTTTTTGGTTCATCTTGATGAGATCTTCAAATTGATTCTACTTTCATCGGATTTGGAAATAGTCAAATATTTAGCTATGAACACTATACTGACTTCCTTGATTTGACTAAACTTTGATCATTCGTATCTTGAGAAGAGAGGCTCTATTTTTAAAGATTCAAGGTATTTTTTGGTTCATTTCGATGAGATCTTCGATTTGAGACCAATTTCACAAGATTTGGAAATGATCAAATTTTTAGCTATGAACACTGTACTGACTTACTTGCTTTGACCAAACTTTGATCGTCCATATCTTGGGAAAAGAGGCTCTATTTTTAAAGATTCAAGGTATTTTTTGGTTCATCTCGATGAGATTTTTTATTTGAGACCACTTTCACAAGATTTGGAAACGGGTAAATTTTTAGCTATGAACACTGTACTGAATTCCTTGCTTTGACCAAATTTTGACCATCCGTACCTTGATAAGAGAGGCTTCATTTTTCAAGATTCAAGGTATTTTTTGGTTCATCTCGATGAGATCTTTGATTTGAGACCACTTTCACTGGATTTAGAAATGGTCAAATTTTTAGCTACGAACACTATACTAACTTCCTTACTTTGACTAAACTTTGACTGTCTGTATCTTGAGAAGATAGGCTCTATTTTTTAAGATTCAAGGTGTTTTTTGTTTCATCTCCATGAGATCTTTGATTTAAGACCACTTTCACCAGATTATGGAAATGGTCAAATTTTTAGCTACGAACACTCACTAGTACATTTGAGACCTTTTTTCAATGACTGATTGTCTAAATTCAGACAGTATACCGTCGATTAAGCGACATCATCCGGTGTCGCAATTTTGTAGTTGGAAACATTGACGGTTATGATAGGTGTTGTACATGTGATGTTAGGTGTCGTACATGTGATGTCTATAGTCATCGTAAAAGGGGGTTTCAACACAATGAATATACTCATCGGGTCTACTTGTTGTCGTACCACATTTGACAAATCTCTGTCGGATGTAGTTAGTTACCGATGGAAATGCTATACCTATGATGGGTAATCATCATAAGCTTCCAACGCCTTTCTATCATTGGAAGATTGTATACCGATGGAAATACTATTGGTGCAATAGTTATCCATCGAGAATTTTTGACAAATTATCGTCACTTCTCTAATGCCATCGTAATTGCAATGGACATCACAATTTTTTTAAAAAAATATATAAATTCATCGATCTAGTTTGACTCGATTGGTGTTCTTTCAAATTTGGTTGTCATTCAGAGATGACTTTACAGTAGATTCAGTAGCGGCTCATACATTATTGAGTCGAGTCTAGAGACTTGGATTTGTTGATCACTATGGTGTCCATGATGACTTGGGAGAAGTCTTCTTCTAGGTGAACTAAGCTGAGAGACTTGGATTATAGAAAGTCGGTCATTTGATGTGACTTATGAGACATTGGATGCCTCTTCATAGCGGGTTCATAGTGTAGTTTGAGGTGTTTCTTTGCTACTTGGTTCTTGGTAGCCATTGAGATGAATCAATATGACTTGATCTTGGGTCAAGACTTATTGAGGTGAGCTGAAGTGATCACTGCTCCTCGAAGTGATTGATGTTTCTGATAGATAGTCATCACTTTTAGTTTTGTCATCAATTATTCTTTGGTTTCCATCATAATTGTGATTGGTGTTCACTATTTTTTAAAAAGAAATATATATTTTTTGTATGTTGATTGAGATCTTAAATTATTGAGCTTCTCTTTGTTTCGATAATAGTTTAACATTCTCTACTTAACAGGGCCAACTGTGTGAAACTGGAAGCTCATTTGGCCCCTCCTAGGATCCTCTTATGACCCTTTATGACACTTTAAGACCTCTAAGATGTGTTTTCTTAGGGGTTATAAAGGGTTGTAAAGGGTCATAAGGGGTCCTGGGACACAACAGCTGAGAACCATAAATGTAGGCATCATGGTCATAATTTTTTGGAGACACAACATAATTAAATGCTATACCTAGACAATGAAACACAACCACTACTCTTGTAGTTCCAAGTTGACACTACAGGATCCAAAAACCAAAGATAAAGAATCTATATATGGTTTTTGGATCCCACAGTGTTAACTTAGAACTACAGGAGTAGTGGTTGTGTTGCATTTTCTGGGTATAGCATTCAATTATGTTTTGTCTCCAAACAATTGGGACCATGATGCCTACATTTATGTTTCTTAGCTATTGTGATACCTACATTTATGTTTTGTATTTTTCGTGTTTATTTTCATGTTGTTTTTGTTTGGCTTCTCTCCCTTGCATCGAAAATAAGATTTTGCCACTCTGAATCGAGAATGTGCGTGCAACACAAGCATAATATGTACGGATAGTAGGTGGAGCTGAGAAGACCCAACACATTTACATTTTTTCTCCTTTGTTTCTTGTACACCATCTCTATCGGCAAGTTTCTTCATGGATGGCCTCCACTATCTTCCCCACTACAACTGTAACCACTATTCATTCTCATGTGGTCATTACTATCTTCTTTATTGATCAGACCTCCACTGTAATTTCTCTAATGAAAAATTCCAAATTCAATGTTTGGTATTCCTTCATCTCCCCTCAAATCCATCACTTATGTGTATAGCTTCTCTCCCTTGCATCAAAAATAATATTTTTCCCACTTTGAATCGAGAATGCGCATGCAACACAAGTAGAATATGCACAGATAGCAGGTGGAGTTTAAAAAACACAACATGTTTGCATTTTTTTAATATGTCAAAATTACAATGTTCACAATGGTCTATAACTTAAAATATGCAATTAAAGACCTCTATCCAAAATGCAACCATGTTGTGTTTTTCGGCTCCACCTGATATCCTATGTATATGAATTGAGATTGCATATTGAACTAGGTGTCTCCTTCTGCATTGCCTGAAACCAAGAGACTATCATAGTTAACATCTAAATGGCACGTCTCATCATCACAACTAATCCACCTTAAACAATTGATTAACCATTCTAGACAAGATGATGATTTAAGTATTGTGTTTTAGAAAAGAACCCATTGAACATTCTAATACTAATTTCTCCCAAAATATGAAATCCACTAAAATTTAGCGAAAACCCCTCCAACATTACAACAGTATATAAAAGGAAACTCAGTGTCTAAACATGGAACTAAGCTCAAACACATGTAAATAAACATCAGTCATTATCAAATAAACATCAGTCATTATCAAATAAGTTGCATAAATGAGAATCATTTTTTTTTTTGGCTTTCTCTTTTTTTCTGCTTCCTTATATTGTTGCAGAGGTGTATCCATGTCTAGAGCATCATTTCTTCTCAGCCATGCACATGACCTCACTGTCCTTTGCAAAGGTGGGTCCTCTGCAATAACAAATAAAAGGCTTCAATTAAAAACATATTATCATAATTTGGGTTAATTTAAAATATATTCATTATTGTTACAAGCATTTCAATACATTAAAAAACATAAACGTGATGCTCTTTACCTTATCCAACCACATCATCTTGCTCGGCGGCTTGAACCTCAACATGCTCATTGGGAACAACATCCTCTACATCCCCTGCAACTGCAATACAAAATGTTTTATTAATCCCAACACATTATAATTAAATTTTTATTACTATGCCAAATTCAATTTAACATGTTTGCTTGTATTAAATATTCATTAATCAAAATTCGAATAGAAAATGTATACCTTGAGTACTACAATTCACATTAGAATCGATGCCTCCATCGTGCTCGGCCGGTGCAATATCAATATTGATAGGCTACATTCCAATGTAAATAATTAGTGTATTTATCGACAATATATACATATAAATACAAGACAAATACTGAGAAATGTTAATCATTCAGTTTACTACATATAAATATATTCACTTTAAAGTTTTAAACAAATATATAATCAGTGTTTCCTTACTTAAAAAAAATATATTCACTTTATGTTGGAACTTAACATAAAATACGGTAATTGGTAAAGTTTTCAACTTGAAATAAAAATCAATTGGCTTATTTACCTGATCAATAGATCTAGCAGAAGAACCTTGTGCACTCATTGCTTGATATCATTCAGCCATGACTTTATAGCCTTGTTTGAAGCCTATTTTTTTGTCCTCTTTTGTAATCTATTTTTTGAACTCCAAGGCCTACATTTTTTATTGGTATCATGAATTTTTATTATAGTGAATTTTATCAAAACTAAATTTATTGCAATTTAATTATAAATATTTGCATACGATTTTTCATTTACTAATACTTACAACTCGTGCAACAAGTTTTGGATATCCACCTAGGCCAAGCCTATGTTGCCCGTGCTTTTGTTTTCTTGTTGTTGTTGCCTTTGTTGTGTCAGGAAACCTATGTGATGTTTGATGTTAGATCACATAAGTACAAAGAGTAAATAGTACATAATTTCATTATTAACATTATCACGTACCTTCTTTCCTCCAGTGATACTACTCGTCCACTATGTCTTGCACTTCTCTCAAGTGCATCCTTTTTAGGATCCTCCCACTCATTAATAGGAATATAGGGAGGCCGCTTGTAATAAGGGTTTTGTTCTATTTGGCTCCTGTAGTTGTCCCTAATATGCTTCAAAACAATGCCCACTTTGTCAAGGAGTCTAAGTCTATGAAAGACTTCGGGTCCAAAAAGTGTTGTCATAGAGTCAATGAGCTTATTCTTTAACCCTTTATCTTGTGCTGACAACCTTTTAAGAAAAAAAACTGTTAGATTCATAAATGAAGTGAAGCTACCTTTTAATATACTTGAAGAAAGGGATGAAATGAAATCTAATCTTGCAATGAAATCAAAATATGATACCATGTGCGTATGGTCAGCCCGAAAATGCACAAACATTCATCATTAAGTTTTTCATAAAATAGATTATTCCCTGCAAGATAATTATGAGCTTATTATAATTAGTTATTGCAAGGGACCACATAGGGGGTTAGTGCATTACGTTATGATTATTATATTGTATAGTAAAAGAAAGGATCAGTCTTTAAAGTACCTAGAAGCTGGGCTACTCTCAAGGGAAGTCCATCTTCATTGCTCATGAACAATTGATCACACTGTATTGTTCCCGTACATTTAACATGAGTACATCTAGGAATTGCATCATTGCCTCCTACATAAAATGAATCCAATATTACAAAATGCCCCCTAAGAAAGAATATATAGTTCAAGTGAAATTAACACATGATAAATAAGAGAGAAAAAGAGGATTCTACTTACCAATAGTAGGTGTACTTGCTGACATTTTAGGTGGAACTACCTCTGTGGATCTGATCCTCATACTAGACGATGTACTCAATATAGGTTCAATAGTAGGTGTTGAACAAAAATATTGTTAGAGCATAAAAAAATATGGATAACCATGCACAAGATGGAGGATAAAACATGTGATGTACCATCTAAAGTATTTGCATCTAAGATAATGCCCTTTAATCTATTTAGCATCCCCTGTAAAGAGAACACATATATATTTTAGTTAATAACATAAATAAAATAGTATACTATAAAAATCATTATTGAACTTTTGTTATAATCAAAAACTTAATTAATACTTACTCTATAGTTCTGAACATGACCAATCAACATATCTATTGCCCTCTATATTTCAGGAGTGTGAGGTTGAATATTTGTCATTCGAGCTAACTCTTTTGATATTGCACAAAGGACCCTTTCTAGTGCAACCACAGGATCAACCTCTGATAAAAATCAACATTGAATAGATCATGCTCATTCTACGGCTCCTCATGGACTACTTGTTCCTTTCCCTTTCTCTGATCAATACTTGTTTGTGAGAACAATATTATTAGCCCTTTATTTAAAAGAAATCCAAAATAGTAGAACAAAAAATATATGCATTAACATAACAAAAATATGCATTAACATTTTTCTTGTATGTGCATTTGTACAACAACAATGAGTTTTACTTGTTGGGAAGAAGAAGTCCCATGAGAACTATCACCACCATTCCTATCATGTGGCTGTTGATCCATACTATAGCTCTATATTTCAAAAAAAATCATTTTGACATGTTAAAACATGTGTTCTTATTCTAAGTTACGTTGAATAATAGATAATTATCAAAATGTGTACCACCTTGTCCATGATAGTGATGTGGTTTTTTTTATCTATGCAATTCAAATTATAATCGATAAGAAACTCCTCACCTCCACGTATTGATTTGATCACACATACAAATACGTGATTTCCCTCACACATCTCAAATATGCAATTGGGTTGCTTCTTAGTTGACGCAAGTCGTGTACTGTTTATAAAACCTGCAATATTCCCTGATGTTTTTGGTCTTCCATCAATGTATATAGCTACTTTTTTACTTTGTTCACTAACTTTTTGTAGTATATAATTTTCCATGAGTGCATACCTACACATAATTTTTTTATATTTAACAATTTGCATCCAGCTACTGTAATCATAACAAGGTCCGACATACTCCATCAATTCGACAACTTTGTTGTAAGAGACCTTTATGCAATTCATGGAAAATAGCCCCAAACCATGTAATGAAGATGGTGCTATGCGATATATCCTCTCTTTAACACAAAAATTAGTATTTATTGGAGGAAGTTCATCGGGGACCCATTGTTTCTATAGATGTTTGTACCTAAACGGCAGCACAAAGTCGCCTTTGCTCTCATCATCATAAGAACACAACCCCCCTTGAGCAAGGAAAAATTTCATGCATTTATTGAATTTTTTTCTGATCTTTTGACCTCAAGTCGATCTCATTGAATTACACGTACTAAATGTCTCACTTTCTTCCATTCCTAGATTTTCCTCGCTCGAGGAAGACAATTCTGACAAATACCTTTTCGCTAGTACCTACACCTCATGCACTTGTACCTAATAATCCATGAAACTATGTGGGATACCTGACATAAGATGATAGTTATATAATCAAACAAACATAGTTCACTCCATAGTTTTCATTATATCTTGTGAAGGACATTATTCATTGTTAAAATTATCTATTTATCCAACAATATTTTGAATATCTCAGCATTGCATATAACTAAACATCTCAGCATTGCATGGGACACCACTATTGTGGCATTTCATCAAATAGTTCTCGTACCTTGCCACTAGTGTTTTTATTACATCTTGTGAAGGACTTTATACATTTTTAAAATTATCTATTTATACTTTTAGAATTAGTTCACTCCATTGCAAGGAACAAAGAGAATCCCATGTGATTTAACATCATTGAGATGCCTCCTTTCATTAGCTTCATGTCACCTTCTCATTGCTTCTCATAGATTCCTATGTGTTTCATCCTTCATTTATACACTTACTTCCTAAGGGGTATTCTTGAGTTCAAACATATTGAGCTGCTACAACTAAATTATAAATCATGAATTCACTATAAAATTAATTCACTATAAATCAAGGGGCATTATAAATCATGAATTCGCCATAAAATTAATGTATTGCTCTAGATTTCATATGAACATTTTGTCAAATGGTTGGCATGTATGTTTATTCAAATGGAGTTATATTATTTAGAATGGATATATGATTAGTTGATATTGAATTCTATGTCAAGATTTACAACATTAAATTGATCATAGTTAGAAGACTCAGACACAAGAAGAATATGAGTATAGCCAATTTTCAGAAGAATATGAATGAATGCAAACATACATAAGTGGATGAAAATAAATAATGAAGGTACCTGATATTGCCTGAAGTAATGAAGTGTTGACCCTGGGTTCAATCCAGTATGCTCATGTATGATTCATAAACTGCAAGGAAAAAAAGGATGGGGTTAGATCCAAAGGATCTAAGAAATGCCTAACACCCTATCATTGATCCTTATCTACAATTAGGCATGTGCATAGTTAAGCCATATACTTCTAAAAGGAACTATGCTATAGAACATGTGCACTCAAGAACATGTGCAATGTATAGGCGTTGGAATCCAAATGAAGCTCTACATTTATGTCTTTATGAACACCTGGTGAATCACTGTTGTGGTTGCATTTATGTCTCTATGAACACCTGGTGAATCACTGTTGTGACTGCATCATCCAAATAGTGCAAAAACAACACCAGATGTTGTTGTTCCATTTGCTGTTGCTATGGCATCATTTCCAAATGATGCATCCACAACAGTAACCCACCATGCCCATCAACACAAGGAAGACATGATCAAGCATAAGCAATGGAGGGGACATTATCAAGGTCAAATAAGAGGTCAAATTTCATTCCTTGAAATTTTATATTTGTATAGTTATAAAATTTCATGCCTTGAAATTTTATAGCATAGTTCCTTAGCATTTGAGCTTCATATTGCAGCCATGACTTGAGGTAGGCATTCAAGATTTGTCTTCTCATTAACTCAATTTCATTTTGATGGCATTTTTTGATTTAATTGTGACACCAGCTTGGTTATAAACAAACAAAAAAAAAGTGTCATTTGTAATTTTTGTGAATTCAAAGAGCTGCCGCAAAGATGACACTTTTGCGTGGTGTGAAGAGGGCATTCGAGTTTGGCTCACGGGATGCAAGCTAGAGCATCATGCATTGTTTATGAGCTCACTATTTGAGCACCTCATGTCCCTATTTGATTGGTCGGTGCTCTATTTTTTATATTGAGTTTACATCATATATTTAGTTTTAATAAATATCTTATAAAACAATGTAAAACTAACCCAAAATACTTTGTCTTAATAAAATCTTAATAAAACAATATATTTAGTCTTAATAAAATCTTATAAAATAACATATATTGTGTGAAGTGTTTGATATCTCTTTATTTGTTTTGCTATTGATATTCACTATGTGGTACTCCCCGCTTATGATCATTTCACGAGGAAATGTCTTGATGGCTCATGGGCTGCAAGCTAGGGCATCATACATTGTTCATGAGCTCACTATTTAATACTGGCATTGTTTACATATTTTCATTTGGAATGCTTGATGACCTGTGAGCTTTGAGAGCTAGGGAATTATTTCTATTACCTTCAAGGCATTGTGTGAAGTGTTTGATCTCTCTTTATTTATTTTTTTGTTGATATTCACTATGTGGTACTCCCCATTTATGATCATTTCATGAGGAAATTTCTTATGGTTCGCCAGCTGCAAGCTAGGGCATCATGCATTGTTTATGAACTCATTGTTTGAGCACCGACCAATCAAATAAGGACATGAGGTGCTCAAACAGTGAGTTCATAATGACATAAACAATGCATGATGCCCTAGCAAAATAAAAAAACAAATAAAGAGAGATCAAACACTTCACAGAATATATGTTGCTCTATAAAATTTTATTAAGACTAAATATATTCTTTTATTAAGATTTTATTAAGACAAAGTATTTTGGGTTAGTTTTATGTTGTTTTATAAGATTTTATTAAGACTAAATATATGATCATACATTAATACACTTACTATTTTGAATTTGAGCTCGGACATCATGCAATGCTTATTGTTGTCATTTCAGTGGCATTGTTTATTTGATAGCATTGTTAATAGTGGCATTGTTTACATCGTGATTAGTATTTGGAATGCTCGATGACCCATGAGCTTTGAGAGCTAGGGCATCGTTTCTATTACCTTCAAGGCATTGTGTGAAGTGTTTGATCTCTCTTTATTTGTTTTGTTATTGATATTCACTATGTGGTACTCCCTATTTGTGATCATTTCACGAGGAAATGTCTTGATGGCTCGCAGGCTGCAAGATAGGGCATCATACATTATTTATGAGCTCAGTGTTTAATAATTGCATTATTTACATCTTATCATTTGGAATGCCTGATGACCCACGAGCTTTGAGAGCTAGGGCGTTGCTTCTATTACCTTCAAGGCATTGTTTGAAGTGTTTGATCTCTCTTTATTTGTTTTGTTGTTGATATTCACTATGTGGTACTCCCCGCTTATGATCATTTCATGAGAAAATGTCTTGATGGCTCATGGGCTGCAAGCTAGGGCATCATACATTATTCATGAGCTCACTGTTTAATACTGGCATTGTTTACATATTTTCATTTGGAATGCTTGATGACCCGCGAGCTTTGAGAGCTAGGGCATCATTGCTATTACCTTCAAGGCATTGTGTGAAGTGTTTGATCTCTCTTTATTTTTTTTTCTATTCATATTCACTATGTGGTACTCCCCGTTTATGGTCATTTCATGAGGAAATGTCTTGATGGCTCACGGGCTGCAAACTAGGGCATCATACATTGTTCAAGAGCTCATTGTTTAATACTGACATTGTTCATGAGCTCACTGTTTAATATCTAGCATCATGCAAACATATATTAATACACTTACTATTTTGAATTTGAGCTCGAGCATCATGCAATTTTATTGTTTTCATTGCATGCTTGCTACTGTTGTGCACCATATATTATTTTATACACTATTTATTTCATTGAGACCGTGAGCTTGGCATTTGTAATGTATTTTCTATTATTGGATCAATGCTACCATGTTGTTGAGGTTGTAGATGCATTGAATCACCACTGGCATTCTATTTTGATAGTAGCAATATAACAAATAGAGAACCAACCAATCAAATAGGGACATAGAATGTGGGTAGATGCATTGAATCACCACTTCCATTTTATTTTGATGAAGATGAACTATGCTATAAAATTTCAAGGCATGAAATTTTATAACTGTACATATATTTTATGAGTATAAATGTACAACAGAAGAGCACCCACATGCCTTAGTTTTTATTGGTCTATGAAAGGTTTTGGTTTGCCTTTCTAAATTGAGATGTCATCCTAAGATTCAAAAAGACTACAGTACTGGTGAGGGCACCTAGGTAGGGCTATTTGGTACCTAGTGTTCCTAAATTTTGGCTTGTAGTGACCTTAGCCAAGCCACTAGGTTAGGGAGAAGCTTATTTGGTCTCTCTAGGTGTGCTAGCTAGTGTTTTTTCTTCTTTATTCTTTTGAGTCCTTGTTGTGTCTTTTGGAGCCTAGTTGTAGCAGTCTTAGCCAACTTTGCTATGTTGCCTGTCATAGGACACTGTTCTAAAGTTGAACAAATGGCCTCTTTAATGTTTTAGAGGTTTGAAAATGGCCTTTATGACCCTTACTCAATCAAGGATTGAGTTCTTTTGAGGTGTGTGTAGGTGGTTTTTCTATCCACCAAAAGTTGCTTGACAACTTTGAAAGTTGTCATGACAACTTTGAAAGTTGTCATGACAGTTTTTCTTGCAAAAGCATGTAACTAGCTTGGATAATGTTCTAAAGTTGAACAAATGACCTCTTTAATGTTTTAGAGGTTTGAAAATGGCCTTTATGACCCTTACTCAATCAAGTATTGAGTGCTTTTGAGGTGTGTGTAGGTGGTTTGTCTATCCACCAAAAGTTGCTTGACAACTTTGAAAGTTGTCATGACTATTTTTCTTGCAAAAGCATGTAACCGGCTCAGACAGTGTTCTAAAGTTGAACAAATGGCCTCTTTAATGTTTTATAGGTTTGAAAATGGCCTTTATGACCCTTAATCAATCAAGGATTGAGAGCTTTTGAGGTGTGTAGGTGGTTTGTCTATCCACCAAAAGTTGCTTGACAACTTTGAAAGTTGTCATGATAGTTTTTCTTGCAAAAGAATGTAACCGGCTTGGACAGTGTTTTAAACTTGAACAAATGGCATCTTTAATTTTTTAGAGGTTTGAAAATGGCCTTTATGACCCTTAATAAAGGATTGAGTGCTTTTGAGGTGTGTGTAGGTGGTTTTTCTATCCACCAAAAGTTGCTCAACAACTTTGAAAGTTGTCATGACAATTTTTCTTGCAAAAGCATGTAACTGGCTCAAGAGATAGCTAGCCCAATCCATGGGCCCTAACACCAAGGAGGGAGATATTTAAGCTTTGAAAACCATAATTCAAGGTGTAGGGAAGAGTGCAGTATGGAGAGAAAATTTTTGGTTGCAATTAGACTATGTAACTAGTTTTCCCTTGATAGAGATATACATTTTTGTGTTGACAGAGATAAGAAATGGATTGAATATCCGACTGTAATGTTTGCATGTGATGATTGTTAATGTTTTTGAATTCCTATGATAGTTATTTAGCATTTTATTTTAGTTTTGAGTTAGTCTTCATAGTTTTCTTTATTTTGGCTTGTCTCAGATTACTACTGATAGAGCTTTGAATAATGGAGTGCTAGAGCACTCTCCCACAGTACAATCTGTACAGGTTTATGGGATTTTTGTCTAGACTCCCTGTAATATATGTTTTGCAAAGGAGGGGCCCTAGAAAGTTCAGGATGTATCTATAAACTGATGCCCTAGGCAAGCTATCAATGTTTGGTTAGGGGTCAGTGTGTTGTTGCAGAGTAGATGGAGTGAATGAGGGTGCTCAAAGCCTGGTTCAAATGATGTGGAGGGGACGTTAGATGCATGATCAAGCATCTCCAATGAAGAGAGAGCTTATGGGATTGTAGAAACAAGGTAAAATACTAAACCCTCACTGTTACAAATAGTGAGTTACCAAACCCTCATTTATAGCCCCATTTTCACCAGGCCCTGTATGGACAGTATGGGAAAAGGAGACTGATAGAATCTTAAAGCCCTCCCAAAAGGGTATTCAAATCCATAATTAGTTGGATGCTTTTCTTAGAGAAGTTTGGAGTTATTAGCATAAAAAGTTCAATTAGGCCTACTAAACCTAGTAGCCTTTTTAGGCCAGACAACAGATAAAACTTTTTAGAAGGGACAGAGAGGTTCCTAGAACAGTGAACTTTATCATATTCTTGGTGTCATAGACTAAATGGAGAAAGGAGGAGTTTGAAACTTCTTAGAAGGGTACTAGGATAGCACCCTTAAGGCTAGGAGATTAGCCTCTTTGATTCTAGGAGGGCCTATGACAAAGTTATAGCAAGGTATATGTAACATTAAGTACCCTAGTTTGCATTATTAGATGATCTTGTTAAATTTGTGTTCATTTCATACAAAGATACATGTAAAGGAAAAAAAAAAATTGCATCTAAAGATTACATATATATATATGAAAAATAACTTGTATATACTATACAAGGAAAATAACTTTCAGAAGAAAATGCAAGAGTATAGGCATACATAAGAGGATGAACATAAATAATAAAGGTGCCAGACATTGCCTGAAGTGATGAATTTTTGACCTGGGTATGAATCTAGTATGCCCCTGTGTGATCCAGAACCTACAAAGAAAAGAGAGATGGGGATTAGATAAAAAATATCTAAAAAATGAATGAATCCTATTACTGATCCTCATCTACAATTATGCATGTGCATAGTCAAGCCATACACTTCTGAAATAAAAACCATGCTACAAGACATGTGCACTCAGAAAAATGTTGCAGAGAGTAAATTGCTGCATTTATGTCTACATGAACACCTAGTGAGTCACTATTGTGATTTCAAGTAAAGATCATAACATCACAACGTGGTTGGCAACCCCAAGGAGGCCCCATTGCATGCAGTGAGTAAGCTACATCAAAACAAAGAGGTACACAAATCTGCATCATCTATACTAATGTCCCTATTTGATTGGACGGTGCTTTGTTTGTTATATTTCTACTATCAAAATAGAATGGCAGTGGTGATTCAATGCATCTACAACCTCAACAACATGACGACATCGATCAAATAACATAAAATACATTACAAATGCCAAGCTCACAGTGTCAATAAAATAAATAGTGTATAAAATAATATATGGTGCACAACAGCAGCAAGCATGCAATGACAACAATAACATTGCATGATGTCCGAGCTCAAATTCAAAACAATATTTCATAATTCCATCATTATAGAAGAGATAACTACCTACAACTATATTTCATAATTCCTCCTTTGAAGTATATATATATCAAGTATAATTATGAGTTTACATCATATATTTAGTCTTAATAAAATCTTATAAAATAACATAAAACTAACCCAAAATACTTTGTCTTAATAAAATCTTAATAAAATAATATATTTAGTCTTAATAAAATCTTATGGAACAACATATATTGTGTGAAGTGTTTGATCTCTCTTTATTTGTTTTGTTAGGGCATCATGCATTGTTTATGTCATTATGAGCTCACTGTTTGAGCACCTCATGTCCCTATTTGATTGGCCAGTACTCAAATAGTGAGCTCATAAACAATGCATGATGCCCTAGCTTGCAGCCCGCGAACCATCAAGACATTTCCACATGAAATGATCATAAACAGGGAGTACCACATAGTGAATATCAATAAAAAAAAAAAAAAAAAGAGATCAAACACTTCACACAATGCCTTGAAGGTAATAGAATGATGCCCTAGCTCTCAAAGCTCACGGGTCATCAAGTATTCCAAATGAAAAGATGTAAACAATGCTAGTATTAAATAGTGAGCTCACGAACAATGTATGATGCCCTAGCTTATAACCTGTGAGCCATCAAGATATTTCCTCATGAAATGATCATAAACGAGGAGTACCACATAGCTAGTGAATATCAACAAAAAAATAAATAAAGAGAGATCAAACACTTCACACAATATATGTTGTTTTATAAGATTTTATTGAGATTAAATATATTGTTTTATTAAGATTTTATTAAGAAAAAATATTTTGGGTTAGTTTTATGTTGTTTTATAAGATATTTATTAAGACTAAATATATGATGTAAACTCAATATAACAAACAAAGCACTGGCCAATCAAATAGGGACATGAGTTACTGAAACAGTGAGCTCATAAATAATGCATGATGCCCTAGCTTGTAGCCCACGAGCCATTAAGACATTTCCTCATGAAATGATCATAAACAATGAGTACCACATAATGAATATCAACAACAAAACAAATAAAGAGAGACCAAACACTTCACACAAACACTTCAAACTTCACATCAGCCATACACTTCTAAAATGAACTATGCTACAGAACATGGGTGTGTGTTAATGTGATTCAAAAGCTATTATGGAAGATTGTTTTATTATTGAGATAAGGATATCTTAATTCTACAAGAATAAATGTTTTGAGAAATATTTGAATTTAATTTTGACAATAACATGAGGAGTGGATATATTTCAAGCTTTAGCGAGACTTCATACCACGCACTGTTTGTAGATTACGTTCAATGCATTATTTACACTTGTATTAGTGGGAAAACTCTTGAAAACATGCAAAAGAGATTGCATTCAACCATGTTGTTTACATGACACATGTAGTTTACCTCTAGTCTAAATCAGCATTGCGTACAAATCTATGAATGGTGTGTGGTACAAAGCTTCACTCAAGCATGAAAATGATAAGCATTATGATGTTGAGGTATGGTGTGGTAAGCACAAGTATAGTTTCTCATAAGCTGCTATTGGTATAGTTTTGTTTTTTTCAATAGTTGCAAAATCCAGCTTCTCCTATACTTACACGTATGTATATATTTTGGTCTTGGTTTTAATGTCATGTAAATTTGAGTGAAATGGTAATAATATTTAAGAGTAACAAGTATGGCATTTTAAACAAGTATGCATATACATTATATAAGAAGAGTGATATATTTTAATGGAAACACTTAATGAGAAAGATGCCTATATAACACGAGGAGTGATATATTTTAATGGCAGTGGACATAGAAATTGCAGTGAAACTCTATAATTTATTATTGTAAGTGGACATAGAAATTGCAGTGTAAGTAGTAGGATGATTGTAAGTGGACATATAAGTTGTAGTGAAACTCTGTAATTTATTATGGCTCATTGTTGTATATCTATAGTCAATGTTTATTTAAACTTTAGGATGATACTTATATGATTGCTTAAGTAAATTGTTCTTACCTTGAGACTAGTACACCATGGGATTAGAGGATGGTTGTTATAACAGTAACTGTGTGTCTGTGGGATACTTTTATATTTTGTATTAAATGATGATAGATACATATGGGTTTCTTCCTTTTGCAACAGTTTATATTTTGATACTTATATCTTGAATTGTCAAATGACCAATGAGTGATAATTTCAAAAGTGTATCATAATTAAAGGCATGTGAATTCATATTGTACTCAGTCTGAATGCCAGTGTGTAATGCTTTTACTTACGATATTAATCTTAATATATCCCTATAAAGATATCCCTATTTTATTATTGATGTCCCTATTTACATCTTTTCATCAAATGACCCAAAAACATCAAGAATAGTCCTTTATGGTCACTAATAGCCAACTTTCAGAAGAATATGAATGAGTGCAAACATACATAAGTGGATGAACATAAATAATGAAGGTACCAGACATTGCCTGAAGTAATGAAGTGTTGACTTGGGGTTCAATCCAGTATCCTCTTGTATGATCCAAAACCTACAAGGAAGGAAAAGATGGGGTTAGATCCAAAGGATCTAAGCAATGTTTGACACCATATTACTGATCCTCATCTATAATTATGCATGTGCATAGTCAAGCCATACACAGACTCAATAACATGGTAGCATTGATCCAATAATAGAAAATACATTACAAATGTCAATCTCATGGTCTCAATGAAATAAATAGTGTATAAAACAATATATGGTGCACAATAGCAACAAGCATGCAATGACAACAATAATATTGCATGATGCCTGATCTCAAATTCAAAATAGTAAGTGTATTAATGTATGTTTGCATGATGCCAGATATTAAACAATGAGCTCATGAACAATGCCAGTATTAAACAGTGAGCTCATGAACAATGTATGATGCCCTAGCTTGCAGCCCACGAGCCATCAAGACATTTCCCCATGAAATGATCATAAACGTGGAGTACCACATAGTAAATATCAATAGCAAAACAAATAAACAGAGATCAAACACTTCACACAATGCCTTGAAGGTAATAGAAACGATGCCCTAGCTCTCAAAGCTCACAAGTCATCAAGAATTCCAAATGAAAAGATGTAAACAATGCTAGCATTAAACAGTGAGCTCATGAACAATGTAGGATGCCCTAGCTTGCAGCCCGTGAGCCATCAAGACATTTCCTCATGAAATGATTATAAGTGGGGAGTACCACATAGTGAATATCAACAACAAAACAAATAAAGAGAGATCAAACACTTCACACAATGCCTTGAAGGTAATAGCAATGATGCTCTAGCTCTCAAAGCTCGCGGGTCATTGAGCATTCCAAATGCCAATTACGATGTAAAAAATGCCACTATTAACAATGTTATCAAATAAACAATGCCACTGAAATTGAGTTAATGAGAAGACAAAGCTCAAATGCCTACCTCAAGTGCTAGTGCTCTCTTCCCAAATGGTGTCATCCTCTTCGCGCACGCTAAACTCAGATGCCCTCCTCACTCGCGCATAAAAGCAGTGTCATCTTCGCGGTAGTTCTTCAAATTCACAAATTACAAATGATACTTCCTTTTCTTTTTTTTTTTGTTTATAACCAAATGGGTGTCGCAAATATGACAATAGTGTCGCTATTACAACACTGTCTGGGGCACTTGTAAAAAAAAATACAAAAAACATACATAAATTGTAGTGGTGTCGCAAATTGGCGTCGAAATTTGAACTCAAATGTTGTAGTGATTGTATTGAATTCCTTGCTTTGACCAAACTTTGACCATCTATACCTAGAGAAGAGAGGCTCCATCTTTCAAGATTCAATGTGTTTTTTTCTTCATCTCGACAAGATCTTCAATTTGACACCACTTTTACCAGATTTGAAAATGGTCAAATTTTTAGCTACAAACACTGTATTGACTTCCTTGCTTTGACTAAACTTTGACCATCCATATTTTGAGAAGAGAGGCTCCATTTTTCAAGATTCAAGATTTTTTTTAGTTCATCTAGATGAGATCTTTGATTTGAGACAACTTTCACTAGATTTGGAAATAGTCAAATTTTTAGCTACAAACACTGTAATGACTTCCTTCATTTGATAAAACTTTAACAGTCTGTATCTTGAGAAGAGAGGCTCCATTTTTCAAGATTCAAGGTGTTCTTTTGTTCATCTCGATGAGATCTTTGATTTGAGACTACTTTCACTAAATTTGGAAATGATCAAATTTTTAGCTACGAACATTGTCCTTATTTTCTTGCTTTAACCAAACTTTGACCATTTGTATCTTGAAAAGAGAGGCTCTATTTTTTAAGATTCAAGGTGTTTTTTGGTTCATCTTAGCGAGACCTTTGATTTGTGACCACTTTCAATAGATTTGGAAACGGTCAAACTTTTAGCTAAGAACACTATACTGACTTCCTTGCTTTGACAATACTTTGACCATCTATATCTTGAGAATAGAGGCTCCATTTTACAAGATTCAAGAAGTTTTTTGGTTTATCTTGATGAAATATTCAATTTGAGACCACTTTCACCAGATTTGGAAATGGTCAAGTTTTTAGCTACGAACACTGTACTACCTTCTTTGCTTTGACCAAACTTTGACCATCTATATCTTGAGAAGAGACGCTCCATTTTTTAAGATTCAAGGTATTCTTTGGTTCATCTCGATGAGATCTTCAATTTGAGACCACTTTCATCAAATTTGGAAATGGTCAAATTTTTAACTACAAATACTATATTGACTACCTTACTTTGACCAAACTTTGACCATCCATATCTTGAGAAGAGAGGCTCTATTTTTCAAGATTTAAGGTATTTTTTAATTCATTTTAATGACATCTTTCATTTGATACCAATTTCACCAGATTTGGAAATGGTCAAATTTTTAGCTATGAACACTATGCTGACTTCCTTTCTTTGACCTAAATTTGACAGTCCGTATCTTGAGAAGAGAGGCTCCATTTTTCAAGATTCAAAGTGTTTTTTGGTTTATCTCGACAAGATCTTTGATTTTAGACCACTTTCACCAGATTTGGAAATGATCAAATTTTTAGCTACGAACACTGTACTGACTTCCTTGGATTGACCAAACTATAATCGTCTATATCTTGAGAAGAGAGGCTCCCTTTTTAAAGATTTAATGTATTTTTTCGTTCATCTTGACAAAATCTTTGATTTGATATCACTTTCACCAGATTTGGAAATAGTCAAATTTTTAGCTATGAAGATTGAACTTACTTCCTTGCTGTGACCAAACTTTGACCTTCTGTATCTTGAGAAGAGAGGCTTCTTTTTGAAGATTCAAGGTATTTTTTTGTTCATCTTGATGAGATCTTTTTTTTAGACCACTTTCACTAGATTTGGTAATGGTCAAATTTTTAGCTACAAACAATGTAATGACTTCCTTTTTTTGACCAAACTTTGACCATCCCTATCTTGAGAAGAGAGGCTTAGTTTTTCAAGATTCAAGGTGTTCTTTCATTTATCACGATGAGATCTTCGATTTGAGACCACTTTTACTAGATTTGAAAATGGTCAAATTTTTAGCTACGAACATTGTACTGACTTCTTTACTTTGACTGTCCATATCTTGAGAAAAGAGGCTCTATTTTTCAATATTCAAAGTGTTTTTTAGTTCATCTCAATAAGAGCTTTGATTTGAGATGACTTTCACTAGATTTGAAAATGGTTAAATTTTTAGCTACAAACATATACTAACTTCCTTGCTTTTACTAAATTTTGATCCTCCGTATCTTGAGAAGAGAGGCTCTATTTTTCAAGATTCAAGGTGTTTTTTGGCTCATTTTGATGAGATCTTCGATTTAAGACTACTTTCACCAGATTTTGAAATAGTCAAATTTTTAGCTACGACCACTGTACTAACTTCTTTGCTTTGACCAAACTTTAACCATCTGTATCTAGAGAAGAGAAGCTCCATTTTTCAAGATTCAAGGTATTCTTTGGTTTATGTCGATGAGATGATTGATTTGAGACCACTTTCACCAGATTTCGAAATGGTCAAATTTTTAGCTATAAACAATGTACTAATTTTTTTTATTTGACCAAACTTTGACCATCCGTATCTTGAGAAGAGAGGCATAGTTTTTCAAGATTCAAGGTGTTATTTGGTTCATCTTGACGAGATTTTCGATTTGAGACCACTTTCACCAGATTTGGAAATGGTCAAATTTTTAGCTACGAACACTGTACTAACTTCCTTGTTTTGACCAAACTTTGACTGTCCATATCTTGAGAAGAGAGCCTCCATTTTTCAAGATTTAAGGTGTTTTTTGGTTCATCTCAACGAGCTCTTTGATTTGAGACCACTTTCACCAGATTTGGAAATGGTCAAATTTTTAGCTACGTATGCTATACTAACTTCCTTACTTTGACCAAACTTTGACTATCTATATCTTGAGAAGAGAGTCTCCAATTTTCAAGATTCAAGGTGTTTTTTAGTTCATCTCGACCAGATCTTCTATTTTAGAAAACTTTCACCAAATTTGGAAAGATTCAAATCTTTAGCTACGAACATTATACGGACTTCCTTGCTTTGACAAAACTTTGACCATTTGTATCTTGAGAAGAGAGGCTCTGTTTTTCAAGATTAAGGGTGTTCTTTTGTTCATCTCAATGAGATCTTCAATTTGAGAGCATTTTCACCAGATTTGAAAAGGGTCAAATTTTTAGCTATGAACATTGTACTGACTTCCTTGCTTTTACCAAAATTTGACTGTTCGTATCTTGAGAAGAGAGGCTACATTTTTCAAGATTCAAGATAATAACACTGTACTGACTTCCTTGGACAAAACTTTGACTTTCTGTATCTTGAGAAGAGAGGCTCCGTTTACAAGATTCAAGGTGTTATTTGGTTCATCTTCAAGAGATCTTTGATTTGAGACCACTTTCACCAGATTTAGAAACAGTCAAGTTTTTCACTACGAGCACTATACTGACTTCCCTAATTTGACCAAACTTTGACCATCCATATTTTGAGAAGAGAGGCTCAATTTTTCAAGATTTAAGGTATTTTTTGGTTTATCTTCATCAGATCTTAAATTTGAGACCACTTTCAGCAGCTTTGGAAACAGTCAAATTTTTAGCTACCAACACTGTATTGACTTGCCTGCTTTGAAAAAATTTTGACAGTCTATATCTTGAGAAGAGAGGCTCCATATTTCAAAATTCAAGGTGTTTTTTGGTTCATCTCGACGAGATCTTCAATTTGAGACCACTTTCACCAGATTTGGAAATGGTTAAATTTTTAGCTACAAACACTGTACTAACTTCCTTTCTTTAACCAAAGTTTAGCCGTCCATATCTTGAGAAGAGAGGCTCCATTTTTCAAGATTCAATGTGTTTTTTGTTTGATCTCAATGAGATCTTTGATTTGAGACCACTTTCACCAAATTTGGAAATGGTCAAATTTTTAACTATGAACATTGTACTAACTTCCTTGCTTTGACAAAACTTTGACCATCTATATTTTGAGAAGAGAGGCTCCATTTTTCAAAATTCAAGGTGTTTTTGGTTCATCTCAACTAGATCTTATATTTGAGACCACTTTCACCAGATTTGGAAACAGTCAAATTTTTAGCTACGAACATTGTACTGACTTCCTTACTTTGACCAAATTTTGACCATTCGTATCTTGAGAAGAGAGGCTCCATTTTTCAAGATTCAAGGTGTTCTTTGGTTCATCTCAATGAGATCTTTGATTTGAGACCACTTTCACTAGATTTGAAAATGGTTAAATTTTTAGCTACAAACAGTGTACCGACTTCCTTTCTTTGACCAAACTTTAACGGTTCGTATCTTGAGAAGAGAGGCTCCATTTTTCAAGATTCAAGGTGTTACTTGGTTCATCTCGATGAGATCTTCGATTTGAGACCACTTTCACCAAATTTGAAAATGGTCAAATTTTTACCTACGAACATTGTACTAACTTCCTTGCTTTGACCAAAATTTGACCATCCGTATCTTAGGAAGAGAGGCTCCATTTTTAAGATTCAAGGTGTTTTTTGGTTCATCTCAATGAGATCTTCAATTTGAGACTAATTTTAATAAATTTGGAAATGGACAAATTTTTAGCTACGAACACTATAATGACTTCCTTTGACTAAAATTTGACCATTTGTATCTTAAGAAGAGAGGCTCCATTTTTCAAGATTTTTAGCTACGAACACTGTACTGACTTCTTTGCTTTGACCAAACTTTGAATGTTCGTATCTTGAGAAGAGAGTCTCCAATTTTCAACATTCAAGGTGTCTTTTAGTTCATCTCGACGAGATCTTCTATTTCAAACAACTTTCACTAGATTTGAAAATATTCAAATTTTTAGCTACGAACATTATACTGACTTCCTTGCTTTGACAAAACTTTGACCATCTGTATCTTGAGAAGAGAGGCTCTATTTTTCAAGATTAAGGGTGTTCTTTTGTTCATCTCAACGGGATCTTCAATTTGAGAGCACTTTAACCAGATTTGAAAAGGGTCAAATTTTTAGCTACGAAAATTGTACTGACTTCCTTGCTTTTACCAAAATTTGACCATTCGTATCTTGAGAAGAGAGGCTACATTTTTCAAGATTCAAGATAAAAACACTGTACTGACTTCCTTGGACAAAACTTTGACTTTCCGTATCTTGAGAAGAGAGGCTCCATTTTACAAGATTCAAGGTGTTATTTGGTTCATCTTCAGGAGATCTTTGATTTGAGACCACTTTCACTAGATTTGGAAACAATCAAATTTTTAGCTATGAGCACTATACTGACTTCCCTCCTTTGACCAAACTTTGACTGTCCGTATCTTGAGAAGAGAGGCTCAATTTTTCAAGATTTAATTTGTTTTTCGTTTCATTTTCATGAGATCTTCAATTTGAGACCACTTTCATCAGCTTTGAAAACAGTCAAATTTTTAGCTACCAACACTGTATTGACTTGCCTACTTTGAAAAAACTTTGACGGTCTATATCTTGAGAAGAGAGGCTCTATTTTTTAAGATTCAAGGTGTTTTTTGGTTCATCTCGATGAGATCTTCAATTTGACACCACTTTCACTAGATTTAGAAATGGTTAAATTTTTAGCTACAAACACTGTACTAACTTCCTTTCTTTGACCAAAGTTTAGCCGTCCATATCTTGAAAAGAGAGGCTCCATTTTTCAAGATTCAATGTGAGTTTTGTTTGATCTCAACAAGATCTTTGATTTGAGATGACTTTCACCAAATTTGGAAACGGTCAAATTTTTAGCTACGAACATAGTACTGACTTCCTTGCTTTGACAAAACTTTGAGCATCCATATTTTGAGAAGAGAGGCTCCATTTTTCAAGATTCAAGGTATTTTTGGTTCATCTCAACCAGATCTTAGATTTGAGACCACTTTCACTAGATTTGGAAATAGTCAAATTTTTAGCTACGAACACTGTACTAACTTCCTTACTTTGACCAAACTTTGACCATCCGTATCTTGAGAAGAGAGACTCCATTTTTTAACATTCAAGGTGTTCTTTGGTTCATCTCGATGAGATCTTTGATTTGAGACCACTTTCACTAGATTTAGAAATGGTTAAATTTTTAGCTACAAATATTGTACCGACTTCCTTTCTTTGACCAAACTTTAACGATCCGTATCTTGAGAAGAGAGGCTCCATTTTTCAAGATTCAAGGTGTCACTTGGTTCATCTCGATGAGATCTTCAATTTGAGACCACTTTCACCAGATTTGGAAATGGTCAAATTTTTAGCTACGAACGGTGTACTGACTTCCCTGCTTTGACCAAAATTTGACCATCCGTATCTTAGGAAGAGGCTCCATTTTTAAGATTCAAGGTATTTTTTGGTTCATCTTGATGAGATCTTCAATTTGAGACCAATTTCACCAGATTTGAAAATGGTCAAATTTTTAGCTACGAACACTGTAATGACTTCCTTACTTTGACCAAACTTTGACAATTTGTATCTTAAGAAGAGAGACTCCATTTTTTAAGATTCAATGTTTTTTTAGTTCATCTCGACAAGATCTTTAATTTGAGACCACTTTCACTAGATTTGGAAATGGTCAAATTTTTAGCTACAAATAGTCTACTCACTTCATTATTTTGACAAAACTTTGACCATCTGTATCTTGAGAAGAGAGGCTCCATTTTTCAAGATTCAAGGTCTCTTTTAGGTCATCTCGATGAGCTCTCAATTCGAGAATACTTGCACCATATATTGAAATGGTCAAATGTTTAGCTACGGACACTATATTGACTTCCATGCTTTTGCCAAACTTTGACCATCCGTATATTGAGAAGAGAGGCTCCGTTTTCCAAGATTCAAGGTGTTTTTTGGTTTATCTCAATGAGATCTTCGATTTCAGACCACTTTCATCTGATTTGGAAATGGTCAAATTTTTAGCTACGAACATTGTACTGACTTCCTTGCTTTGACCAAACTTTGACTGTGCGTATCTTGAAAAGAGAGGCTACATTTTTCAAGATTCAAGGAGTTTTTTTTATTCATCTCGACAAGATCTTTTATTTCAGACTACATTCACCAAATTTGGAAATGGTCAAATTTTTACCTACGAATATTGTACTGATTTCCTTGCTTTGACCAAACTTTAACCATCCGTATCTTGAAAAGAGAGGCTCTTTTTCAAGATTCAAGGTATTTTTTGGTTCATCTTGATGAGATCTTCGATTAGAGACCACTTTCACCAAATTTGGCAATGGTCAAATTTTTAGCTACGAACACTGTATTGACTTCCTTTCTTTAATATAACTTTGACCATCCGTATCTTTTGAAGAGAGGCTCCATTTTGTAAGATTCAAGGTGTTCTTTGGTTCATCTTGACGAGATCTTCAATTTGAGACCACTTTCACCAGATTTGGAAACAGTCAAATTTTTAGCTACGAACACTGTATTGACTTCCTTGGTTTGACCAAACTTTGACCGTCTGTATCTTGAGAAGAGAGGCTCCATTTTCTTAGATTCAAGGTGTTTTTGGTTCATGTTGATGAGATCTTTGATTTGAGACCACTTTCACCAGTTTTGGAAATTGTCAAATTTTTATCTACGAATATTGTACTAACTTCCTTGCTTTGACCAAACTTTGACTGTTCTTATTTTGAGAAGAGGTGCTATATTTTTAAAGATTCAAGGTGTTCTTTGGTTCATCTTGATAAGATCTTCGATTTGAGACAACTTTCACCAGATTTGGTAACTGTCAAATTTTTAGCTAGGAATAGTTTACTGACTTCTTTGCTTTGACCAAACTTAGACCATCCATATCTTGAGAAGAGAGGCTTTGTTTTTCATGATTAAAGGTGTTCTTTGGTTCATCACAATGAGATCTTTAACTTGATTTGAGATGACTTTCATCAAATTTGTAAACAGTAAAATTTTTAGCTACAAACACTATACTGACTTCCTTGCTTTGACCAAACTTTGACCATCTGTATCTTCAGAAGAGAGGCTGCATTTTTTATGATTCAAGGTGTTCTCTAGTTCATCTTGACGAGATCTTTGATTTGAGACCACTTTCACCAGATTTGGAAATGGTCAATTTTTTAGCTATGAACACTGTACTGACTTCCTTACTTTGACCAAACTTTGACCATCTGTATATTGTGAAAAGAGGCTCTATTTTTCAAGATTCAAGGTGTTATTCCATTGATCTCAATGAGATCTTCGATTTGAGACCACTTTTACCAGATTTGGAAATGGTCAAATATTTAGCTACAAATACTGAGTTGACTTCCTTGCTTTGACCAAACTCTGACCCTTTGTATCTTGAGAAGAGAAGCTCCATTTTCAAGATTCAAGGTATTTTTAGTTTATCTCGACAAGATTTTGATTTTAGACAACTTTCACAAGATTTGGAAATGGTGAAATTTTTAACCATGAACACTGTACTGACTTCCTTGCTTTGACCAAACTTTGACCATCTATATCTTGAGAAGAGAGTCTATTTTTTTAGATTCAAGATATTTTTTGGTTCATCTTGATGCGATCTTCGATTTGAGACCACTTTCACCAAATTTGGAAATGGTCAAATTTTTTGCTACGGACACTATACTGACTTCCTTTCTTTGACCAAACTTTGACCTTTCATATCTTGAGAAGAGAGGCTCTGTTTTTCACAATTCAAGTTGTTCTTTGGTTCCTCTCGACGAGATCTTCAATTTGAGACCACTTTCACCAGATTTGGAAATAGTCAAATTTTTAGCTATGAACACTGTACTGACTTCCTTGCTTTGACCAAACTTTGACCATTCATCTCTTGAGAAGATAGGTTCCCTTTTCCAATATTCAAGGTGTTTTTTGGTTTATCTCGATGAGATCTTTGATTTAGGACCAGTTTCACCAGATTTAGAAATGGTCAAATTTTTAGCTACGAACATTGTACTAACATCTTTTCTCTGACCAAACTTTGACCGTTCGTATCTTTAGAGGAGAGGCTCATTTTTTCAATATTCAAGGTGTTCTTTGGTTCATCTCGATGAGATCTTCAATTTGAGACCACTTTCACTAGATTTGGAAATGGTCAAATTTTTAGCTACAAACACTATACTGACTTCCTTGCTTTGACCAAACTTTCACCGTTCGTATATTTTGAAGAGGCTCCATTTTTTAAGATTCGTGATATTTTTTGATTCATCTCGACGAGATCTTTGATTTCAGACCACATTCTCCAGATTTGGAAATGGGAAAATTTGTTGCTATATACATTATACTAACTTTCTTACTTTGACCAAACTTTGACTGTCTATATCTTGAGAAGAGATGCTCTATCTTTCAAGATTCAAGGTGATCTTTGGTTCATGTCGATGAGATCTTCAATTTGAAACAACTTTCACCAGATTTGGAAATGGTCAAATTTTTAGCTACAAACACTATACTGACTTCATTTCTTTGACCAGACTTAGACTATCTGTATCTTGAGAAGAGAGGCTATGTTTTTCATAATTCAATGTGTTCTTTGGTTCATGTTGATGAGATCTTCAATTTGAGACCATGTTCACCAAATTTGAAAATTGTCAGATTTTTAGCTACGAACACTAGACTGACTTCCTTTTTTTGACCATCCGTATCTTGAGAAGAGAGGCAACATTTTTCAAGATTCAAGATGTTTTTTGGTTCATCTCAATGAGATCTTTGATTTGAGACCACTTTCACCAGATTTGGAAATGGTCAAATTTTTAGCTACGAATATTGTACTGACTTCCTTGCTTTGACCAAACTTTCATCATTCATACGTTGAGAAAGGAAGCTCTATTTTTCATGATTCATGGTGTTCTTCGGTGCACCTCGATGAGAACTTTAATTTGAGACCACTTTAACCAAATTTGGAAATGGTTAAATTTTTAGCTACGAACACTGTACTTAGTGCCTTGGATTGACCAAACTTTGACCTTTCATATCTTGAGAAGAGAGGCTCCATTTTTCAAGATTCAAGATGTTTTTTGGTTCATCTCAAAGAGATCTTTGATTTGAGACCACTTTCACTATATTTAGAAATGGTCAAATTTTTAGCTACAGACACTATACTGACTTCCTTGCTTTGACCAAACTTTAATTGTCCGTATCTTGAGAAAATAGGCTCTATTTTTCAAGATTCAAGGTGTTCTTTGGTTCATCTCGACAAGATCTTCAATTTAAGACCACTTTCACCAGATTTGAAAATGGGCAAATTTTTAGCTACGAACACTATACTAACTTCCTCGCTTTGACCAAACTTTGAACATTCGTATCTTGAGAAGAGAGGCTCCATTTATAAACATTCAAGGTGTTTTTTGGTTCATCTCAACGAGATATTCAATTTGAGACCACTTTCACCAGATTTGAAAATGGTCAAATTTTTATCTACGAACACTGTACTAACTTCCTTGCTTTGACCATTTGTATCTTTAGAAGAGAGGCTATGTTTTTCAAGATTCAAGGTGTTTTTTGGTTCATCTCAATGAGATCTTCAATTTGAGACAACTTTCACCAGATTTGGAAATGGTCAACTTTTTAGCTACGAACATTATAATGACTTCCTTGCTTTGAACAAAATTTGACCATCTGTATATTGAGAAGAGAAGCTCTATTTTTCAAGATTCAAGTTATTTTTTAGTTCATCTCGACGAGATCTTCGATTTGAGACAACTTTCACCAGATTTGGAAAAGGTCAAATTTTTAGCTACAAACATTATACTAACTTCCTTGCTTTGACTAATCTTTGACCATCCTTATGTTTATAAGAGAGGCTCCATTTTTCAAGATTCAAGGTGTTTTTTGGATCATCTCGACGAGATGTTCAATTTGAGACCATTTTCACCAAATATGGGAATGGTCAAATTTTTAGCTATGAATATTGTACTGACTTCCTTACTTTCACCAAACTTTGACCATTCATATTTTGAGAAGAGAGGCTCCATTTTTCAATAGTCAAGGTGTTTTTTGGTTCATCTCGACGAGATGTTCAATTTGAGACCACTTTCACCACATTTGAAAATGGTCAAATTTTTAGCTATGAAAATTGTATGAACTTCTTTGCTTTGACCATTTGTATCTTTAGAAAAGAGGCTCTATTTTTTAAGATTCAAGTTATTTTTTGGTTCATCTCAATGAGATCTTCAATTTGAGACAACTTTCACAAGATTTGGGAATGATCAAATTTTTAGCTACAAACACTATACTGACTTCCTTGCTTTGAACAAACTTTGACCGTCCATCTATTGAGAAGAGAAGCTCCGTTTTTTAAGATTCAAGGTATTTTTTAGTTCATCTCGACGAGATCTTCAATTTGAAACCACTTTCACCAGATTTGGTAACGGTCAAATTTTTAGCTACGAACATTGTACTAACTTCCTTGCTTTGACCAAACTTTGACTGTTCGTATCTTGAAAAGAGAGGTTTTATTTTTCAAGATTCAAGGTGTTTTTTGGTTTATCTCAACGAGATCTTTTATTTATAACCACTTTCACCAGATTTAAAAATGGTCAAATTTTTAGCTATTAGCATTGTACTGACTTCCTTGTTTTAACCAAACTTTAAACGTTTGTATCTTGAGAATAGAGGCTCCATTTTTCAACATTCAAGGTGGTTTTTGGTTCATCTTGATGAGATATTTGATTTGAAACCACTTTCAAAAAATTTACAAATGGTCAAATTTTTAGCTACGAACGCTATATTGACTTCCTTACTTTCACCAGACTTTGATCGTCTGTATCTTGAGAAAAGAGTCTTCATTTTTCAAGATTCAAGGTGTTTTTTGGTTCATCTCAATGAGATCTTCGATTTGAGACCACTTTCACCAGATTTGAAAATGGTCAAATTTATAGCTACGGACACTATACTGACTTCCTTCCTTTGACCAAACTTTTACCATCTGTATCTTTAGAAGAGATGCTCCATTTTTCAAGATTCAAGGTGTTTTTTAGTTCATCTCGAGGAAATCTTCGATTTGAGACCACTTTCACCATATTTGGAAATGGTCAAATTTTTAGCTACGAACACTCTACTAACTTCTTTACTTTGACCAAACATTGACCATCTATATCTTGAGAAGAGAAGCTCCATTTTTTAAGATTCAAGGTATTTTTTGGTTCATCTCAATGAGATCTTCGATTTGAGACCACTTTCACCAAATTTAGAAACGGTCAAATTTTTAGCTACGAACACTGTACTGACTTACTTGCTTTGAGAAAACTTTGACCATCCGTATATTGAGAAGACAAGCTTTGATTTTCAAGATTCAAAGTGGTTTTTGGTTCATCTCGATGAGATCTTCAATTTGAGACTACTTTCACCAAATTTGGAAACGGTCAAATTTTTAGCTACAAATATTGTACTAACTTTCTTGTTTTGATAAAACATTGACCATCTGTATCTTGAGAAGAGAGGCTCCATTTTTCAAGATTCAAAGTGGTTTTTGGTTAATCTCTATGAGATCTTCAATTTGAGACCACTCTCACCAAATTTGGAAATGGTCTAATTTTTAGCTACGAGCACTGTACTGACCTCTTTGCTTTGACCAAACTTTGACCATCTCTATCTTGAGAAGAGAAGCTTCATTTTTCTAAATTTAAAGTATTTTATTGTTTATCTGGATGAGATCTTTGATTTGAGACCACTTTCACTAGATTTGAAAATGGTCAAATTTTTACCTATGAACACTATACTGACTTCCATACTTTGACCAAACTTTGACCATACGTATCTTAAGAAAAGAGCCTCCATTTTTTATGATTTAATGTGTTTTTTGTTTATCTTGATGAGATCTTTTATTTGAGACCACTTTTACTAGATTTGGAAATGGTCAAATTTTTAGCTACAAACACTGTACTTCTTTTCTTTGACCAAACTTTGATCATCCTTATCTCGAGAAGAGAGGCTCCAATTTTTAAGATTCAAGGTGTTTTTGGTTCATCTTGACGAGATCTTTGATTTGAGATATCTTTCACCAGATTTGAAAATGGTTAAATTTTTAGCTACGAACACTGTATAGTCTTTCTCACTTTGACCAAACTTTGACCGTCTGTATCTTGAGAAAAGAGGCTCCATTTTTCAAGATTCAAGGTTTTTTTTGGGTTCATCACGATGAAATCTTTGATTTGAGACCACTTTCGCCAGATTTGGAAACTATCAAATTTTTAGCTCCGAACATTTAATTGACTTCTTTGCTTTGACCAAACTTTGACCGTCTGTATCTTGAGAAGAGAAGCTCTATTTTTTAAGATTCAAGGTGTCATTTGGTTCATCTCGACGAGATCTTTGATTTGAAACCACTTTCACCAAATTTGTAAATGGTCAAATTTTTAACTATGAATACTATGCTGACTTCTTTTTTTTTACCAAACTTTGACCATTTGTATGTTGAGAAGAGAGGCTCCATTTTAAAGGTTCAAGTTGTTCTTTGGTTCATCTCAGTGAGGTCTTCGATTTGAGACCACTTTCACCAAATTTTGAAAAGGTCAAATTTTTCTCTACAAACATTGTACTGACTTCCTTACTTTGACCAATCTTTGACTATCCGTATCTTGAGAAGAGAGGCTCCATTTTTCAAGATTCAAGGAGTTTTTTGGTTCATCTCAAGGAGATCTTTGATTTGAGACCACTTTTACCAAATTTGGAAATGGTCAAATTTTTAGCGACGAACATTGTACTGACTTCCTTTTTTTGACCAAATTTTGACTATTTGTATGTTAAGAAACGAGGCTCCATTTTTTCAAATTCAAGGTGTTTTTTGGTTCATCTCAACAAGATGTTTGATTTGAGACCACTTTTATCAGATTTTGAAAAGGTCAAATTTTTAGCTACGAACACTCTACTGACTTCCTTGCTTTCACCAAACTTTGACCAACCGTATCCTGAGAAGAGAGGCTCCATTTTTCAAATTCAATATGGTTTTTGGTTCATCATGATGAGATCTTCGATTTGAGAACACTTTCACCAGATTTGGAAATGGTCAAATTTTTATCTACAAACACTGTACTAACTTCATTACTTTGACCAAACTTTGATCATCTGCATCTTGAGAAGAGAGGCTCTATTTTTTAAGATTCAAGGTGTTTTTGGTTTATCTCGATGAGATCTTCAATTTTAGACCACTTTCACCAGATTTGGAAATGATCAAATTTTTAGCTACGAACACTGTACTGACTTCCTTGCTTTGATCAAACTTTGACCATTCATATCTTGAGAAGGGAGGATCCATTTTTCAAGATTCAAGGTGTTCTTTGGTACATGTCAATGAGATCTTCAATTTCAAATGACTTTCACTAGATTTGGAAATGGTCAAATTTTTAGCTATGAACACTGTACTGACTTCCTTGCTTTGACCAGACTTTAATTGTCCATATCTTGAGAAGAGAGGCCTCATTTTTCAAGATTTAAAGTGTTTTTGGTTCATCTCGATGAGATATTCAATTTTAGACCACTTTCACCAAATTTGGAACAGGTCAAATTTTTAGCTACGAACACTATACTCACTTCCTTGCTTTGACCATTCTCTGACCGTACGAATCTTGAGAAGAGAGGCTCCATTTTACAAGATTCAAGGTATCATTTTTGGTTCATCTCAATGAGATCTTTGATTTGAGACCACTTTCACTAGATTTGGAAATGGTTAAATTTTTAGCTATGAACACTGTACGTATTTCCTTTCTTTGACCAAAATTTGACCATTCGTATCTTCAGAAGAGAGGCTCCATTTTTCAAGATTCAAAGATTTTTTTCATTCATCTTGATAAGATCTTTGATTTGAGACCACTTTCACAAGATTTGGAAATGGTCAAATGTTTAGTTATGAACACTGTACTGACTTCCTTTTTTTTACCAAACTTTGAATGTCCATATCTTGAGAAGAGAGGCTCTATTTTTTACGATTCAAGGTGTTCTTTGGTTCATCTTGATAAGATCTTCGATTTGAGACCACTTTCCTAGATTTGGAAATGGTCAAATTTTTAACTTTGAACACTTTACTGACTTCCTTGCTTTGACCAAACTTTGACTATCTGTATCTTGAGAAGAGGCTCTATTTTTCAAGATTCAAGGTGTTTTTTGGTTCATCTCAACAAGATCTTTGATTTGAGACCACTTTCACCAAATTTGGAAACGGTCAACTTTTTAGCTACAAAACACTCTACTGACTTCCTTGCTTTGACCAAACTTTGACTTTTCCTATCTTGAGAAGAGAGGCTCCATTTTTTAAGATTCATGGTATTTTTTGGTTCATCTCAACGAAATTTTTGATTTGAGACCACTTTCACTAGACTTGGAAATGGTCAAATTTTTATCTACGAACACTGTACTGACTTCTTTTCTTTGACCAAACTTTGACCTTTCGTATCTTGAGAAGAGAGGCTCTATTTTTCAAGATTCAAGGTTTTTTTTGGTTCATCTCGACAAGATCTTCAAGTTGAAACCACTTTCACCAAATTTGGAAATAGTCAAATGTTTAGTTACGAACACTGTACTAACTTCCTAGCTTTGACCAAGCTTTGACCATCTGTATCTTAAGAAGAGGCTCTATTTTTCAAGATTCAAGGTGTTTTTAGGTTCATCTCAATGAGATCTTCGATTTGAGACCACTTTCACCACATTTGGAAATGGTCAAATTTTTAGCTATGAACACTATACAGACTTCCTTGCTTTGACCAAACTTTGACCGCCCATATCTTGAGAAGAGAGGCTCCATTTTTTAATATTTAGGGTGTTCTTTGGTTTATCTCGACAAGATCTTCAAATTGAGACCACTTTCACCAGATTTGGAAACACACAAATTTTTAGCTACGAACACTGTACTGACTTCCTTGCTTTGACCAAAGTTTGACCATCTGTATATTGAGAAGAAGCTCCAATTTCCAAGATTCAAGGTATTTTTTTATTCATCTCGACAAGATTTTTGATTTGAGACCACTTTCACCATCTTTGAAAATGGTCAAATTTTTAGCTATGAACACTGTACTGACTTCCTTACTTTGACCAAACTTTGACCGTCTATATCTTGAGAAGGGAGGCTCTATTTTTTAATATTTAAAGTGTTTTTTGGTTCATCTAGACGACGAGATCTTCAATTTTAGACCACTTTCACTAGATTTGGAAACGGTCAAATTTTTAGCTATGAACACTATACTGACTTCCTTACTTTGACCAAACTTTGACCATCTGTATCTTGAGAAGAGAGGCTCTATTTTTCAAGAATCAAGGTGTTTTTTGGTTCATCTCGATGAGATCTTCGATTTGAGACCACTTTTACCAAATTTGGAAATGGTCAAATATTTAGCTACAAACACTGTACTAACTACCTTGCTTTGAGCAAACTTTGACCGTCTATATCTTCAGAAGAGGCTCTATTTTTCAAGATTCAAGGTGTTTTTCGGTTTATCTCGATGAGATCTTTGATGTGAGATCACTTTCACCAGATTTAGAAATGGTCAAATTTTTAGCTACAAACATTGTATCAACTTCCTTGCTTTGACCAACCTTTGATCCTCCGTATCTTGAGAAGAGAGTCTCCAATTTTCAAGATTCAAGGTGTTTTTTTGTTCATCTCGATGAGATCTTCAATTTGAGACTACTTTCAGCAGATTTGAAAATGGTTAAATTTTTAGCTACGAATACTCTACTGACTTCCTTGATTTGACCAAACTTTGACCGTTCATATCTTGAGAAGAGAGGGTCTGTTTTTTAAGATTCAATGTGTTTTTTGGTTCATCTCGACGAGATCTTTGATTTGAGACCACTTTCACTAAATTTGGAAATGGTCAAGTACTTCGCTACGAACACTAGACTGACTTCCTTGCTTTGACCAAACTTTGACCATTCATATCTTGAGAAGAGAGGCTCATCTTTTTAAGATTCAAGGTGTTTTTTGGTTCATTTCGATGAGATCTTCGATTTGAGACCACTTTCACCAAATTTGGAAATGGTCAAATTTTTAGCTACGAACACTGCACTGACTTCCTTATTTTGACCAAACTTTGACCATCTGTATATTGAGGAGGCTCCATTTTTCAAGAGTCAAAGTGGTTTTTGGTTCATCTCGATGAGATCTTCGATTTGAGACCACTTACACCAGATTTGGAAATGGTCAAATTTTTAACTACGAACATTGTACTGACTTCCTTGCTCTGACCAAACTTTGATTGTCCATATCTTGAGAAGAGAGGCTCTATTTTTCAAGATTTAAGATGTTTTTTGGTTTATCTCGATGAGATCTTTGATTTGAGACCACTTTCCCCACATTTGGAAACAATCAAATTTTTAGCTACGAACACTATACTGACTTCCTTGCTTTGACCAAATTTTGACCTTTTGTATCGTGAAAAGAGTCGTTTCATTTTTTAAGATTCAAGGTGGTTTTTGGTTTATCTTGACGAGATCTTTGATTTGAGACAACTTTCACCACATTTGGAAATGGTCAAATTTTTAGATACAAACATTGTACTGACTTCCTTGGTTTGACCAAACATTGACCATCTATATCTTGAGAAGAGAGGCTCCATTTTTCAAGATTCAAGTTATTTTTTGGTTCCTCTCGATGAGATCTTTGATTTGAGACCACTTTCACCAGATTTTGAAATGGTCAAATTTTTAGCTACAAATATTGTACTGACTTCCTCGCTTTGACCAAACTTTGACCATCTGTATCTTGAGAAAAGCGGCTTCATTTTTCAAGATTCAAAGTGTTCTTTGGTTCATCTCGATGAGATCTTCAATTTGAGATCACTTTCACCAGATTTGGAAATGATCAAATTTTTAGCTACAAACACTGTGTTGACACCTAATTTTGAAAAACTAAAAATTAACAGGAAGTATTTCAATGCTCAAATATTTATGCTCTTTTATCCTCAATTATTATAAACCCTAACATTTACCATGCACTTACATATGAGGAATATTTAGGATAAAATACATGAATAATTATCATGATTTTAAATAGATGTTTCAAATAACATAGTTCTAAAATTTATTTATATTCTAATGCTATGTTGAAAATTTGGAATTATAAAATAATTTCAAATGTTTGATTATCTTAAATAAATGAAATAGGGATGTAATAATATTTTTATTTAAATAATTTGGGAAAGTTTGTTATAAAATATTATTGAAATGAATCATAATGAAAAGTTTTAATAAAAGGTGTAATTTGAAGTAAAATATTCCTTTTTGAGAAAAGGTTTGGGGAGAGGGAGTTGAACACTGAACCTCTTAAACCTACCCTCTTTTCCTACCTACCTACACATTCCCTCCCTAACCAGTTAGTTTAATGTTATTCCTTGAGAGGTTTTGGAGTGGAATTAATTTATTTCACCTTTCATGTGTAGGTAAGAAAATTAAAGAAATGTTCACACAGGGAGTATATCTTACCCGAAATATTTTTAATTTGCAGTATGATTTATTTTTGCATAAAGATATTGTTTTCAAAATTATTACCGAGAAAAAGAGTGAGGAGAGGAAATTGAACACTCAACCTCTCGACCCAACCCTCTTTTTCTTAATTACCTAAACTCCTCCCCCCCATCCATTATTCCTTGAAAACATAGGTTAGAATAAAAAGATATAAACACATTGTTTTTACTCTATGATAAATTTATGTTAAAATATATCCTTTTTTACCTTAGTATTTTTTAAAAGGTTTATTAAAGTAAATTGCATAATTTTAGGGTTACTTTTTAAATTTATCCTCTTTTTCAATATTAATAGTATTACCCTATGTAAATCTTTTGAGTTATCATTTTAGGGTAAGTTTTCACTTTTTATTTTCTAGGGTGATTTAAAATGTTTATAAATTTTCTACCATAGATTTTAGAAACATATTTATATTTATATGAGGCAAATATTATTTCACATTTTGAAAAAATATTTTAGGAGGGATATGTATTATGTTTAAAATCTAAAAATCAAAATTCAATTAAAACATAAGATTATATTATCCTTTCCTATTAATATGTTTTGTATAAATGGATTTTAGGGTTTGTCTTATTAATAGGATTTTTGCACTTTGGTAAATGAAAGGAGGGTACCTTTGATAATAATTTTAAATCTTATTAGTACTTTTCTTATTTTATCAACAAAACATTTATATACATTGCGACAAATGTTCTTATGTTATGGCCCTCTTGATGATTTATTTTTATTAATTATTAAAATTAATATTTAATATAGGGATAATTTTAGAGATTGGAGAATATTATTAAATTATAATGGAACCCTAAAATAAAATTCATTAAAGGTTATCTAATTTTGGATTTGGTGTGCAGGAGGTTTATATCATAAATAGGTGATGATAACTGAGTAAAATATCCAAAGATTCAACATGACAAATATTATTTGTAAATGCGGGAAATGTTTTATTCCCTCAAACCATATATATGGTTAATTTGTTGTAATTTTTTAGGGTAGTTTTAGGATTAGTATTTGTGAAAAGGTATGACCTTTCAAGGGAAACTATTGAAATTGATATAAATATTGAGTCATTTAACATTCAAGAGGACACGATCACTAGGTTAGAAAATATTTTTTGAGACTCCTAAGAAGGATTCATCTGACAACTACAACTGTGAACCTTTATGTACCATTTTTCAACATCTATAACAATAAGTTCCATTTCTTTTATTTGTGGTTATTAGTTGTTTGTATGCTTTCGATTAGTCTTTCAGATATTCTATTAAATAGAGTGTTTCACTGTGTTGAATTCCTTGAGTATCACAATTCAATATTAATATCTATAGTTTAAATATCAATTGAAAGATCTATTTATCTTCTCTTATTTTATCGGTTTCTTAGTTTGAGTTAAATTCGATAAGATTAGCTATATAGATTGATTTGAATTATAAGTCAAGTGGAAGCCTGTGAAGTGATGGTCTTGTCTTATTAAAGTGATTTTTTTAAAACTATCTTTGATCGTACGTAGGATTGAAAGTATTTTGACTCTATAACCCAAGTACTTAGAAGGCACTAATCTAATTTTTAATTGGAAATTGTCATATTAAGTTGATTTATAGTTTGTAGATCATTGAATCATTATTTTAAAAGCATTACTTTTTAGTATTTAGTATAATCCATTTAGTTAAGTTTTATAGATTAGATATTTTTAGGAGATTTATTTCTTTCCTCAAAGGATCATTCACCACCTTTGGAGGAATTTTGTTTTGTGCATACAGTTGTGTGATGTAGAGAATTTGATATCACAAAGTGAATTTAAGCCTAGCAGCCTCAGGTTGATTAAGCCAGAATTGTAGAGGTAGCAATTTGTACCTATTAGTTGGCCAAATCCAAATCATCATTTTTAGGCACGAAAAAATTAGCGACTCTGCTGGGGAGTTGTTGTGAGAATATTATTTAAAATTTATGGTGATTAGAGAGTCAAACTCTACTGGAGAGAGGACCCAGAATTAATTGTATGATTTTATCCTTCTTATGAAGAAGGTGATGACTCTATATAAAGTTTTTTAGATTTCTGCTTAGGAAAAGCAAGAAAAAATATTTTCCTCAAGACACTTGAGGTGGCGACTCTGTATAAAGTTTTCAGAGAGTGATTCTACTGGGATTAAGAACTCAAGGTTGTTTCATTTTTCTAAACTTGAAGGGAAATGATTATTTATATTTCAGTTAATGGATGACTTAGTTAGATATTTGTTTAGAGATTTCATAATTCCTTTTGACATCAAGCCTTTAGATCTTAGAGAATTCAAATGCAGTTCTAATGAATGGTTTTCAAAATATTCACATAAGGTACCTGAATTCTACAGAAATTATGAAGAATCAGCTATTGATCATTTAGATGCTCTTTATGCATTTCTTGAAAAATATCAGATTTGTATTGAAAATGATGCCATGAAGGTATTTGCATGGTAACTAAAGAATAATGCAAGGGAAAAATATGAATCATTACCTACACAATGCATTTCATCATGGATACAGTTTGAACAATGGTTCCTTGATGTATTCCATGACAAGGATGAATCATGTATGTCTCCGTTGGACATATTTATTAATTTAGAATGGTATGATAATGAAAATATGGTGAGTTTGTTTATAAGGATGATGAAAATTTTCCATGAAATACCTTCTAATATTAGGCCTGACTTTTTAAACAAAATATACAGTTTAGGAGTAACTCGTGATCAGGTGAAGCTTATTCTTAAAATTGTATACAAAGATGTAATGGAAGAAAATGATAAAGTTACAGAAGGGGCACAAAAACCTAATGGTAATCTAGATTTAGATGAACAAGAAAGTTTGGATCATATGGAAGAAGATCCCATCCAAGAAGAGACTTGTATAAAAATGAATTCAAATGAGTTCAGTAATGAAGAGGAAAATTCTCTCAGTTCAGAGGAAATTTTAGACTTATTGGACATGGAGTACCAGAAACATATTCAAAAGAATAGTCCAAATTGTTTCTACACCCATCAGGATAAGCATATTCAATTTGTATTTGATGAAATAGAAAATAAATCTCAAGAGGCTAAAATACTTCAAGAAGAAAATATTTCTATGAAAGATTCCCAAAATTTCTTGGACAATGAAGAAAAAATATTACAGAATGAATCACATGTACATGAGGAGGTCTTAATAGATAAAGATTTTGATCTTATGGGTCGAGAAGATGAGTTTTTGAAAGATGTATTCAATAATTATATTTTTTTTCATCCTTCGAATAATAATTCATTATGTAATGAGGAGTTAAAAATGAGATCTCATGATCATGTTTTACCTACATTCAAAAATTCATTGAGAGAGATTTCAAAGAATAATAAAATTAGAAATCATCTTCTAGAAATAGCATAGGTTGTAAAATCATAAAATGTGTTGCAACATGAGGGGAAAAATCAGATTTATGGCATTCAAATTTTTTATCATTATTATGAAGTTTGCAATCTTCTTCAGTCTCTATGTGATACAAGGAAGGATGTGGAATATAATGAATCTTCAACTAGGCAAAGGATACATTGGATAAGTGATTACAGAAATAGAGGTCATCAAATTAAATACAAAGGAAGTTACAACATTTTATTTCCAATTTAGATGACACCGATGGGATTTGTCCATAAAGGGAGTCGTGATCAAAACCAAGTCTTTGATAGAGGAAAGCACTGGCATTCAACTATTTGATTATAGTCATCTCAGGGAGTTATTTCATCCTTTGTGTATAATATTATTTTTGAGTTGTTTCAGTTATTGTAATAGATTCAATTTCTTGCATACCTTTAATTTAGTATTTTGTTATTTTGTTTTATATGCACTTTCAAGGGAAGGAAATAAAATTTTATTGCTGTTCAAAAAATGAATCACGTTTTTATATTTAGGCTCCAGATTTGAGGCCATTTTTTAGCAGCAAATGAGTGTTTCTACATCTAAGATGACTCCCAAGCATTTTCCCATAACCAGAGGGAAATTTTTTGGTATTTTTACATGTTTTTGAGATGCTCGCAGCCTCAAAAATAGTCAAAAATCTTTAAAAACGGCCCAAATTTATAAACAACAACCAGCATGAGGGAATTCAAAAATTTATTACTAATGGAGCTTGCTTGTATATACAACAATCGATGTTATATGTGAATACATTCCTGCCGAAGCTAATGAGAAAAAATGTGATGATTGCGGATGTGCACGTAATACATTGGTTGAAAATATTTTAGGGAATATCAGTTAAATAAATGTTGCAAGTGTAATTTTGAATTCAACAATTTTTAATTTTCTCCCTGCCGCATTAATGATGGAAGTTTTTTGAACTAGTTATGAGCATATCTCAAAGCATGATCGGTTATCAACAGAACATGCATACCGGAGGTCTGAGAAGACATAAATTTAGACAACAGCATGTCTGAAAGAGGATACTCTTCATTAGATCCTAGAGAAAACAATTGGTGGTTGTGTACTGTGCAGAATTGATGATTTTTAATAAATTTGGATGCGGATGGGACATTTATGCTTTATAACTAGAATGAGAAGGAGTTTCATGTTGGTTGTTTTAGAGACTATGAAATGTCAGATTTAAAGGAATTACCTAAGGAAGATGAATTGTTTATTGTTGATGCTAGACAAATCTTGGTAACTGACAACAAACCAAACTCAACAGCAATAGAAGCACAAAAGAACAGATTAATTTCAAGCATTATGAAATGATTAATGGTGCAGAGCACGAACCCTAGCCCTATCAAAAATTGGTATTGTGGAAATAATACTATTCTGATAATAACAAGTTATGTTGATGAAGGAGTAAAATAAGCATATCGGATATCGGGAGAGCATTTTAGTGCTTCGTCAATAAGCAATAGTTATACCGATGAGGAATCAAGTGGGACCTGAAGATTGAAAGAGGTAATACATTTCCATTGAAAGGTAATTATTGAGGATATTTTGGAAAAAGATTGAAGAATAAATAACAAGATCCATTTGAGGGAAGTTGTTTTTTCCTTGTTGTATTATATTTCTTATTCTACTTGATGATTTTAATTTTTTAATATTTTTTCATTTTTAATTATGTTTTCCATTATTGTTGTTATGTTATTATCTTATTTGTGAATATGTAACTTTAATATTTTATTAATAGAAAAGACATTATTCATCAAAAAATTGAGTGGTCTTCTTTTCTAAAGATAACTGGACTCTCGCTGCATCTAGGCATGAATGCATGTCCCCAATTGGAGCCACTGTTGACACCTAATTTTACAAAACCAAAAATTAACAAGAAGTATTTCAATACTCAAATATTTTATGCTCTTTTATCCTGAATTATTATAAACCCTAACATTTACCATGCACTTACATATGAGGAATATTTAGGATAAAATACTTGAATAATTATCATGAATTTAAATAGATTTTTCAAATAACATAGTTCTAAAATTTATTTATATTCTAATGCTATGTTGAAAATTTGAAATTATAAAATAATTTCAAATGTTTGATTATCTTAAATAAATGAAACAGGGATGTAATAATATTTCTATTTAAATATTTTGGGAAAGGCTTTTATAAAATATTGTTGAAATGAATCAAAATGAAAAGTTTTAATAAAAGGCGTAATTTGAAGTAAAATATTCCTTTTTGAGAAAAAGGGTGGGGAGAGGGAGTTGAACACTCGACCTCTCAAGCCTACCCTCTTTTCCTACCTACATACCCATTCCCTCCCTAACCAATTTGTTAAATGTTATTCCTTGAGAGGTTTTGGAGTGGAATTAATTTATTTCACCTTTCATGTGTAGGTAAGAAAATTAAAGCAACGTTCACACAGGGAGTATATCTTACCCAAAATATTTTTAATTTGCAGTATGATTTATTTTTGCATAAAGAAATTATTTTCAAAATTATTATCGAGAAAAAGAGTGGGAAAAGGGAGTTGAACACTCAACTTCTCAACCCAACCCTCTTTTTCCTAATTACCTAAACTTCCCCCCACTATCCAATTAGTCTATGTTATTTCTTGAAAACATAGGTTAGAATAAAAAGATATAAACACATTGTTTTTACTCTATAATAAATTTATGTTAAAATATATCCTTTTTTAGCTCGGTTATTTTTTAAAAGGTTTATTAAAGTAAATTGCATAATTTTAGGGTTACTTTTTAAATTTATCCTCTTTTTCAATATTAATAGTATTACCCTATGTAAATCTTTTGAGTTATCATTTTAGGGTAAGTTTTCACTTTTTATTATCTAGGGTGAGTTAAAATGTTTATAAATTTTCTATCCTTGATTTTAGAAACATATTTATATTTATATGAGGCAAATATTATTTCACATTTTGAAAAAATATTTTAAGAGGGATATGTATTATGTTTAAAATCTGAAAATCAAAATTCAATTAAAACATAAGATTATATTATCCTTTCCTATTAATATGTTGTTGTGTAAAAATGGATTTTAGGGTTTGTCTTATTAATAGGATTTTGTGCTTTGGTAAATGAAAAGAGGGTACCTTTGATAATAATTTTAAATCTTATTGGTACTTTGCTTATTTTATGAAAGAAATATTTATATACATTGCGACAAATGTTCTTATGTTATGGCCCTCTTGATGATTTATTTTTATTAATTATTAACACTAATATTTAATATAGGGATCATTTTAGAGATTTGAGAACATTATTAAATTATAATGAAATCCTAAATTGAAATTCGTTAAAGGTTATTTAATTTTAGATTTGGTGTGTAGGAGGTTTATATCATAAATAGGTGATCATAACCAAGTAAATTATCCGAAGATGTGACAAATATTATTTGTAAATGCAGGAAATGTTTTATTCCCTCAAACCATATATATGGTTAATTTGTTGTAATTTTTTAGGTAAGTTGTAGGATTAGTTATTTGTGAAAAGGTATGACCTTTCACGGGAAACTATTGAAATTGATATAAATATTGAGTCATTTAACATTCAAGAGGACATGATCATTAGATTAGAAAATATTTTTTGAGACTCCTGAGAAGGATTCATCTCACAACTACAATAATGAACCTATATGTAGCATTTTTCAACATCTATAAAGATAAGTTTAATTTCTTTTATTTGTGGTTATTAGTTGTTTGTATGCTTTCGAATAGTCTTTCAAATATTCTATTAAATAGAGCATTTCACTGTGTTGAATTCCCTAAGTATCATAATTCAAAATTATATATATAGTTAAATATCAATTGAAAGATCTGTGTATCTTCTCTTGTTTTTATCGGTCTCTTAATTTGAGTTAAATTCAATAAGATTAGCTATATAGATTGATTTGAATTATAAGTCAAGTGGAAGCATGTGAAGTGATGGTCTTGTCTTATTAAAGAGAGTTTTTTAAAACCGTCTCTGATCTGACGTAGGATTGAAAGTGTTTTGACTCTATAACCCAAGTACTTAGAAGGCACTAATCTAATTTTTAATTGAAAATTGTCATATTAAGTTCATTTATAGTTTGTAGATCATTAAATCATTATTTCAAAAGCATTACTTTTCAGTGTTTAGTATAATCCATTTAGTTAAGTTTTATAGAGTAGAGATTTTTAGGAGATTTGTTGCTTTCCTAAAAGGATCATTCACCACCTTCGGAGGAATTTTGTTTTGTACACGCAATTGTCTGACACAGAGAATTTCATATTACAAAGTGAATTTAGGCCTAGCAGCCTTGGCTTGATTAAGCCAAAATTGCAGAGGTAGCAATTTGTACCTGTCAATTGGCAAAATCTGAATCATCATTTTTGCACACGAACACACTATATTGACTTCCTTGCTTTGACCAAACCTTGACCATCTGTATCTTGAGAAGAGAGGCTCTATTTTTCAAGATTGAAGATGTATTTTCGTTCATCTCGATGAGATCTTTGATTTGAGACCACTTTCACCAGATTTGGAAACGGTCAAATTTTTAGTTGCGAACAGTGTACTGACTTCCTTGCTTTGACCAAACTTTGACCATCCGTATCTTGAGAAGAGAGGCTTCATTTTTCAAGATTCAAGGTGTTTTTTGGTTCATCTCGATGAGATCTTTGATTTGAGACCACTTTCACTAGATTTGGAAATGGTCAAATTTTTAGCTACAAACATTGTACTGACTTCCTTTCTTTGACCAAACTTTGACCATCCATATCTTGAGTAGAGAGGCTCCATTTTTCAAGATTTAAGGAATTTTTTGGTTCATCTTGACGAGATCTTTGATTTGAGACCACTTTCACCATATTTGGAAATGGTCTAATTTTTAGCTACGAACACTGTAATGACTTCCTTGCTTTGACCAAACTTTGACCGTTTGTATCTTGAGAAGAGAGGCTCCATTTTTCAAGATTCAAGGTGTTTTTTGGTTCATCTTGATGAGATCTTCAATTTGAGACCACTTTCACCAGATTTGGAAATGATTAAATTTTTAGCTATGAATACTGTACTGAGTTCCTTGCTTTGACCAAACTTTGATCTTCCATATCTTTAGAAGAGAGGCTCTATTTTTCACAATTCAAGGTTTTTTTTGGTTCATCTCGATGAGATCTTTTATTTGAGACCACTTTCACCAGATTTGAAAACAGTCAAACTTTTAGCTACGAACACTATACTGACTTCCTTGCTTTGACCAAACTTTGACCATCGATATATTGAGAAGAGAGGCTCTATTTTTCAAGATATAAGGTGTTTTTTGGTTCATCTCAACGAGATCTTCAATTTGAGACCACTTTCACCATAGTTGGAAATGGAAAAAAATTTATCTACAAACACTGTACCGACTTCATTGCTTTGACCAAACTTTGAACGCTTATATCTTGAGAAGAGAGGCTCCATTTTTCAAGATTTAAGGTGTTTTTTGGTTCATCTCGATGAGATCTTTGATTTGAGACAACTTTCACCAAATTTGGAAACAGTCAAATTTTTAGCTATGAACACTTTACTAACTTCCTTGCTTTTACCAAACCTTGACCGTTTGTATCTTGAGAAGAGAGGCTCTATTTTTCAAGGTTCAAGGTGATTTTTGGTTCAACTCGATGAGATCTTTGATTTGAGATAAATTTCACTAGATTTGGATATGGTCAAATTTTTAGCTATGAAGACTATACTAACTTCCTTGTTTAGTCCAAACTTTGACCATTCGTATCTTGAGAGGAGAGGCTCCCTTTTTCAAGATTCAAAATGTTTTTTGGTTCATCTCAACGAGATCTTCAATATGAGACCACTTTCAAAAGATTTGGAAATTGTCAAATTTTTAGCTACGAGCATTGTACTGACTTCCTTGCTTTGACCAAACTTTGACCATCTGTACCTTGGGAAGAGAAGCTCTATTTTTCAAGATTCAAGGTATTTTTTGGTTCATCTCAACGAGATCTTTTATTTGAGACCACTTTCACCAGATTTGGAAACAGTCAACTTTTTAGATACAAACATTGTACTAACTTCCTTGCTTTGACCAAACTTTGATCGTCCATATCTTGAGAAGGGAGGCTCTATTTTCCAAGATTCAAAATGTTTTTTGGTTCATCTCGACAAGATGTTTGATTTGAGACTACTTTCACCAGTTTTGGAGATGGTTAATTTTTAGCTATGAACAGTATACTTACTTCCTTGCTTTGACCAATCTTTTACCATCTGTATCTTGAGTAGAGAGGCTCTATTTTTCAAGATTCAAGGTGTTTTTTGGTTCATCTCGATGAGATCTTTGATTTGAGATTGCTTTCACCAAATTTGGAAACGGTTAAATTTTTAGCTACAAACATTGTACTGACTTCCTTGGTTTGACCAAACTTTTACCATCCGTATCTTGAGAAGAGGCTCCATTTTTCTAGATTTAAGGTGTTTTTTGGTTCATCTCGATGAGATCTTCGATTTGAAACCACTTTCACTAGATTTGGAAATGGTCAAATTTTTAGCTATGAAAATTGTACTGACTTTCTTGCTTTTACCAAATTTTGATCGTCCATTCTTGAGAAGAGAGGCTCTATTTTTAAAGATTCAAGGTGTTTTTTGGTTCATCTCAACGAGATCCTCGATATGAGACCACTTTCACCAGATTTGGAAATGGTCAAAATTTTAGCTATGAACACTATACTGACTTCTTTGCTTTGACAAAAACTTTGACTGTCCGTATCTTGAGAAGAGAGGCTCCATTTTTCAAGATTTAAGGTGTTTTTTGGTTCATCTTAATGAGATCTTTGATTTGAGACCACTTTCAATAGATTTGGAGATGGTCAAATTTTTATCTACGAACACTATACTAACTTCCCTACTTTGACCAAACTTTGACCATTCGTATCTTGAGAAGAGAGGCTCCATTTTTCACAATTCAAGGTGTGTTTTGGTTCATCTTTACGAGATCTTCGATTTGATACCACTTTCACCAGATTTAGAAATGGTCAAATTTTTAGCTACGAACACTATACTGACTTCCTTGCATTGACCAAACTTTGACCATCTTTATCTTGAAAGAGAGGCTCTATTTTTCAAGATTCAAGGTGGTTTTTGGTTCAACTTGATGAGATATTTGATTTGAGACCACTTTCACCAGATTTTGAAATGGTCAAATTTTTAGTTATGAACATTGTACTAACTTCCTTGCTTTGACCAAACTTTGACCATTTGTATCTTGAAAAGAGAGACTCCATTTTTCAAGATTCAAGGTGTTTTTTGGTTCATCTCGATGAGATCTTTGATTTGAGACCACTTTCATCAGATTTGGAAATGGCTAAATTTTTAGCTATGAAGATTGTACTGACTTTGTTGCTTTGACCAAACTTTGACCATCCATATCTTGAGAAGAGAGGCTCTATTTTTCAAGATTCAAGGTATTTTTTGATTCATCTTGACGAGATCTTCGATTTGAGACCACTTTCACTAGATTTGGAAATAATCACATTTTTAGCTACGAACACTGTACTATCTTCCTTATTTTTCCCAAACTTTGACCATCCATACTTGAGAAGAGAGGCTCCATTTTTCAAGATTCAAGGTGTTTTTTGGTTCATCTGGATGAGATCTTCTATTTGAGACCACTTTCACCAAATTTTGAGATGGTCAAATTTTTAGCTATGAATACTATACTGAATTCCCTGTATTGACCAAACTTTGACCATTTGTATTTTGAGAAGAGAGGCTCCATTTTTTAAGATTCAAGGTGTTTTTTTGTTCATCTCGATGAGGTCTTCGATTTGAGACCACTTTCACTAGATTTGGAAACATTCAAATTTTTAGCTACGAACATTGTACTGACATCCTTGCTGTGACCAAACTTTGACCATCTGTATCTTGAGAAGAGGCTCAATTTTTCAAGATTCAAGGTGGTTTTTGGTTCATCTCGACGAGATCTTCAATTTGAGACCACTTTCACTAGATTCAGAAATGGTGAAATTTTCAGCTACGAACACTATACTGAGTTCCCTTCTTTGACCAAACTGTGACCATCCGTATCTTGAGAAGAGATGCTCAATTTTTCAATATTCAAGGTGCTTTTTGGTTCATCTTGATGAGATCTTTGATTTGAGACCACTTTCACCAAATTTGGAAACAGTCAAATTTTAAGCTATGAATACTCTACTGACTTCCTTGCTTTGACCAAACTTTGACCATCTGTATCTTGGGAAGAGAGGCTTTATTTTTCAAGATTCAAGGTGGTTTTGGTTCATCTCGATGAGATCTTCAATTTGAGACCACTTTCGCTAGATTTGGAAATGGTCAAATTTTTAGCTACAAACACTGTACTAACTTCCTTGCTTTGACAAAACTTTGACCATTCATATCTTGACACTAGTGCATTTGAGTTCTTTTTCCAATGGTAGTCCATCAAAATTTTGACAATATCCTATCGATCAATGGATACCACCCACCATTATAGGTTTGCAGTCAAAATCACCAATGAATAGGATAGAAGTCATAATTATGATGACTATAGTTATTGGAATATGCATTAGAAGAGCGCCTGCTAATATGGTGAACATGTCATCGAATCTATTTGTTATTGTTGCAATTACGACAGACATGTGACGGAGATGTTGTGCATGCGATGTCTATTTGTTGCATATTTCTGACAGATATCTGTCATTTTTAATATTTTGCTATCAGTTATTCTTTGGTTATCGTCGTAATTATGAGGGTAACTCTATTTTAAAAAATATATATATGTTTGTCGTACGTAGAGTGAGACCTTAAATTATTGAGATTCTCTTTGTTTTGAGAATAGTTTAATATTCTCTATTTAACAGGACCAACCACATGAAGGTGGAAGCTCATCTAGCCCCTCCTAGGATCCTCTGATGACCATTTACAACACTTTATGATCCAGGAGCATCTCGGGTCCTTTGCAATCCTATGTCACCAAAAAGAATTTGGAGTTTTTGTTTGTGTTGCTCAGTTTCTGCTTTGACCAAGTTGGTCGGTAGTTGGTTGATTTCCTTTGGTTACCGAGTGTGGTCATTTCTCCCCTGGGTGGTTAGTTATTTCACTGGCACTCGGTGTTGTTTGTCTGCTACTCAGTTATCTTGCTTACCGACGGGTCTAGTTTTGTTTACTGTTGCGGCCAACTTATGCATTTATATTGGATCATAGAATTAATGTTTGTATCCATCATTGGGAAGTGTGTGCTCCTAGATTTGACTATTACTTCCGTTAATTATGGATCTGAAGGTTGACTTAGCTCGGTAGCTTCTTGTATAAATGTAGATGTTTGGTGGTAGTTTAGGGAGTCAGTTTAGAAAGAAGATAGAAGGCATTAGATTAGAGATTGGTAGAAGATCCTCGCATGTTTGAGGATTTCATAATTCATTGTAATATCAGGCCCTTATCAGGAAGGCCTTATAGCCCGGCATGTATGATTCAAATTGATGGTCAATAAATTGAAAGGATTTGGCATTCTCTCTCTCACTTTTGTTGTTTGTTACTTTCGTATGTGTGTTACAGGCTTTGATCATTAGGGTGTGCCATCCTTTGGCCCCTCTTTCTCCCTACCTTACATCAAGTGGTATTAGAGTGAGGTGATATCTTGGTCTAGTTCTATAGATCTAGGTTTGCAGATTCCTCTTGAAGCCCTAGTTGAATTGTTGTGGGGTAGTAGATTGCAATCTAATCTGCAATTGCAGAGGGTTGTCAAGATGGTTTGTGGGAGCCGAGCTGCAGATCTAGGATTGGAAGATATGCTAAGACAAATTGCTGCTAGGTTAGAAGCAATGGAGACAGCCCAAAGAAGAGGCAGATATCTTGAAGATGTTAGTGATGATGAAATTGAAGAAGAACAGGTGAATGCAGAACCTGCTCCTGTTATGGATCAAGGTGAAGAAATAATTTTGAAGGATTTGATGAGTCTAAAGTCAACACCACATTTTAAGCCCCTTGAGTATAGTGGAAAGTTGGATTCTGATGAATTGGTGGACAAGATCACTGAAATGGAAAAGTATTTTGAGTATGAAAATATCCCTGAGGATAAGAAGGTGAAAATTGCAAGCACAAAGTTGAAAAGTCATGCATCCTTATGGTAGGAACATCTGCACTTGGATCGGAAGAGGAAAGGCAAAGACAAAATCAAGGTATGGTGAAAATGGTAGATCTGAACCAGAAAAGACAAATCTGGAAAAAGGCAAGACCGAGTGGAAAGGTGAAAGTTCAAGAGGCAAAGGCAGTAACTACTGAGGTGGTTATGGTAGAGGAAGTTTCTAAGGAACTTGTTATAACTGTGGAGAGGAAGGACATAGATCCTTTGAATGTACACAAGCTAGTAAGAAGGTTGGTAGCAGTAGAAATGCTTTGGTGCAAGAAGAATCACCGAATGAACCTGAGAAAAAAAATAACTTGATGGTAAGAAGAGTACTATGGAATGAAAGCAAGAAGGAAGATCTGGTAAGGAAAAGTTTGTTCAAGACTAGATGTAGAGTTTCTGAAAAAGTTTGGAAGGTAATCATTAATAGTGGTAGCTCAAGAACTTGGCATCTGAAGAGATGGTCACAAAATTGTAGTTAGAAAGATTAGTACATCTGAAGCCCTATCAGATTTCATGGATCAAAGATGAGCATACACTCTTGGTAAGTGAACAATGTTATGTGAATTTGAAGATTGGAAAGTACTATGATAAGGTGTTATGTGATATCATGCCTATGGATTGTTGTCATATTTTTTTGGGTAGACCCTGGCAATATGATAGACATGCTATATATGATGGGAGATTGCATAAGTATACTATTGTGGCTGATGGAAAGAAACAAATCTTGTTACCATTGATGGAATAATCTATTAGTAATGTTTGCACATCTTTGAAATTTTGTTTGATGGAAGGAAGGAGGTTTTTAAACTCTTTGAAGAGGAATGATATATGTTTTGCTTTGATTCCTAATAACCCAAGTAAGAAAATAGAGGATAATGTCCCTGAGGAGATTGATAAGTTACTCACTGAGTATAGTGATATCATTTCTGATAATGTTCTTGATGGTTTTCCACTGAAAAGAAGCATTGATCATTATATGGATCTAATCCCTAGAGCTAGTTTACCAATAAGGCACTTCATCGGTTGACACCTACCAAGAATCGAGAAGTGAACTGACAGATTCAAAAATTGCTGGAGAAAGGTTTCATCAGAGAAAGTTTGAGTCCTTGTGTAGTACCTATTGTATTGGCACTGAAGAAGAATGGGGAATGGAGAATGTGCACTGATTCTAGAGCAATCAATAAGATAATAGTGAAGTATAGGTTTCCTATATTGAGAATGGATGACATAATGGAGAGTTTGACTGGAGCAAAGTATTTCACAAAGATTGATTTGAAAAGTGGGTATCATCAAATTAGAATAAGAGAAGGTGATGAATGGAAGACTACTTTCAAGACAAAAGAAGGTTTGTATGAGTGGTTGGTTATGCCCTTTGGTTTAACTAATGCACCGAGTACTTTTATGAGGCAGATGAATGAGGTTTTGAAGAAATTATTGGGTATATTTGTGATTGTATATCTTGATGATATTCTGATATTTAGTAAGACTAGAGAAGAACATTTGTTGCATGTTAGACAAGTTTTGCAAAGATTGAAAGAGAAAAAGTTGCTGATAAATCTGAAAAAAATGTTCGTTCATGAAGGAAGAGATTGTATATTTGGGATTTGTTATCTCAGCTGATGGTTTGAAGATGGATCTTGAAAAGGTTGAAGCTATTTTGAATTGGCCTACACCTATGAATGCTAGTGAGGTAAGATCATTTCATGGTTTGGCAAGTTTTTATCAAAATTTCATAAGGAATTTCAGTTCAATTTTTAATGCTATGACTGAGACTATGAGAGGAGACAAAAGAGAATTCAAGTGGACGCATGGAGCTGATAGAATTTTTGAGACCCTGAAGTAGAAGGTTGTTGAACCACCTGTTTTGGCATCACCTAATTTCAGTAAGGTATTTCAAGTAGAATGTGATGTAAGTGGAAGTGCAATTGGAGCTATGTTGAGTCAAGAAGGTAAACCTGTTGCTTTCTTTAGTGAAAAGTTGAATGATTCTTGAAGGAAATATTCTATGTATGATCAAGAATTCTATGCTATTGTTCGAGAACTGAAGAAATGGAGACATTATTTGATGTCGAGTGAATTTGTGTTGTATACTGATCATAAGGCTTTACAATATTTGGGTAGTTAGAATAAGTTAAATCAGAGACATATGAAATGGGTTGAGTATTTGCAGAGTTATACATTTGTGACAAAACATAAGAGTGGAGTCATTAACCAAGTTGTTGATGCATTGAGTAGAAGAAGATCTTTGATGACCGAGATGAAAATTAAAGTTCTTGGTTTTGATGAGATGAGAGGTTTGTATGAAAATGACCCTGATTTTTTTGAGCCATGGAGAAAGTGCAGAGCACCTATTCAAGATCAACAAGACACAAAATGGGATGAATATTTTATTCAGGAAGGTATGTTGTTTAAAGGTATTCAATTGTGTATACCGAAAGGAGTAATGAGATCTAATTTTATAAAAGAGAAACATAGTAGTGGTTTGGCTGGACATTTTGGCATTGATAAAACATGGAATTTGCTAAAGGAGAAGTACTATTGGCCACAATTGTATAAGATGTTCAAAAATTTGTGAAAAGTTATGGAATTTGTTAAGTTACAAAAGGAGTAAGTCAAAATATTGGATTGTATACACCGATTATTGTTCCTAAGAAACCTTGGATTGACATCAGTATGGACTTTGTTCTTGGCTTATCGAAGACAGTAAGAGGTAATGATTCAATATTTGTTGTTGTGGATAGCTTTTCTAAGATGGCACATTTTATACCTTGTAGAAAGACATCAGATGTAGTACATGTAGCAGATCTTTTCTTTAAGGAAATTGTCAGATTGCATGGATTATCGAGGAGTATTATCTCTGACCAAGACAAGAAATTTGTTGGATATTTTTGGAAAATACTTTGGAAGAAATTTGGCACTGAATTGAAATATAGTTCTACATTTCACCCACAAACCAATGGATAGAATGAGGTTGTGAACATAATTTTAGGAAATCTTTTGAGATGTTTAGTTGGAGACACACCGAGTAATTGGAATTCTATGTTAGCACAAGAAAAGTTTGCATATAACAATTCAATGAATAGAAGTAATGGAAAGACACCATTTTAGATTTTTAATCACACATAATTGAGAGGAATATCTGACTTGAGAGACATTGTTGATGAGAATAAGAGAAGTGCTGAAGGAGTAAAATTTGCTGAATATATGAAGAGATTGTATGAAGATGTGAAGTTGAAGCTAGAAGACAGTAATCAGAAATACAAAGACATAGCTGATAGATCAAGAAGACATAAAACTTTTGATGTTGGTGATGAAGTGATGGTTCATTTGAAGAAAGGTTGGTTTCCTATTGGCACATATGGAAAGCTGAAGATGAAAAATTTTGGACCTTGCAACATTCTGAGGAAATTTGACCATGGAAATACATATGAGATTGAGTTACCTAATGACATGGACATATCACCGATTTTCAATATTGCTGATTTATATGAGTATCATGAACCTGATGAAGAGGTAGCAGTACCGATAGAATATCCTAGGAAGCAGAATGATGAAGTGGAACAGATTTTGAAGGAAAGAGTTGGAAAAATTACAAGGGGAAAATAGTGTATGCATCCAAAAATGGTCGCCTAGACTTTAGGCCCCATTTATTTGATTTACCAATCCTGAATCAGTTTTATCAATAATCAATATTTTCAACATTATCAATTTCTTGATCAAATCTTAATTTCGATCATATATTAGATTTTTATCTTTGGGCTAACCATTTATCCTAAGTCTTTATTTAATTAAAAGGAATATTTCCTCCCCTTTTGATTAAATAAAAAGCCCCACTTTTCCTCTTATCCTAAGTTGCACAAATAAAGTATTATTCTTATTTCACAAAAAGAAAAAAAAGTACTTTTTGTCTTACATGAGGCTCAAAATTCAACACTTCACTCTCATTGGAGGATACTTGTGCACACAGATTGCTCCTCTTTCAACCTCCACCGCTGATTAAGCCCTTTTGCCTCTTAATCTCCATGGTCCATTCTTTCTCATTTCCTATAAAAGAAGAGCTCTCTTCTCATTTTAGGATCCATGTTTTCGAATACTAATCTTATGCTGCAGGAATTCTTGGAGACTTTTGGAGCTTTTGGAAACCTTATTGTTCTTAGTCTTTCATTATTGCATTTTAGCTTTCATGGCATCTAGCCTAGTTTCCTTTGATGCAATAGATTTAATTCACATAGCTTAATAGGAAGGATTTGTAACACTTGTTCTTTCCATTTCATAGCTTAGTTGCATTGCATTTTCATAGTGATTCTTGAGGATATTGGCACTCTTGCCCTTGTCCTCATTCGAATCTCTCATTGTGTGGTTGACTAGCAAGGTCACAAGCTTGTAGCTCTAGCTGAGAGCAAATACATCATAGTCCCTTGCAACTCCATGCATAGAGAGCTATGAGCCACTTTGTGAGGCCTCATTCTTGAGCAACCTTGCATATAATAGTTCATAGAAGTGTGGTCATTTTTCTACCATACATTTTTGGTGCCCACCGTGGGGCAGAGTAGATTAACTTTGTCCTTTATTTTCTGCATTTTCACAAAACATTTCATCAATTTTTGGCTCTATTTTCGGGCTCTAGTTTTTCTATCTCAAAGTGTCACGCGACACTTTGGTAGTGTTGTGTGATAGTTCTTTGTATAGTGGCGTGACACTTTACCAGTTAAAAGTGTCACCCGCTTTGGCAGAAAGTGTCGCCTGTCTTCGAGCGAACTATCGTCTGCTATCGGGCGAACTGTTGCCCCAAGTTTGAACTGTCGCACTGTTATGCAGAGAAGTGTCACGCAACAATCCTACTGATCACAGTGTCACTTGTACCTGACAGTGAATCCTTTTGGTCAAATTTAGACTTGATTAGGTTGTTGTTTCTTTCATTTACTTCAATTAGACAGAGTTAGCTTGCATATTTCATTTGGAATCTTGCATATTTCATTTAGATTTTAGATTTTGCTAACCTTGTGGGCCTAACTAGTTGTGGTTGTAGGTGCCTTTGCTTAAGAAATTTTCCAAAATTTACATGTCAAAGAGGGCTACTAACGGTTTTTGTAGGGCTGCCCAAAAAGCATAAAAACAAAAAAACAAAAATTTTGCTTGTGATTTATCTCCTTTCAAGTGTGGCATTCCTTAATTGTATTAGGAACTTTAATACTTTGTGAAAGAGATTTTGAGGTGGTAGGAGAAGTATGCTCTTCACCTTTAGGTGAATCAAAAAATCTTGACCCACCTTAAGGTTTTGGAAGCAAGGGAGTAATTGAATCTCTTTGCTTGGTGTGTTTGGGAGAAGTTTTTGAGATAGGGGAGTATGCTCTTCACCCTTGAGGTGAACCAAAAAGCTTCAACCTCAAAAATTATCCATTTTTGTTTAGTTTATGAATCTTTTAGCGGGTCTGCTCTTGAGCAATCAAGAGGAACGACTCAAGTGGGGACAACCTTGTCATCATTTTTCTTGGTGGCGAGTGATTCCAACTCACTATAATCTCAAGGCTATCAAGGACACCAAAAACCTTGGTAGACATAAGACTTGTCTTTGTTTGATGTGAGTAGCTCATGGGATTGCGACCATGGGGAAAACATTGAACAAGAATGCTTAAGGTACTCTTGAGGCCGCGAGGTCCAAGTCCTCTTTGAGGAGAAAGAGGGGTGTTATGAACGGAAATCTTTATTAAGAACCATAGATAGAAGCCACCTTATTTCAGCTACTTACCTTCTTAGTGAAAAGATTGATCCAAGTGGAACAACCTGGATCACCTTAAGATACTCACCATATGTGTTCCTTTGGTTGTGTCTTTGGCACTTCCATGACAAAGCCAACATCTATTGTGGGTAACCACTTTGTGTGAGGTGAGAGAACATCAAGTTGTGGGCTAAGTTGGTAAGTATTGAGCCTTGTCTTGTAGGTAGATATTGTTTGAACTGTCTTCGATTGTGTGATACCAGTGTAAACGTTCTCAACATACGAACAATCAGTAGCATTCATAGGGTGTTTTTTCATTTTTTAATATCACAAGTGTTTGTCTTGGCAAGGTTGCCTTTGCCCTTGTTTCAAGTGTTTGAAGACACGTTTGATCCTATACTATTTGCAAACCTGTCACTTTACTACTGTCATTGTGATCAGAATCAAAAAATCAACCTTCAGACCAAAAATTTTGAATGAACAAGCTTTAAAACTGAGATTTTGACACTCACTAGTCATAGAGTCGTACGATACTGAACAAGTGGTGCACCCTATTGTGAGAATTGTTGCACAACAGTTCACCCTTGCACCACTGTCATCCCACTTAGTGGAAAGTGGCACGCTCACTGCCTGGAAACTATCACCCGTCTGAAAGAGAAGTGTCACCTACAGTTAAAACTATCACCTGCCTTAAGGCAAAGTGGCGCCCTAATCTAAACTGTCATCTTGCTTGCCTAGAAAGTGTTGCCTGAGCAGTTTTTGCTGTATTTTCAGTTTTAGTTAGTCTCAGTCACTGGTAGTCAGGCTAGGTCTTGGAGTAGGTTTCTTGCTCTATTATTAGAGACCTGTCTTGACTCTAAATTTTTGGTTTTTTCTCTCTAGGGATAGCATCAATTGATCTACAAGGTCACTTTGAAAATAATTGTCAAGATTAGCAAGATATTCTTAGTGAGAAAGTTTATCTCTAGGATTGTTAGCTACATTCTTGGAGAATTTTAGTACTCTTATTGTCCAAATCATTTTTATCTCAATTTTAATTATATTTTGGCCTAGTCCAACCTCCTGGTTCAAAAGTGCAAGGGTAGTCACCCTCTGATTTAAAGCACCTCTTTGACAGTGTTGGTAAAGCCCCTTTTTCTATCTTTTCTTTTGATTTTGGACAATAGAGAACTTTGATTATCCTACTTTGGTGTTGACACTTTGAGAGGTCATCTTATCATTAAGAGTCATTTTCTTTCATGTCAGTTACCACAAGGTACCAAGTCAATCAAGGGAAGTGACCCCCTATTGTGTTTAATCAATTACCACCAGTCAAGACTCGTCAACATCATAAGGGAAAAGGACCCCTTTTTGATCAATCTCCTAAGAGTGAATCTGAGGTTTGCTTTAATCCAAAGGGTAATCCTAGTGAAGTAAGCACCTCTTTAGCACCACTTTCATCAAGTATGGACATGAGTTACACTTTCACTTGACAACAAAGAGAAGCCATGAATCAAACTCTTGAGGATATCTTCCAACGCCATAGGAGAGAGTATGGTGGTTCTTCTCATGCTAGTCCACCCAGGTCACCTCCCAACAACGTGAGATATTTTGATGCCCACCAACGAGCTGAAAGACATTATAAGCAAACTCACCTAGATTTAGGGTCACAACACGAAGACCAGAACAACAAATCTAGTGACCACCACATCAACGCAGCCAATGCAATAAGACATTTGAGACCATCCTCTCCACTTAAAGATACCTCTTAATATGCAAATACAAGAATGAAAAGCATTGAGAGGGAGAAGCAAGCCTATTTGGATGAACAAGCTGCTAAAAAGGATAAATTTAGACAACTAGAAGAAGAGGAATGTGCATTATTGGACATAAGGAAGAGAGTCACCCAAGAAGAAGAAGATAGACTCTATGCACAACAACTCTAAAGCCAATTCAATGGGAGGGGTACCAATAGTGGGACGAACTCACCCCCATCTACCCCTTCACCAAGTCCTAGAAGAAGATCAAGGATGCCCTCACGGTCCCCAAGTCCTAGAGGAAGAAGGGCTTCAAGATATGATCATCATAGGAGACAATCACCTCATAGACATTCAAAGCAGCCCTCCCAAAAAACACATCATGGCTCACAACATGGAGGAAGTTATACCAACTTTGATAAAATGGATTTTATGACTATGCAACAAGAACCATCCTTTCAAGCATATGTGGAAAGATATGTGGAACAAAACAAGGATCACTTCCTAGAAAGCCTTATCAACAAAGGTGCTAAGGTCCCCTACAATTTTGATGTCCACCAAAAGATTAAGAAATAGAATCCTTCAACCAATGAGGTGATCATGCAAATGCAAAAGGATATAGAAAAGATGAGGGCTCCTACGAGCATGTTTAATTTGGACTCCATATGCCCCAACCCAATTGACAAGAGTGTGGTGTTGGTTGAGTTCCCTAAGAAAGTTGAGTTTCCAACCTATGACAAATATGATCGCGTTGGTGACCCTCATGACCATGTTCGACAGTTCTACATAATGAGCTTTTCTTTTCACCATGAAGACTCCTACTTGATGAGATTATTTCTAAGGAGTCTCAAGGGTCAAGCCATGGATTGGTTCACCAACCTTACTCCTCCAGTAAAGACATTCAAGGAACTTGTCCAAAGATTTGTTCAACATTTCGCTTATAATCTATCAAGGTCAGTCACAATGCTTGATTTGTGAAAACTCAAACAAAATCAAGGAGAACCTTTTGTCACCTTCTTGCAAAGATGGAGACGGTTATGCTCAAAGTATCCTAGGACAATTCCTAAGGAAGAAAGAATAGACATCATTGTGAGAAATTTAATACCAGAGGTAAGGTATGAGGTTAGGAAGATCCCATTTAACTCTTTTGACACCATGGTAGAAGTGGCATGTCGCATAGAGGATGTCCTAAAAGAACAAGGAATTTTGGCTAAATCAACTAACAACAACAATAGCCAAAACAACAACAATAATGATCATAAGGACAAAAAGAACTCTTATTGGAATAAGAATAAGCAGGTGGTCAATGACGGAGTTGTTGACTCATCACAACCTAAGAATGAAGGAGTTCTTAATCTCTCTCATGCAATTCAAGCCATGAAGCTACAAACATCTTCAGGACAACAAGAGAATAAACCCAAGTATCAAGGGAGACCTAAAAAGGAAAAGAGGAAATTTACCAAACTTGGGGATTCATATGCAAACATTTTCAAGACATTAATTGCCCATAATTTGGCACAACCTCAGGATCCTGCCAAGCACCGCATACCAAATCCCAAACCTCATTGGTGGGATGAGAAGGCCTTTTGTGTCTTCCACAATGGAATTGGACATGATATAGAAAATTGTTTTAGACTTAAGCATCTTGTTCAAGACCTTATTGAGAGAAATAAATTACAAGTTGATGGTCTAACCACTAATGTAGATCACAAAGCTTTTAAAGAACCCTTGCCCAAATATGAGAAAGGAGAGAATTCCAACAACAAGAATGGCAAGGCTGCTATCAACTACACTTATACAAATGCTAAAAATGTTATTAACATGCTTGAAGTGGTTGATGATAATGTCAACATGACAAGAGGAAAAGACCCTTATGGATATGATGTGGATTCAACTCCTATGCCTGATGAAAGACCCGTTGTGGTGCTAAGAGGTCCTCACTCACGAAGGATGTCCCAACCTCTTAATGCTGTTACTAGAAGCCAAGCTCAAGGTCCCATCATTATTAGAAGTTCTAACTCTAGCAAGCCTCAGCAGCCAGTGTCAAAGGGTGTTCTTCCAAAATCTGTTGTTGGTCCTAAGTTGAATTATAATCTTGTCAACCAATTACAATGTACACCAGCGTAAATTTCAATCTTTGAGCTTTTGGAACTATCCCCTAAGCACAAGCGTGTCCTTGAGGATGCCTTGTGAATGGCTAATGTCCCTAATAATATAGATGTAGATCAATTCTAGAATATGGTCAACCACTTGGCTAGCCCTCACTATCGTACATTCTCAGTGGAAGATGACAAGTCATTAAGCCACCCACATAATTTGGCCCTTCATATAGAGGTTATGATTCACAAGACCCGTGTCAGACGTGTGTTGATAGATGGGGGTGCTAGGCTTAATATTTGTTCTTTGAGCTTATTAAAGGCCTTGGGTTATTTAGAAGAAGTCATTGACACAAGAAAGAAAATAACTATCAAGGCTTATGATGAAGCAGAACGTAGTTCTAAAGGATTGGCTATCCTTCCTATTCGAATTAGTCCTGTAGAGAAAGACATTTTGTTCCAAATTGTTGATGCCGGTCCTTTGGCTTACAATATTTTGTTAGGTAGACCATGGATACATGAGATGCAAGCAGTCCCGTCTACCTATCATCAGTGTGTAAAATTCCCTTACAATGGAATAGAAGTCTGCATACCTGGAGACAGCACACTGTCAGTCAACATAATTTCAATAGGGTCTCACATTCCTTTGAATAGGGAGGCTAACACTTTTGATACTACATATGAACAATGCAAGAATAAATTCAAGACCATAGATCTTGGATTCATTTACAAAATTGCCAATTTCCCCTAGGTCTTATGGAAAACCTTCTCAAGAAATGAAGCCCTTGTCTTCAGCCATGACATTGTTCGATAAGTTTGTGGAATCCTCAGTTCTGATTCAAGAAGAAAAAGAAGAGGTTACCGTTAGGGGCTGGATTTACCGAGAAGAGAAATACCTACATAATGAGAATTTTGCACCTTCCCCTAGAACTTATGGGAGAGGGTATACATTGGTCAAGAATATGGGTTATCTAGGATAGGGTCCCCTTAGTCATAGGCTGGATGCTAGGGCTGAACCTCTTAACCATGCCCTTTTTGGATGAAGGAATAAGTCAACAGTTGGCTTAGGTTTTGAAAATAAGAAACAAAAAAGTGTTCCTGTCTCAGTTGCGACAGACAGTGACAATGACTCAGACTACACACCTAATCTCTCTAATCAGCAAGACATGTCTGATGATTGGGTGCCTTCAACAAATCTCCTTTGGGGAGATTCAAAAGATTTGACAATTGATAGTCCTACTATCCCAACTGCGATGGATAGTGACTATATGAATGCTAGATTGACAATGGAAAGTGTTGCTATCCTGGCTGCGACAGATAGCAACAATGTTGGTGCTAGAGAAAGGGAAACCTTTCCTAACCTTGAGGCTTCTACATCACAAGGCCCAAAAAATGATTCAGAGATAGACTCACATGAGTACGAATGGGACTCACTTTCAGATGCAACAGTTGATTTGGACATGGATGTTGTCCATACTTATAGTACTCAACCTGATGTGACCAACAAGCCTAGTGTAGGACTGGAGGATTGGACTCCTTGAATTGCCTTAGTGGACGACGCTTCATTTGACAAGACAAATCCTGACTCAGGTATCTTAGGAAGAGACTTGATGAATCCCAATTGTATGGTCACCAGAGGTAACACCTTCCACATAAACAATGTTGAACCAGTCATTGACCTACCCCTTGTTCATTTCCACCTAATTGATTGGTCTCAATGTCACCAAGAACCTCAACTCTTAAACTTTCAGAATGACTATGAAATTGCCTATTATCTAAATACTCTTGAACCTATAGTCTCTTCCACCAGCGAACCGACAACAAGTATGACAAAGCCTGATATTAAGTACCTTAGTCTAAAAGTAAAAGAAAAAGAAAAAAAGAAAAATAGGTCTGATGGCAAAAACCACCTTGTGGCGGTATCAAAACCAAAAATAGTAAAAAGAAAAGACGTATCCAATGGTGAAAACCTCTTTGAGGTGCCTAAGGATGGGGTACTTAATAATTTGCCAAGTTACTTCCAAGACAGGTCATCAGTTCTTATTGAGCCTACACAACCAGTGAATCTGAATATAGAAGAGGCTCCCCAAATAGTGCACCTTGCTTAGTCTCTATCAATTGAAGAAAAAGAGGCATATAAAAAGTTTTTGCAAAAGAAGAAAGTCAACTTTTCTTGGACATATTCTGATATGCCACAGCTTGACACTGATCTTATTATGCATCATCTATCTATAGCTCCAAGAATAAAACTAGTCAAACAAAAGTTGAGGAAAATGCACCCTCATATAGCTCTTCTTGTTAAGGCTGAATTAGAAAAGCTCTTACGCGTAGGATTCATTTGAGCTATTGACTATGCTGAGTGGATCTCCAATATTATTCCAGTTTCAAAACATGATGGGTCCATTTGCATTTGCACAGACTTCTGAGACCTCAACAAAGCATGCCCAAAGGATGACTTTCCACTCCCAAACATAGACATGATAGTGGATATGACAGCGGGTTATGAGATATATTCCTTAATGGATGGGTTTTCTGGATATAACCAGATAAAAATAGCTCCCGAAGATCAAGAGAAAACAGCCTTCACATGTACATGGGGAACCTATTGTTGGAACGTCATGCCATTTGGCCTAAAGAATGCAGGAGCAACATACCAACAAGCTGTGACCACAATTTTTCATGATATGATGCATAAGAACATGGAAGATTATGTGGATGATACCCTGGCTAAATCTAGAAAATGAGACACACACCTCGACGATCTAGAAGTAATCCTAGATCACATGGCACAATTTCAGCTTAGATTGAATCCAAAAAAGTGTGCATTTGGAGTTGCCTCAGGTAAACTCCTAGGATTCATAATTTCAGCAAAAGGAATAAAGGTTGATCCTAAAAAAGTCCAAGCTATATTGGATATGCCACCTCCAAGAAATATCAGTCAAATGAGAAGTCTTCAGGGACGTCTTCAGTCGATCAGGAGGTTTATTTCTCAGCTTGCATACAGAGCACAACCTTTTAATAAGACATTGCATAAGGGCACTTCTTGTGTATGGAATGAGGAATGCCAAAAGAGGCTAGATCAAATTAAACAATACTTGGCTAATCGTCCAATTTTGATGCCGCCTATTCCTGGGAAACCATTAATTTTATACATTTCAGCAATAGAGTCTTCCTTGGGGGCATTGTTGGCTCAATTAGATGATACTGGGAAAGAAAGGGCCATTTACTACATTAGTCGTACTCTAGTATCTTATGAGATCAATTATAATAACATTGAGAAGTCTTGTCTTGTAGTAGTGTTTGCTTCCCAAAAGTTGCGACACTATATGCTTGCTCATACTATACATTTAGTTGCAAAAATTGATCCTCTTAAGTACTTGCTTAGTAAGCCTGCCCTCACAGGTAGGCTTGCCAAGTGGATGATGATTTTATCTGAATTTGATATAGAGTACTGTAGACATGGAAAATTGGCCAAAGGCTTAAATCAATCAAAAAGTGCAATCAAATCATCAAAATAGCATGAAAAATCAATAAATGGAACAAAGGCAATTCAAATCAAAGGAAAATTCAATTAAATGATTAAATGATTAAATAAAGCTTGAAAAGGGGAAAAACACTATGAAATTGATTAAATTCAATTAATGACATAGTTGTTGAAAGCAAAAATCAAAATGAACATCTTACCCTTCATGGCTAAATTTAATTACTTTAATTAATTAATAAATACTAATTTCCCTCAACAAAGCAAAAAGGAGACAAAATGGACACAAATCACTCACTTTTGTTGAAATGGTCCAGCCTTTTGAAACCATTTAAATGATTGTCCCCTCCTTGTCCCCCCATTTATGGACAAAGCAAAGCCAATTGACCTTACCCAAGCATAACCATGGTTATCTCACTCTACCCCCTACCCTTGGGAAAATCTTATATATTGAAGGCATTTAGAAGCATAAATCATCCACTCCATATCTTTGAATTGTAGCAAAGCTCTGTCAATTTGCATCCATATCACTCACTTATCATTTGTCATTGCTAATTAGCTTAAATTGCATTGATCATAGTAGATTGTTCATCAAATAGAGCTAAAATTTGATAGAATAGATCTAAATTTGCATATGATATAGCTTAATTCTCATCTTTAGAGTGTCACTAGTGAGGATCATAGCTGAGAGCCTCATTTACCACTTTATTTTAGAGATCCATGAGATATTTAGATTAATTGTGCATTATTTAGATTAATTTTCTTTGAATAGTGTAATTGTCTTTTAAATCTTGTTATTTCATGAAGGTGTAAATCACTCACACACAAATGGCACCCACCGTGGGGCCCTAGGCCTCAAATTCATCATTATTTCCACGTTATTTGCAAAATTTAGGCTAGAATTGCATGAATTTGCTTGTTGTTTGTAGGTTACAGAAAAGAAATCACGCCTGCCAGTAAAGAAGTCACGCCTAAAGAAAAGAAATGTCATGGATGGCAATTTAAATATCGCCTACAGTCTGAACTATTACGCATTTTAGCCTACAGAATCACATTTTTGGTGAAAGAAATCACGCTCTTAGAAATTAAACTCTCGCATTTTGGAAAAAGTGTTGATGCCTTTTGTCATTTAAATGTCGCGTGATCAAAATTAAAAATCCATGGCTGAGGAATCATTTTACGTCTGGTGTGAAGGGAGTACTCTACCTTATCCATTTAATTTCTCGCTTCCTTCATTTTAATGTCGCCTTTGATTAATGAAATACTGCTTTTCTAGCATTAGTTTGTCGCGTTTGATAAATATTTCATGCGTAGATACAATTTGATATCGCACCTGGTTATTTTAATCTTGTTTGAGCCCCTTATGGTGACACTTGCGGTTAAAGTAATCACGTCTTTGTTAAATTAGATCTCACGTTCAGTATAGACAATGTCGCTTGACTGCGCATTTATATTTTATCAAAATAATCACTATTGTTGCGTCTGGTAAAGATTTCATGCATAGATAAAATTTGATATCACACCTGGTTATTTTAATCTCGCTTGAGCCCTTAAGGTGACGCTTGCGGTTAAAGTAATTACATCTTTGTTAAATTAGATCTCGCGTGCAGTCTGAACAATGTCGCGTGGCTATATTTTATCAAAAGTGTTAAAATGATGACTGTATTCTGACTTCACGTCCATTTTTTTCTATCTCAGGAGTATGGTCTATCATAAGAAAGTGCAAAAACTAGAGAGAAGGCATAACTTAGAGGAGAAATTGATCGCTAAGAGGATAAAAAAGGAAAATCGGGTACACTCTACTTTTGTTCTCAACAATGATTTAGAAAAGGAGGTAGAATTATATGCTAAATACATTGTTGTTGTAGATGCTTACAAAAAGAAATACGTATCATTAAATTGGGAGTTTAGTCCCTAAGTTTGTAAAAATTTTGCAAGTATTTTGGTAAAAAGAATCAAAAAGCATAATCAACTATATCATTCTAAGCTTTGATTTTGGTTTCCCCTCACTTTGTTTGTATTGTGCCGACTAACTTGTTGGTGGAGGGAACATTTTGCTAAGGTAAGGGAAGGATTTGGAGAGAAAATGAGAAAGAAAAAAACTAATACTTAAAAATGCACCTAGCCTTTGCTAGCATCGTTTGAGGTATTTCTCTCATCAAGCTTGCAAACTTCCCTTAAATTGTGGCATTTTCAAAGTTAAAAACATAGTTTAATCATAAAAGGAAAAGAACAAACATTTCAATTCTAAGAACCCCAATGTCACGGGGTTGAAAAAGAACCAAATTGATTGTGAGTGTTTGGGATAAGGGAAAAGTAATAGGGATATGCTCTTCACTCTTTGAGTGAATCAAATTCCCAAACTTGCTCTACCAAATCCACTTTTTCATGCTTTCAAATGAACATGTTTAAAACTTAGTGGGCTTGCCTCCCGAGATTGCCTTAAAAGGGCCGGTGAGAGGGACAGCCCAAAGTGGGATACACTTGCTTTTGCCGCGAGAATCTGACCCACTATAAAATGAAACACGTGTATCCTTAATGGGGTGCACGACAAAAGGATTTTAGCTCTTTCGAACTTCCTCTAGTAGTCTTAACAGATTGCACAAAATCGTGCTTCGGTGCATGTGGGAAGCCCCTTAACATACTTGGGGGATGAACGGCTAAGATCTATTTTGAACGGAAAACTTACTACATAATGGTAAAATAGCAAAACTACCTATTAGAGCCATGTTTACGAACCAATTATGTGCTAGGTAGATTGTGTGGAAGCTATTCTTGTGTTTCAACCTATGAAAACATTCAAAAATACACACATTAGAGCATTCTAGGGATATGTTACCAAATTGATGTGTGTGTTGAGATTGTTTCTATATTTTCAAACAACATATTCTAAAGTTATTGATCAAAACATCATTAAAATTTTAAACCATTTAAAATTGATCAAAAACCTTTACCTTATTCCAAAAACTAGCTTATCAAGAGAAGAAGTCAACATACCCTTAAAGTTTATTCATGCATGTTATTACAAGATCACTCTCTATAAAGAAAACATTACAAACAGATGGGACCTACAAAGGAGAAGAGCTCCCATTTCCGAAGGACACTTTCATTACTTCACGAGTGATTGAAAAACCTGCTAAGGCAAAGGACACCAACAAGATGTTTAGCGGCACCCTAGGAAATACTGATCCTAACAACCAAGGGAACAACATGAATGGGGGTATGGATCCTAACAACAATCAAGGAAATTCTAATAATGGAGGAAGAGATCCTAATTCCCAAGAAGAAAATTCACAAGGCAACAACTTACCTCCTCCTCATAATACAAACGTACCCCCAACTGCGGAAGAAGCCATGGTTGAAAGAGCGTTAGAGGCAAGACAATGTCCTTATTTCATAGAATTAATGAAAAAGACCATGCTTATGGATAAAGAAAAACACTTCATGGACTTAATAAAAATGGGGGTAAAGTTACCTAAGGATTTTGACATAGAACAACTAAAGCCCAAGGAAATAGAAGACCCTATGGAAGCAATAAGGGAACAATTCAAGGCACTACAAATGGAAATCGACAGTTTGAAACAAAACGGGGCTCCTAAGCCTTTCTCTATTGAAACATTATGTCCTTTTCCATTCGATAAGAGTTTGGTCATGGTGCCTTTTCCCATTAATGTAACATTTCCTAAATATGATAGGTATGAAGGAACGTTTGACCCACATGATCATCTTCGGGGGTTTTGTGCATTGAGTCTTGATTTCATGCATGAATCAACCTATTTAATGAGACTATTCCCAAGAAGCTTGGGAGGAACGGCCATGGATTGGTTTCCAAAACTACCATCCGGCATAAAATCCTTTGAAGAATTAGCTTCTAAATTCATGACTCGTTACTCTTATAACATCAAACATGAGGTCACAATGATAACGTTATGTAACATGAAGCAACAAGATGGAGAAGCCTTCCTCACATTCTTGCAAAGATGGAGGACTACATTTGCTAGATATCCAAGAAGTGTGCCGGAGAAAGAAAAAATGGATATCTTTATTAACGGTTTAAGAAGCGAATTAAATTATAGACTAAGGATGCAATGTCCTAAAACCTTCCAAGATTTGATTGATAATGGAATTACAATGGAAGAAGTCTTGATTAAGAGTGGAGAGTTGAAATTTTACAAGGAAAATAAGAACAACTCTAACTCCAACAACAACAATACCAACAATAACAACAATCAAAATAAAAGTTGGTACAATAACAATAGCCGTTATGCTGCAAAAAATAACAACAAAGGCATTGTTAATGATGGTGTAGTGGAATCCAGCAACTTGAAGGTGATTCCATTTTCCCTTACAAAGACACCAAATCAAGTGAATAATACTAATCAAGCATATAATGCACCTTCCAACAATAACAACAATGCCAACAAGAATAATCAAGGAAACAAGGATCAAAACAGCAAGTATGATAAGTATTTGAAGCCCACTCCTTCAAGACACTTTACACCCTTGGGAGAATCACTTGAAACTGCATTAAAGGTTCTCATGGCTAACAATGTTATTACATTACCTGCTATTAAGCCTTATGAACCAGACCATAAGCCGGGCTGGTGGGATGCTAAGAATCATTGTGAATATCATAAGATTTGGGGACATACTATAAATGAATGTCTATAATTAAAGAATGTGGTGCAAGACTTGATAGATAATAACATAATCACCATTGATGGACCCCAAAATAATGAAGATCATATGGCCTTCAAACAACCTTTTTACAAACATGATAAAGGTGAGTCATCAAATGGCAAGAAACAAAGTGCCAATAATCTCAACTTTGTGCCATCATATGATCATATTGTTAATGCTATAATAATTAATGAACAGCCTCAAAAGGAAGCAACAAATGTCATTACAAGAGGGCAGAATTCTAGAATGACTTTACAAGGGATAGTCCCTCAAAACACCAATATCCCACAATCCAACATCGTGGTCAAACAACCTCCTACAATAGCAAGGCCTTATAGTTTGGTGGACCAATTGCAACGTACTCTAGCACAAATCTCAATCTTAGAGTTATTGAAGTTGTCACTGAATCATAAAGAGATTTTAGAAAAAGCTTTAGAAGAGACACATGTTTCTACTACCTTAGGGGAAGAAAAGTTTCAAAATATGGTAGGACATCTCGTGGCTCCTCATTGTCTTTCATTTTCTGATCAAGACGACATGTCTATAACTCATCCTCAAAATTTTCCATTACATATAGAGGTTTTGATCGAAAGGCATAGAGTCAAAAGAGCTCTTATTGATGGAGGGGCTGGTCTTAACATATGTACATTAAGTCTTGTAAAATCCTTAGGTTTATCTGAGTCTTGCATTGACCCTACAAAGAAAATCACCATAAAAGCTTACGATGAAGCTGAAAGAGCTTCTAAAGGCATGATTGTATTGCCTATCCAAGTGGGACCAGTTAAGAAGGAAACCAAGTGTCAAGTGTTGGACATGAAATTAACCTATAACATCTTATTGGGAAGACCATGGATTCATGAGATGCAAGCTGTCCCATCCACATACCACCAATGCATCAAGTTCCCATCCATGGGTGAAGAAATCACAGTTGGAGGAGACTCAAATCCATTCCAATATTGTAATGCACTCAAACCCTTGCATGAATTATACATTCCACATAATCGTGAAGGAGTTATTCCAAGAATCACCAATGAAGATGCACAAAATCCTCTTCAAGCTAGCTCAACTACATCAACTAAGGGCAAGGAAAAAGTGAGCTACGAGGGTCCAAATATAATGGAAAGTCCATATTTAGCACCTAAATTGGAGACAATGATCTACAAACCTACGAAAGAAGAAAAGGAACAAGCTAAAGAAGATCATTACCAATACATGAGTGAGATGATGAAAAAATTTGACAAACAATGCAAGATTAGTTCAAAAGGGGTAGGAGAATATTCAGTTTCTCTATTTGACATGCCCATGTCTCCCAAATCACATGGTAAACCATCAAAAGAGCATCTTCCACATAAGTATAATTCTTATTTTGTGAGGGAAGATAGCAAAGCAACATGGGATAAGGAAGAAGATGATGTCCTTCAATGGCTTTATCATGATGAAGATGATACCTTAGACACTCCCATGGAAAGAATTCAGCATGTCAATATACAAACTGAACAATATGGGAAGGGATTTGATATTATGCAAAAGATGGGATACAAAGGAAGAGGAACCCTAGGCCAAAGAAATAGAGGATTATTAGAACCCATTGAACCTATTTGGAGGGCAAGTCATGAAAAATCTGGAGTAGGTTTCCAATATAAGGGAGAAAGTTCAAGTCCAATGCATGATTTTCATCCTCAAATAAATGCATTAGAATCCGAAGGAGATAGTGATGACTCTCAAGATTATGAATGGGATACTTTATCAGAGGAGTCATGTCAAGATAAAGAAGTCATTGCTATACATACTTATGCAAAAATCCCAAAACAAGATGCTCCAATTAATGAAGAACCTCCTATTCAAAGGCCTAATATAGAACAAGCATCTAATAGTGGAGCATGGATAGAAACATTTTGGACACCTTCAGAGGAGGGAAATTCAAATGTTATTTTTAACCCACTTGTGGCTTTTCCCACATTTTTTCCCATAGAGGTTGACGAGGATTCGAGCGAAGGGGACTTTGACCCTACTTCCATGGATCATCTTGAGGAAGCACACATCATAGATCTAAACGATACAATGTATGAACCCTCAAATGAAGTCATGTCCATTAATCCTATTGATGACACCTTACCTAATAATTCCTTAATTTTGATGCACCCGAACCTCATTGATTGGGATCAAACCGAACCACATGACTTACTTTACTTCCCAAATGACCAAGCAACAAACCAATACCTCAATGCGGTTGAACCCTCTTTCACCAACGAACTCAATGCGGACATAATGACAACAGCAAGGGTCCAATCTCCTAGTCAAAAAATGAAAAAAATGAAAAAAAATAAAAAAAATGAGAAGTTCTATTGGTGAAAACCCAACTGTGGCACCATTAGAAGAGAGATTGGACACTTTGCCTGAACATGAAGAAGAACGATCATCTATTCTTATAGAACCAATAGAAAAAGTTAACATTGGTACAGAAGTAGATCCAAAGGTCATACACTTGGCTACATCACTTACATCTCTTGAAAGAGAAGACTTTATCAAATTCTTCCAAGAACAACAAGTAAATTTTGCATGGTCATATGCCGACATGCCCGAACTGGATCCTGATTTCATAATGTGTCATCTGAATGTTAGACCCAGAGTTAAACCTGTGAAGCAAAAACTAAGGAAAATGCACCCACATGTGGCTCTCCTAGTCAAGGTAGAATTGGAAAAATTGTTAAAGGTGGGGTTCATAAGAACAATAGCATATGCTGATTGGATTTCTAACATTGTGCCGGTTACTAAGCATGATAAATCTATCCGTGTGTGTATGGATTTCAGAGATTTAAACCTTGCATGTCCCAAAGATGACTTCCCATTGCCAAGCATTGATACCATAGTGGATTTGATAGCAGGTCACGCAATGTACTCATTAATGGATGGATTTAGTGGCTACAACCAAATAAAGATTGCTCCCAAAGACTAAGAAAAGATAGCATTTACTTGTCCTTGGGGTACTTTTTGTTGGAATGTCATGCCCTTTGGTCTTAAAAATGCTGGAGCTACATATCAAAGGGCCATGACAACTATTTTCCATGACATGATGCACACTTTCTTAGAAGATTATGTGGACGACATTCTAGCAAAGTCCCACAATAGAGAAGAACATTTACACATCCTAAGAAAAATATTCATTTGGTTAGAACAATTCAAAGTTAGATTAAACCCAAAGAAGTGTGCATTTGGTGTCCAATCCGGCAAGTTATTGGGTTATATAGTGTCAGCAAAAGGAATTGAAGTTGATCCTGAAAAAGTACAAGCCATTCTAGAGATGGAGATTCCAAGAAATATTAGTCAAATGAGATCATTACAAGGAAAGATTCAATCAATAAGGAGATTTATATCTCAATTAGCAGAAAAGTGTCACTCCTTCACCAGATTGCTACACAAGGACACTACATTTATGTGGGATGAAGAATGTGATAAGGCCTTCGCTATTTTGAAGACTTATTTGATAAACCCACCTATTCTTATGTCACCTATCAAGGGCAAAGAACTGTTGTTATACATATCAGCCACAGAAAGGTCTCTAGGCATATTGTTGGCACAAGAAGATGAGCAAGGAAAAGAAAGGGCAATCTATTATCTTAGTAGAACCTTAATAAAATATGAACTAAATTATTCATTCATGGAAAGAGAATGTCTAGCAGTGGTCTTTGCATCTCAAAAACTAAGACATTATATGTTGATGCATAAGATCAAATTAATTGCCAAGATTGACCCTCTCAAATACTTGCTAAGTAAAACTGCCTTAACAGGTAGAATAGAAAAATGGGTCATGATCCTAAGTGAATTCAACATTGAATATGTTGATAGAAGAGAAATTAAAGGACAAGTGATAGCAGATCACTTAGCAGATAACCCAATGGAGTCTACACAAACCATTCAAATTGAATTTCTAGATGCAGCAATTGTCAACATAGAAGCAAAGACATGGAAATTATATTTTGATGGATCTTATACACAAGGAGGTTCTGGAGCAGGTATATTATTGGTTACCCCTCAAGGGTACACCATTCCAAAGTCCTATAAACTCTTATTTTCGTGCACTAATAACATAGCGGAATATGAAGCATTAGTCATTGGCATCAAAATGGATTTGGAATGGAATATTGCAGAATTACAAGTGTATGGGGATTCCCAACTCATAATCAATTAGGTTAATAATGAATACAATACCAAAGATATAACATTGATGAAATATAAAACCTTGATTGATGGATGGAAGAAGTACTTTGCTTTGATCACATTTGAACAGATTCCAAGAGAAAAGAATAGAGCAGTAGATGCCATGGCTACCTTAGCTTCATTATTACAAAAACTAGATCAAAATAAGAAGTATGAGTTCTTGGTGGAAGACTTGGTAAAACCAGCATTCAACCTTCCTGACACCCAAATTGTTTCTCTTTTACATGGACATGACTCTCCTTGGTATGGACCCATCTATACTTACCTTAAAGACCAAGTACTCCCCGTAGACCAAACTCGTGCCCAAAAATGTAACTTCATACGCCAAGCCACCCGTTACCTTATCCTTTCAGACACATTGTATCGTAAGGGTCTTGATGGGATGTTACTTAGATGTCTAGAGGAAGAAGAGTCTAAGTTAGCTTTACGCGAGGTCCACGAAGGCATTTGCGGGTCACACTCAAGCGGTCTTAATCTAGCTAAGAAAATCCTTCATTTAGGGTACTTTTGGACAACATTAGAAAAGGATGCTTGTCAATTTGTGAAGACATGCAGCAAATGTCAATATCACGGTAACATGATACATGCACCGGCTCAAGAATTACACCCATTCATTACACCATGGCCTTTTTATCAATGGGGTTTTGACTTGATTGGAATCATACATCCTCCATCTTCAAACGGACACAAGTATATCATCATAGCAACAGAATACTTCACCAAATGGGTGGAAGCAGTTCCATTAACAACAGCAACCGGCAAACAAATTTCAATGTTCATATTGAACCACATAATTTGCCGCTATGGTATTCCGCATGCCATTATCACAGATAATGGGAAACAATTCAAAAATTAGGATATTGATGAACTTTGCATGACATTCCACATTACACATCATTCGTCATCCATTTATTATCCACAAGGCAATGGACAAGCTGAAGCAACGAACAAAAATATCCTTAAAATATTAAAAAGATCAGTTAACAAATCAGGAAGAGATTGGCACGTGCAAATAAATCCTGCACTATGGGCTTACAGAACTAGTATCAGAACACCTACAAGAGCCACCCCATTCTCTTTAGTTTATGGAACCGAAGCAGTTCTACCATTAGAAGTTGAAATTCCATCTCTACGGGTTTCATTAAGAGGATTGATCACTGATGAAGATTATAGGATTGCCAGACTGCAACAATTGGAATTGTTAGAGGAACACCGGACTCAAGCTTATGAACATTTAAGAGTTTATCAAAATAGGATTTCACGCAATTACAACAAACACATCAAACCAAGAACTTTTTAAGTAGGAGACTTAGTACTAAGAGAAAATCCAAAAAATCAAGCTGAAAGGGAAAAGAAAGGAAAGTGGGAAGCTAATTGGATAGGCCCATTTGTGATAGTGTCATCCTTTGGAACTGGGACATATAAGTTATCAGATTGTAATGGTGACAAGTTACAAGAACCCATAAATAGCATTCATTTGAAGAGGTTCTACACCTAAAGTAGATGAAAGAGTATAAAGAGTATCAGATGAGAGAGCATCATAATTATTGTACATAGTTGAAAAGAGATCTTGAAAATACAAAAACATTTGAAAATGGAAAATCCAAAAATATTGAAAAAGAAGAAAGATCAAAAATAGTGAAAAATTGAGCATGAAGAAAGCAAAAATATTTGAAAAACTATCTCTTGGTGAAAACCTAGCAATAGGAGCCAAGGTGATAAGGAAAAATTAAAAAAAATTAAAAAAAAGGAAAAATACAAAAAAATCAAAAAAATGAAAAAAAAAAAAAATGAAAAAGGAAAAAGTGCCTTGGTGAAAACCTAGCAATAGGCACCTCGGTAGCAAAAAAAAAAAAAGCACCCAAAGGTGAAAACTTGGCAACAAGCACTTTTGGTTCCCTTAAGTCATTTCTTTCCTAGTCACATGTGTACATAATGCATCTCATCATCCCATTTGTCCAAACCTTCATTGCATCTGTCATTTGTACATAGTCATAATAACATTTTTAGCATCATCCTTTGCATTGCCCAAAAAGTTGTCAAAAACTGATACATCAAACACTTGGGGGCAGCATAAAATAGATCAGAAAGTGGGTACCTCAAAAAGGATTCAAATGAGCAACATTCAGTCACAAGCAGAAAGGGATCAACATTTTCAGAAGAGAGATCAGATTTTTGTAAACCTTTGATTGATATCATTGTTTACTAACCAAGAAGATGACTACCACAACAAATCCTTGAGCCTAAATTGACTTATTATTCGGGATTAAAAAAATCAAACATCATTCCATGATCGAAACACTTGGAAATATTATTTGAAGATCAGAAAACAATGCAAAACACCTAGATAGATTCTTTTGAAAAGTTGGTTAACAATCTATTTACTTACATTAATTCAATTTGTATCAAGTCTTTTTAGCTAATCAATGATGTTTCGACTAGATTGGCAATGACAGAGACATGATATTTTTCTTAACTATGAAGTGAATGTTTGGAGGAAGATTCATTGCCTTATGAGAATTCATCTAAAGACATGGTCATCAAAGAACCATCGAGGATTATCTTATAAAACAATGAGTTAACTTTTGTTTGTTTACGCAATCGGATACCTTGGATATTTAGATTCTTCATATCTAAATGCCAAAATCCACTTGCAACATAGAATCTGACAAAATCAGTATTCGTACTCTCATGATTGTTTGTAATCAGTGATAGTCGTATTGACAAGACCGATGGGAAAGCAAAATGGAGGTTACCATATGAACAATAAAAAGTGATATTCATATCATCATGTCAGTGGGTAGTGGTGATTGTATCGACTTTCTGGTCCCAAGTGCTCAATGATGAAATATATCCTCAAGGCATTTATTTGCTAAAAGCTAGTGACACTTAGCTGCATACATAGAAAATATAATTGCATTCATAGAAAGGTTAAAATGCATTCTCATGTTAGAATAATTGCACATGCATTTTTTTCCCAAGGGCTTCATTTCGCATCAAAAAGGGGGTACATAACATCATCAACAAAGTCAAATCAGCAAGGACAACATCACCTCAATATCATCTTTTCTATAATAAAAACATGAGATTATACTTTTTGCATTCATTCCATATCATTAATCATTACATAGATATATCATCGAGGAAAAGAAGGAAATAACCATTTACATGTGCATACATCTAGACAGCGATACAGATTGCATACATGAGAAAATAACACCAAAAAAAAAATAAAAAATTGCACCCATACATGAAGAAAGAAATACATCCATCTATCTATATCATACATAAGATACATTGCATCCATAGACACATCCATCCAAAACAAATGCATTAGATCAACACATATAGCAGCATCTAAAGGTAATCTCATATATCATCAAGTAAAAAATAGGAAAGATCATAAATGTCCTCATATCATATGTCTACTCAAAACTTAACGCATCCAGTATAACAATGATATCATAAATCAACTCTATAATCACCCATCAACAGGGGCATCAATGTCAAACAAGTATCAAAGTGCAACTGGAAGGATAACACCAAGGTCACAAGAATATGATACAATATCAAGTATCTCAACATCAATACACAACTGATCAACAAGAGTACTCATAGCTCAACTCTCCTCACCACTGGGAGGAGGTCGTGGAGGAGGCTGTGGAGGAGGCTGTGATGGAGGCTGCTAAGGTGGCTGAAGAGGTGTCTGACCAACCATAGCAACAAGGAGAGGAACCAATGGAGCCAGACCTAATACTAACTGCTGAATCATCGAGGACATCTGTGATACCTCTGTCCGTAATGCTCCCACATCTGCTCGCAGCTAGCTAGTACTAGAACTCTCACCAACCTCATAGGTACTCTGAGGATCACCTGTATCTATAGGAGCTTTCCCTTGATCATGAGAAAAAGCTGCTGGCATCTGCTGTGCACCTATATCCTGACCATCCATGATAGCCTACAGTAATCCCACTCCCGTATCCTGTCCTGACACTGAATCCTACCTAGCAGCCCTCACATGGTCCTGACGATCTATCCTCTGTCTTTGTGCTACTGCAGGATGAGGAGGAGGAGGTGGTGCTTGTATCTGTATATCCCTCACTCATCCTCTGAGTCTAATCACCGCCCTACCTTGTGGTCTACCTCTACGTCTCCTCCCACCATCGACACCATCACCATCATCATCTCTCCCAGGCACTAGCTCTGCAAGGTTTGTAAAGCAAGGCAAAGGATGCTCCATCAACCAATCCAAATACTCCTAAGTAACCTCAGCATCTCTAATATGTAACCTCATATCCCAGTCCATAAAACCAAGCCGCGATATCTGCTCAATAGCATCATCATATGAAGGCATGTGTCCCCAAGTAGCCCTCTCTGCACTAGAACGAGCATAAACTACAGATCCCTGAGGCATAGGCTGAATCCGTCCAAACTGTCGTAGCACTCTACCTACCAAAAATCTCTCAAGGACAGAGTCGATCCTGCCAATCATCCATCAAGGAGCAAACATATACGGTAACTCCAAGCCATCCTCTCTCCAATCCTCAACATCGACATATGGTCTCCAATAGACCTCATCCATATCATCAATCTGACGCCGCCAATACTCAAAATGACCCAAGTGATGCTATGTCACCATCCCAGTGTACTGCCATGCAAAAGGATATCCTAAAGGTTGATCTCGCTCTGATATCGGATGACTAACTGGTAAGTACTCCCATATCCAAAGCTGCAAAATATGAATCCCAACAGATAATGCAGTTGATCTCCTATAAACCACCTCATGAAGATCATGGTAAAGCTGTGCAAGCACACAAGATCCCCAATCAAATTATCGAGGCTGATGCAGCAAGTCCTCAATAATCCTACCCCAACCCACTGAAAACCCACGACCCCGATGATCAGGTAGTAATACGCCACCAATGATAGCACCTAACATCGCTGGTAAAATAGGAAATGAAGCAAACTGAGGCCATAAGATGCAATCATCACCAATAGAAGGATCTCTGAATACTCACTGACAATAAGTCCCATCATATACTGCATCATAATATGCTATCTCCCCATGTGTAGGGATCCGCAGCAACCTATATACATCCTCAGGAGTGATAGTCATCTCTCCCTGTGGTAGCCAAAAAGTGTTTGTCTCAGAGTGCCAACACTCTGCGATAGCGGTAATCAAACCTCAGTTCATTTGGAACCGAGGAAGCTCTAATACACATAACAAACCACAGTGCCTAATCACTCATCTCTCGGCGTCAATCAACTGCTCTCTCAGCTCCATCACCCAATGTGGTATAGTTTGGAGGTACAGAATAGGGACATCCTCCTGTTTAAATCAAAACAATGGAATCACATGAGTAACCTAATATCAGGAAATCAAACAATCAATCATAGTCATCAATTTAAATATACCTATCAGACCTACCAATCCTAACTCTAAGCATTGAGGAAGGATGATCCTAGTTTTATGTCTCTAAGCATTTGAGAATAAAATGAATGGACGATTAGACCCATGACCTATCATTCGTGATGAAGATTGATTTACCTTATCCTTCGATATCATAGTTACCAATGTCCTAATTCATTGTTGAAATCAAACAAGGGGAACACCCTAACTGAACATTCGATCAAATTCATTGAAGTGATCCATATCAATCAAGTTGACGCAATCGAGCAATCAGACATCATAGAAAAGTCTCAAGCAACGTTAAAATTTTTTTTCACTTACGTGACTTTTCTTTCAGGTGTAATTTCTTTTACCAGAGGTGACATCTAATTTGTCATACGCATGATTTTAATCATCCGCGTGACTTCATTTGAAAAATGCGATATCATATTTACCTCAGGCGACATTTTATTATCTAGGGTTTTTCACGCGATAAACAATTAAAATGTTTAAACCCTAGGCGATATTAAATTTTCAGCACGCGATACATGATTTTCTATAGGCGTAAACAAAACAACGAAAGGCGATACTAAATTTTCCAGAGGTGACATTTAATTTTTTTAGGCGTAATTAAATTGCACGGAGACGATATTTCTTTTCTCAAACACAAAATCAAAATTTTAAAATGCATTAAATGAAGTCATAAATGCAATTTTAGAAACACGAGGAAAATTAGAATGACATACCGGAGGACCATTGTTCGCTCTCCGATCGAACTGGCACACTCTCTCAAACCGATGCTCGCGATGTGAGACCTCCATTGTGTAAAAAGGGCTAAAATTAGAGCTAAAAATCTCAAAAGGGAACGGTGAAAATGAATAGTAAAATGAGGGGTTTTACCCTATTTAAGGTGAAATTGGCCCTAATAAAGACTTAAAAATGCACTTTGGACCTATTATATGACATCTTCATTAGCCGGGGCATAAATCAAACTTGCTTATTTCTTTAAAACGGTATCAGAAATCAAAACATATTCCAACTAATCAAAATTTATCAAATCAAGGAATTAATATGTTTTATTTCTTAGGGGGCATCAGAGTATCAAATTGGCATCACATCAAAAACATTTATCAATGGGGCATATCATATCATATCATATCATATCATATCAAGTTATCATATCATATCAATTTCATATCAGGAGGCAAATCAGTATCATATCAGGAGAAATATCAAATCCATATCATATCAAACCTATCAACATATTAGCAATCAGTGAACCCAGGACCTTTATCAGTGAACCCAAGACCTATCATCAAACCAGGACCCATATCATATCAAAGGCATCAGAATCATATCAGGAAGTACATCAATCAGAATGATCAGAGGCATATCAGGACCAGGACCTGAATAAGATCATCATACCAAGGGAATCTTTGAATCGGTGTTCTTCGCACATCAATCCAAAGAGGGGCATTTGTAGACACAGAAAATTGGCCAAAGGCTTAAATCAATCAAAAAGTGCAATCAAATCATCAAAATAGCACGAAAAATCAATAAATGGAACAAAGGCAATTCAAATCAAAGGAAAATTCAATTAAATGATTAAATAAAGCTTGAAAAGGGGAAAAACACTACAAAATTGATTAAATTCAATTAATGACATAGTTGTTGAAAGCAAAAATCAAAATGAACATCTTACCCTTCATGGCTAAATTTAATTACTTTAATTAATTAATAAATACTAATTTCCCTCAACAAAGCAAAAAGGAGACAAAATGGACACAAATCACTCACTTTTGTTGAAATGGTCCAGCCTTTTGAAACCATTTAAATGATTGTCCCCTCCTTGTCCCCCCATTTATGGACAAAGCAAAGCCAATTGACCTTACCCAAGCATAACCATGGTTATCTCACTCTACCCCCTACCCTTGGGAAAATCTTATATATTGAAGGCATTTAGAAGCATAAATCATCTACTCCATATCTTTGAATTGCAGCAAAGCTCTGTCAATTTGCATCCATATCACTCACTTATCATTTTTCATTGCTAATTAGCTTAAATTGCATTGATCATAGTAGATCGTTCATCAAATAGAGCTAGAATTTGATAGAATAGATCTAAATTTGCATATCATATAGCTTAATTCTCATCTTTAGAGTGTCACTAGTGAGGATCATAGCTGAGAGCCTCATTTACCACTTTATTTTAGAGATCCATGAGATATTTAGATTAACTGTGCATTATTTAGATTAATTTTCTTTGAATAGTGTAATTGTCTTTTAAATCTTGTTATTTCATGAAGGTGTAAATCACTCACACACAAGTACATTGAAAGAAAGGCCATAAAAGGGCAAGCTATTGCTGATCAATTAGTTGATTTCCTAGTTAAGGATAGTATGCCTATTCAAGTAGAGTTCCCAGATGAACACATATTATATATGACTACCCGCACTTGGAAGATGTTCTTTGATGGTTCCCACATGCAAAATGGATCAGGTGCTAGAGTATTATTTGTCTCTCCAAATGGGTACAACATTCCAAAGTCTTACAAACTTTTATTCCCATATACAAATAATATTGCCGAATATGAAGCTTTGACCAATGGATTGAAAATGGCCATAGAATGGAACATAACAGAATTACATGTCTTTGGGGATTCACAGCTAATTATCAACCAAGTCAATGAGGAGTATCAAACTAAGGATGATAAATTAGTACCTTACAAAAAGCTGGTTGAATCATTGAGGCGTTACTTTACATTTGTGACATTTCAACAAATCCCTAGGACAGAGAACAAAGCTGTAGATGCTATGGCCACATTAGCTTCACTCCTTCAGTTGGAACAACATGAATCAAGATTTGAATTCTTGGTGGAAGAACTACACCATCCCATATTTGACTCATTTGAAAGCCATGTCATTTGTACCCTTGTCACCCATGAATCTTCCTGATATGGTGCTATCTATTCATACCTCCATGATGGTATCATCTCCGACACATTCAACCATTTTGATTGCTGAAACCTTGTCCGCAATGCCTCCCGCCACACCTTTATTTCTAGTGATTTATATAGGAGGGGTTTAGATGGGACACTCCTTAGGTGCTTGGAAAAGGAGGAATCTGACCAAGCATTAGCCGACATCCACGAGGGCATTTTTGGTGGACATTCCAATGGTCTTGCCATGGCCCAAAGGTTGCTTAGGGTAGGGTATTATTGGCCCACAATGCAGATAGATGCAGTAGCCTTTGCTAAGTCTTGTGAAAAATGTCAAAAATATGGAAACCTAATTCATGGTCCAGGTAGCGAGCTGATCCCTTCCATTTCTCATTGGCTATTTCAGCGCTAGGCCTTTGATCTAGTTAGGCAGATTCACCCCAACTCATTAGGTGGACATAAGTTCATTATTACTGCTACTGACTACTTCACAAAATGGGTGGAAGTTGTGCCACTTTCTGTAGCTTCAGGGAAGACTATCTCTTTGTTCATCTTGAATCATATTATTTTCTGATTTGGAGTACCTTCTGAGATTATCACTGATAATGGAGGTCAATTCAAGAATAAGGACCTAAAGCATTTATGCAAAAAGTTTAAAATCAAGCAACATTGGTCCTCCATTTACTTTCCACAGGGAAATGGATAGGCAGAGGCTTCCAATAAAACCATCCTTAAGATTCTTCATAGGACAGTGCACAAGAATGGTAGGGATTGGCACTTGCAAATCAATCCCACACTATGGGCTTACTGAACTAGCATTCATACACCTACAGGAGCTACTCCTTTTGCTCTTACCTATGGCATTGAAGTGGTATTACCTTTAGAAGTAGAGATACCTTCACTTAGAGTCTCACTCAAAGGATTAATAACAGATGAGGATTATCGCGCCATGAGGTTACAGGAACTAGAACTTCTAGATGAGAAGCATAAGGCTTCATTTGATCATATGAGAGTGTATCAGAAGCGTATGTCCAAAGCATTCAACAAGAAGGTTCATCTTAGAGAGTTTCAAGTAGGAGATCTTGTTTTGCGAGATAATCCTAAGAACTAACAACACAGAGAACAAAAAGGAAAATTTGAACCCAATTGGCTTGGACCATATGTCATCACAGCTACTTTTGGTATAGGTGCATATTTACTGTTAGATCCAGATGGAGAACAGCTCCCTGATCCCATCAACATTTTGCACCTCAAGAAGTTCTATCCTTGATGCCTATTTCTGTCTAGGGGCATCCTTTGTATATATTTTATGATCCTAAAAAAACTCTAAAAAAAAATTCATATATGATGCTGAAAGAAATCCTAAAAAGCATAAGAAGTCTTGAAAAAATACAAAAAAATCAAAAAATTCAAAAAATCCAAAAAAAATAGAAAAAGTGCCTTGGTAAAAACCTGGAAACAGGCGCTACTTGAGGCCTTTGCACCCCTATTTGTTAGCATGCATCCTCGACAGTTAGCCACTTTCCATCATGCCTTGACCTTATTTGACTTGGTCTGGAATTGGTCTTTGTCTTTGTCTAAGGGGCATACCTATTAGCATAGGTCTTTTAGGTGCGTTTGTCTCTTGGGGCATTTCACAATAGGTGTTTTTCAACACCACCCCAAACAGTGTTTTTCAACACTACCCTTGCGTCAAGTGTTTCTTAACACTTATCATATGTCCTACCCTACAGTCTAAGTATGATGCGATATTTCTCATTAGCAGATGTGATAACCAGAGTCTGACTCTATGACCAACACACACACACTTAAACAATCAACTTGTTGAGATATGTTGACTTTATTTTTCTTTGTGTGTTGTCTATGAGGATTTCTTTGATGAGTGGTCTCTCCCTGAGAAGTTTTCGATGATGCCTAACTAGAAGACTGAGGGTATGAGAACATGTCTTATTTCTTTATCTGCTTATGTGTATATTTTGTTGATCCTAACTGTCATTAGCATTTATGCTGGTCTTACTTGACACTATGGATTGACAAGGTATTATCCTTGACTATTTTGCGAGTGCATGCTTCTAGCTATCCTAACTTTCATGTGTCTTGATACAAGCATAATCTCACCATATCAAACTTAGGTGATCTCACTGCACTAGTCATCTTGACCTACATGTCTTTGGTGCCTAGGTGGGATTTCCACATTTCTATCTAATAAAGATCATATTCATATCTACATAGTTATGCTAGTGTGCATTGTATGATCTTACAATGCTACCAATAATGCTCAATGATGATAATTAGATGTCTATAGGTGCTATGACCTTGCAAGTCAACCACTTTCATAGTAGCTTGCATTCTTAGGTTCATCATAGTTTAGTTTTTGCATCTTGCATATGGAGAGAGCTCTCCTTTTCATCTTACGTGGACCTATCGGTCAACTGCGCTCACCCTTTTCCTTCTTCTCGATCATGTCTTTCACTCTTTGTCTTTCACATCACAACCTGCTCCTATTCATCATAAGGGGTTAATCATATCATCACATCTATATCACAAATATCATTTTCAAAAACATTAGTCTATATCATATGCATGAGAATCAAACACACATCTATGAGAGAGAATATACATGAGCATATACATCCACATTTTGAGCAAAATGACAAGACAATATATGTAAACTAATACATCCATCACAAGTCAGACAAATACACATGCTATATCAACAATCCAGTAATCTCATATATACATCAATGTCATATACAATATGGGATCCCAAAATCTAGATCAATGTCTTAAGATATGTCTAAACATCTATCAACTAAGACCTAACCCTAGGACTCGCTATCACCCTTGTGAGGAGCTCATGGTGGTGGAGGAGGCATGGCTCTCCTATCAAGTACCACATCTGATACCCCTACCCTCTGAGAATATGATGGTGCTCTCTCATCCTCTAGAATGGCCTGAAGGTAGAGTCTGTGATAATATGTTGCTCTGGTTGACTCCCGTCAGATCTCTAGCGCATCTACCTGTGCCATCACCTCGCAGCGTGCTATCTCTGCCCTGAGATTGGCTATCTGTTGATCTCACTCCACTCTTAGATCTAGTAGCTACTAGTCTCTCACTGCTATAGTAATCCAGAGCTGTTGCATCTCTACCTCTAGAGCCTATATCCAGGCTCTCAGATCCTCCCCTCCTGCAGGCTGCTCCTGTTGTGCCTCTGTCGGTCAGTGAGTTGGTCTCACCTCATCCTCAGGAGTCACCAATCTCTGTCCTCATGACCATTTCTGGCCACCTGCTCTAGATCCCTCCCCTCTCTCCATCCCCCTCCCTCTCCCTCTCCCTCCATCTCCTCTATCTCCTCCGTCATCCCCCTCATCTCCCTGTGCCACTGACACCTGTGCATTGGGGACTATGAATCTCAGAAAGGGTGCCCTGCACCTCTCTGCTCTAAACATTACGTCTGCACCTGCATCTACCATGTTTGGCAGGTACTCCCATGGCTCCTGGCGTATAGCAACTGTATCTTGTACTGCCTGCTAGTAGTCCAACATCGGCAGCCAACCCTGTCCATCCTCATCCTAAAATCATGCATGCGTGGTCATCTCGGTGGACACCCTCTGCTGACGTTTGAACTGCCTCCAGACTCGCGTGATCATGAATCTCTCCACAATCTCTGGATGATAGCCTACTAGTGGCCGACTGCACAACATATAATCTAGCTCCCACCTATCCCCCCAGTGCTCACATGACCTATACGGTCTCCATGTGAATGAGGCAAGCTCATCCAGTATCCTGCGATAATAGGAAACATCCCCGCTATGTGTATGTGGGCTGAACCTTGCATACTTGTATATATAGGGATACCTGGGCTCCCTAGGCTATACTCATGGATGCACTACTGCAATATGCTCCCATGCCCATATTTAAGCAAGTATAGCCCTACATGCCCAAGTCCTGTCATCTCTATAGACGATCTCATGCAGCTCATAGTACATATCAGCTAAGATAGTCGGGCCCCATGCCATTCGTCGTGGCTGTGCCACCAGGTCTGCTAGTAATCTCCCCCATCCCAAGGGGAAGCCCTTCTGACTCCTGTCAGGGATAAGGGCCTGTCCAATGAGCGATGCCACAATACATGGCACCGAGAAGTCTCTGCCAAAGTCATCCATCAATCTCTCCCAGCTAACATGCCAATCTAGGATCGTGACATCTTGAAACATCCCCTGTATAATCTGTCAACCTGCTATCGCATCCTGATCATAGTATACCTGTGCCAACAAACAATCATGTCAGTTTCTACCATATGGAAACTCTACAACTATGTTTATCTATAAACATGATTATACTTACAGGCTCTCCATGGCATGGAACCTGTAGGATCTGGTAAACATCCTCTAGTGTGATAGATGCCTCTCTTGTCGGCAAGTGGAAGGTGTTGTGCTCGCTATGCCATCTCTCGGCAAGCGCAGTCAACAACCCATGATCAGCTCAAATGTGGAAGAACTGTAGTAGATAATAGAATCCCATGGCTCTGATGTTAACCTTGCCCGGATCATCTAGATCTCGGACAAACTGCAATCCTGTCACCTGGGGTGCTCTAATCTAAAGGGTGTGGAAGACCTCTTGCACGTCATAAAACCATACTAGGTGTCAGAACATATCATGAAGGATGTATAATATCAGTGCAAGGCATTTTAAAATTAAACATTGTTCGGACCCATGTCATTTTGCTCAAAAACGATCAAACATGTTAAAATTTAACACTAGGTGACACTATTTTTTGGCTAAGTGTCATGCGACACTTCCTCTTATAGAGGCATGACACTTCTTTGTTCGGTGACAATCCACCTAATGTCGCGTGACATTTCTCCCTATGTCACGTGACACTTTACCCTATATGCGGGCGACACTATTTATGCCCGCAAAGTGTCACGTGACACTTCTTCTCATAGAGCGCGACACTTGTAAAGTGTCACACGACATGGCACCCTAGTCTAAAGGTTGAAAATTTAAAAATGTGTTTAATTGTAATAAATGCTCATTAAATATTCAAACAAGGGCAAGTTTTCAAAAACATACTAGGGCACCATAATGCAGAGGCCGGTTGTGCAACCGGGAGAGCTCAAATCGGTGTCTGTGGATGGGAACTCCTGCTGGTTGAGCCATTACTATCTCTCAAAGCTCTAGATTCTCAAATAGTTAAAAGTCAAATGATTTTTGAAAATGACATTTTCACCCCTTTTATAGCATTTTGACTTTTTGACCAAATTTCAAAACACCTCAAAATTGCATGAAAATTGCACCCCTACCTAATTTCAACGTCCTGGATCCATTTTCGGACTTGAAATCAAAATTTGAGGTCATCTTGGTAGTCAAAATTATGTTTCAAAATTTTCCCTTTCTTTTGCGTAGTTGACTAACCTTTTGAGGCATAATTTGATTTTCGATGGACTTTCTTCCTTCCATGTCTCTCACATTTTCTAGTCTTTCATTCACTCTATTTCTAGTCTTCTATTTCTATTCTTCTACTTCCTCACTGGGGCATGTTTCATTGCCTAATGGTTAATCTATTGACCTTTACCATCGATTATGATTTCCTTATGATTTGATCAACTTTATCGATTTTGCTGTTCCTCTTCATTTGATTTCGATTTTGATTCCGAGGGGGCAGTATTTATGGGATTCTCATCCCAAATTCCTTGATTTTCCTGATTCAAACATCTTTTGTGAGCTTTTGCTCAAATTTGAGATTCTTATCTCTTACTTTGAATGTGATCCCGAATCAACCTCATATTCAAAAGGCCTTTGTTTATGTTTGTCCGGGTGTGATCCCGAGTCGATCTCACATCTAAGTTGTTTGTGATCCCAAATCGATCTCACATTGCAACTTCATTCTTTGACTACATTTGTTCCCAGATTGATCACACATTAGTCAAAGAGGGGCAAATATATGCATCCAAAAATGGTCGCCTAGACTTTGGGCCCCATTTATTTGATTTACCAATCCTGAATCAGTTTTATCAATAATCAATATTTTCAACATTATCAATTTCTTGATCAAATCTTAATTTTGATCATATATTAGATTTTTATCTTTGGGCTAACCATTTATCCTAAGTCTTTATTTAATTAAAAGGAATATTTCCTCCCCTTTTGATTAAATAAAAAGCCCCACTTTTCCTCTTATCTTTAGTTGCACAAATAAAGTATTATTCTTATTTCACAAAAAAAAAAAAGTACTTTTTGTCTCACATGAGGCTCAAAAGTCAACACTTTACTCTCATTGAAGGATACTTGTGCACACAGATTGCTCCTCTTTCAACCTCCACCACTGATTAAGCCCTTTTGCCTCT